>CM038640.1:28101239-28508739 GCA_021554675.1 Leuciscus idus | reverse complement strand
ACATTATTTTATGTTATGTTATATTATATTATCTTATATTATGGATAGCATTTTTTTTTTACTTTTTTTTTTTTTTTTACAAATAAATATTTGTATTTATTTTCTTATATTTTTATATATTTTTTCTATACAGTAGTGGACAAAAGTGATGTCTGGCCTTTGGAAATTGACATCTTCACCCTTTATTTAAATATTATTTAAAATTTGTTTTGTCAGCATATTGGGTAGTGGTTCTTGGAGTCAATTGTTTTACAATTACATTTAATCATTTAGCAGACGCTTTTATCCAAATGAGGAGAGCAATCGAAGCAATCAAACCAACAGTAGGGCAACAATATGCAAGTTTATTTGTGATAATAATGCAATGAAACATTACAAATTGTGCAGACATAATTTCTGGCCAGGCTGCCATACAGAGAAATTATGAACTACTGCAAAAACGTGAGAGAACCAAGAAAATTTTAACAACTGATTATGTTGTTTCTAATTTTTTTAATGCATTTTCCTTTCATTTTCAGCTGTAGTTTGCCTTTTTTGCCAAATAATTTTGTCAGATAAATACCTTAACCAAGTTTTGTGTTTTGTTCTTCCCTCATATTTAAAAAAAGAAAAAAAAAGAAAATGTTCCTCAAAATTTTATGGTTTAATCAAACTTGTATGGTAATAATTAACAAATATCACTTTAGGCCACTACTGTAAATCTATTTTATATCAGTATATATTATATATGTGTGCATTTCTTCAATTTTCATGCAAAATCAATTTCAATCAATGTTGCCTTGTGTATCCAATGTAAGAAACACAAACAGAATGCCGTGATTTCAGTCTTTTGCAAGTTAATGCATAATGCAGACTTCTTAGTATTTTTTAACTATACATATTGCAGTACAACTGTATTTAATTAGGATATTATTACCATTTGGAAAATACTATCGCATCACCCCATGATGCCTGATTGGTTGACAAGAAGGAGCTGAACAGACCTCTTTGCAGATGTAGAAGTTTAGCAGCACCATGCTGAAGTTGTACACGATGAGGGTTTTTCGGAGCTGGAAAGGCTCGCGGTTCTGCATGTAAAGGGGTCCGGCCCACAGGAACAGCAGGTACAGAACGCTGATCCCCAGGGTGGGGAGCGGCGATGACATCATCGGCCATTTCTCCACGCGCTTGTCTGAGAATTAAACACATAAAACAACATTCAGTTCAGGAATTCATATTCCGTTTGCTGGGTTTTAATATTCTTCTATATTGCTATCTCAGAATGTTCTCACCTGCTATGGTAAGGCTCCATTTATAAAACTCTACAGAGTCATTCACGAAGTGAACGACTGTCTCCATGGCTCTAGTTCTAAGATGATTATCCTGTGAAGGAACAAACAGAATAGAGGCCGTTTAAAAGTGATTTTCCTTGCACAATATGACATGAATTCCTTCAGGACAGCGAGTCATACAAAGATCATTTCACAAGACTAAATATTGGATTTTGATTGCTGATCACATTGTGCCACATAAATGTAATAAGATTCTGTTACACAATAACTGATCTAAAATGTATGATGGGCAATAGTCAGTATTATTTTAGTATCTTGAGTATATCGTTTTTATTCATATTTTGAATTGGTTTTTATTTTAATATTTTACAGTTAAAACATTTTTTTTTCAGTTTTCAAGTTTTTTTTTTCTTTTTTTTTTGAATATGTCTCACCCCAATGCCATCCAAGATGTTCATGTCTTTCTTTCTTCAGTGGAAAAGAAATTAAGTTTTTTGAGGAAAACATTTCAGCACAAGACGAACGATTGAGGTTAAAAAATATATATATATATATATATTTTTTTTTTTAAATGACAGATCGTTTCGCTAGATAAGACCCTATTCCTCAGCTGGGATCGTGCAGAGCCCTTTGAAACTGCATTGATTTGGACTTGAACAATTTGGTTACCGTTGAAGTCCATTGTGTGGAGAAAAATCCTGAAATGTTTTCCTCAAAACTTAATTTCTTTTCCACTGAAGAAAGAAAGACATGAACATCTTGGATGGCATTGGGGTGAGTAAATTATCCGGAAATGTTAATTTTGAGGTGAACTAATCCTTTAATTTTATTTTATTTTTAGTTATTTCAGTGCTTCAAGTTAAAGTAAATGAAAATGTGTTTTATCGATTATTTTATTTCAAGCAACAAAAAATATTTTGGTAACACTTTACTTAAAGCCTTTTGTGTTTAATGCATAATGTACGCATTATATCTTTTCATAAATAATTGTAACCAAAGTTAAAAGGCGTTATAATATTTGCAGATTTCTTGTTAAATCTGAATGCATTATACTTTCTAATGGTGTAACATAATAATGTATTTTACTTATAAATGTGGTTACAATTATTCATGCATTATAAAGGTTTTTAGGAAAAGTGTTACGATGGTTTTTTTATGGTTTTAGTTTATTAACTTTAACAACCGTGGTAATAGCATGCTAAAATATAAATAATTATGTGTTTTTTGTTTTTATGGATGGATTTTTTTCAGATTGAAAGACATAGTGGCAGATATGTGTAATTGTGTATTACAGAGAAGTGGGTGTCACTGTTTTTTCAAGGCTGTATTTAAATCATTAGGTCAAAACTAAATCATATTCCACACCTGTGCCAGGTAAGCAGAATTAATTTGGGTCACAGTTCACCAGTGTCGTTACATAATCAGCCCGTCTCCCATGCTTTATTTAGCAGCCCTATCGTTTTACACCGAGACAAACCGAAGGAAAACAGGACAGCTGCATACGGTACTCCTCCCAAATTTAATATAACACGAAAGAAAAATATGCCAGCAAAGCAGTGAGAGAATAAGCTGTGGTAAAAATACTTCTGGTTACAGAATATCAGTTTAAACTTGATTGGGTTTTTTTTGCATGAGAAAATAGTAACACAAATGAAAGAAACTATACATATTCCTGCACATATACATTGTTGTATGCATAATATATATGGTGTTCCCAAAACATGAGACTCAAGTCATCCTTAAAATGTCTGAATGTCAATGCATTTGATGGAAAATATTCAAATCAAGTGTTGCTGAAATGCTGCAGGATCTTTTCTCTTCACTTTTTTTTCACAATTTTTGCTCAATGTCTTTGAGTCATCCAGTGTTTTGACTATTTTTAGTGGATGTATGAAGTCAGTTCTCCTCGGATTCACACAGGTGTGCTAGCAGAGTCACATTAATTATGAACATGTTTCACAAACAAACTCAATCACATAATACTTAACTCTTCATTTTCAGGGAAGACAATGCAGGGCTAGTTTTCACACACAAGGCCTTTATCTCAGTAACTAACAGACAATAGTCTAGTTACACAAATGTGTGTTTTGTCTGTGGTTTTACATCATGGTTAATACTGTAGTTTAACTCTTGAACTAGGATATTGTTTGTTTGTGATTCTATCCTCCAAACTAAAGTTGAGTAAACATAATTAATATAAAAACACATCAGCATGCATTCAGACAAGTCAACTCTGAAGGCAGATTTTAACTGAAGGTTGAACCGTGTTTTCAGAACAAACCAGGAACATTAACTATAACTATATTAGCTTTAAATGCTCGAGCAGGTTACAGCAGGATGGATTCTGATTGGCTGACAATGTTTTTATCATTCATCAGCTGGATAAAATCGTTTGTGAAAATGATTCCAACTGTATCGTTTCCCTGTGCCGTTATCATTATAGCTGTGGTATGAACTCTGCTATTCTTTTATGTTTAAAGGGGTGGTACAATGCCCCTTTTTACAATATGTAAAATAAGTCTCTGTTGTCCCCAGAGTGTGTATGTGAAGTTTTAGCTCAAAATACTCCACAGATATTTTTTTTACAGCATGTTAAAGTCCCCGTGAACCGGAAGTTGCAAACGACTTTTCTCCAGTGTTATGACGTATTTCCAAGTGAAACGGAATATTGAACAGAGGGCAGGGTTTTACTTAGCGCTCCTCCTCTCCATCTCTCGCTCATAGCAGACTAACGGTTTGAGGGGAGTAGTTAAGCGTTTTTCAACCCAAGCCGTCAAACCTACGTCATAAGAAAAAGACGCCATTCCAGACCGGAAGTAACTTTTCAGATTTTGATTAAAGATTACCATGGTAAAATTATTATTTTTTTTATATTTACTTGCACGGATTAATTGTTCACCACAAGACTAGTAATATGCGCTAACAAAGTAAATAGGGTCAATTTTGATTTCACAGGACTTTAAAATTGTCCATTTTTGAGGGTCAGTAAAAACGTCGTTTTGTGTGTGTCCCTTTAAAAACAAATGAGCTACTGAAAGAGATTCCAATATCGTTTCTCTTTGCCGTTATCGTTATAGCTATTCTCTAATACAGCGAACGATTTTGAGAACTAGGTTATATCTTTATCGTTATCTTTATCGTCCGTCCTTGGTGTGAACGGGCCTTAATGGGATAGTTCACCCAAAAATGGTGGTCATGTTTTAAAATATGTTTTGAATTCCACTGTGCTACTTTTAAATGATTTTTCTATGCGTTTGACCATTGGGCTCGCGTCTTGCGTCTTTTGCGGAGTCTCGCGCACAATAAAATATCCTAGTTAAGACGCGTATCGAGAACTTGCGGTTTTACGCCATTCCGCTGCCCGCGTACACGTTTTTTGGTTAAAAACTGTGTGAACCAGCGCTGAAACGGAAGAGACGGTGCTCTGTTAAAATAAACATGTCACCGGACAGTGCAAAGTTCCCGTCAGTCCCTAGTGAAGACAAAAGCCTCCGTGCGCGTGTGTCAGCAGGTTTCACGAGCATTTGTCAGTCAGGCTTTAATTCCTTTTGATCTACGAGCTTAATTGCCCAGCGACCCACATCTGAGGCCGCAGCTCTCAGAGGGATGATCACTATGAAGGTTATTATCACCAGCAGATGCTTCAAATACAAGCTATAGCCTACTGAGAGGTCTACAACTTTAACAGAAACGAAGAAACCATAAGTTGCAGCAGTCAGCTGTAGCCAACAGTCTGATAATTATAACTAATATGGGCAAACGAAGTGAGCATATGGAATGATACGAACGTGCGCAGAAATAAAGAAATATGCACAGAATAAAACAAAGGTTCTTCAATGTTTTTTTTTTTGTTGTTTTTTTTTTGCTGTTAGATTCACCATGTACAAATAACCTAAACATGTAAAAATTAACTGGTCAAAGTTATGTTTATTAGTTATTTGTCAATAACTAACAATTAACTTGTTAATCAATCTGAGTGCATTAGGTCAATGAAAGTCGATTTATGAGTTCAGATCACGCAGAAATGGCTATAGCAATGATTACTATACATGGTTCTTTTGAGATAGAAAAATAAATGGTTACACTTTATTTTTAGGTGTCTATTACAGTGTAATTACACATTTACTGAGTAATACTAATTCACTACATGTACTTACTATAGGGTAGGGGTTAGGATGAGGGTTTGGTTTAGGGTTATAGTTGCATGTAATTATGCATAATTTATAGTTATTACATGTAACACCTGTAACAATAACACTGCAAAATAAAGTTTAGGCTACCCTTTATCATGTAATTATGCATAATATAGTATATTAGCTTAACTACATGTAACGTGTAAAGACACTCAGTAAAGTGTTCCCAAAGAAGTTCTTCGCGTTCATTATAGGTTCCTCAGTGATTCTGGGTTCTTTAAAGCATTAGTGCAAGATGGTATTCTCAAGAATTAGACAATGAAAAGCTATTTGTGAAACTTTTAAATATTCGTCTGCGATATCAAGCTTAAAGGCCCCTTAAACGAGCCACTGAATGACTCCAGGGAACATGACTAATCTCCATTAAAGCGATTTAACTGGATTTGACATTTTGCAGTGAACGCATTTGCATTTAACTGCATGCAAATGTGCAAGACAAGTACGTAGATCTAGACTGAAATCAGGAGCTGGTGCAGAAAATGCACTTGCCACACACAGTCTTACCTTGCGAGCGCGTGCCTATGCCGACATCAGGTGCAGTGCAGCCCAGGTGGAATATGAGAGTGAATAAATGTCTGGATTTAAATCTACAGTGTGCGTTTAAACACATCAACCCCGCAGATTTGGCAATAATAACGCGAAGGCAAACGGAATGTAACTAACGGGACCGGAGCATATGAAGCAAACGCATCTGATCAGTGTAAGCAGACACTGACTGGACACCGGTCTGTCCGGCACTGAGCATGCGCAGTCGCGCCATGTGTGGCTCATGCCGGTGCGCTCGGATAACTCCTTTGTTTAGGCGTTAAGCTTTGTCTCATCTGGGGGAGGTTAATCAATGCATCAGCAGCGCTTGTCTTAACTTAAATATTATATATTTGCGTCTAAGCAAAAAATATTTCGAATATATGGCTATAGTTTTTTTATTTTTATAAACGTAGGCTAATAGTTTAACTAGGCTACTGCCAAGTTTTAATAAAATACATCCAGGTTTGATCATTATTTTGTACTCAATTTGTATAAATATAATTGTTTTCATATTTAATGATTTCATCTAATAATTATAAGTTTTACATCATATTGGCATGCAGTGATGTTTAGGCTACTTATTGTTATACCTACTGTATAATGTGTTTTAACGATAATGTTCCACTGACAGAGTAATTTGTATTCAGTAAAAGTTTTTTTATTTTTATTATTTCATTGATTTAATAATTGAATTTCTATTTTCTATATTATATTATATTATATTATATTATATATTATATTATATTATATTATATTATATTATATTATATTATATTGCCTTATAGTGTTATCATTTAGTTCTACATGGTATTGTATACATTATACATTGGCATGCTGTGAAGTTTATTATATGTTATATTATATGTTAATATTAAATGTTTTCTTTTTCTTTGATTGGATAATACGTTTTCTCTAAAAAAAGGTAGATTGAATTTTGTTTGTTATTTTGGCCTTCTCAACCCTGAAGTTAATTTGCTTCTTTTTGATGTCTTGTGCTGCTGTTTTCCAACTTGAACAACTTGTTTCAAAGTAATAAAAGAGAAAGAAACAAGAAGTCAGTTGTATCGGAAGTTATTTATGTTATTCTCCTGGACCCTAGACCTGGGACGCAACAATATGTTATATTGTATAAGGTATTGGTCATTTTTACACTGACAGACCCTCTGAATGAAATTCCCAAATCCATACATACTGAGGAGTAACCTGTTGCTGAAAATATTTTGTCCCAATGTGAGGACACAATGTAGACACAAGGTGGCAGCAGACCCTAGAAAAAAACTTTTTTCCCCTTATTCTTATAAGTTCAATGAGTTCAATGAATTTAGAAAAAAGTATTTGCAGAAAAACTTTGTCTGATCATATTATGATATCATCAACAATATATAAGTTTTAACCACATGGTAGTTTAAAAATCAATCATGTGTTTTTACACAAACTTATGGTATAATGACTGTACAAAGACCTCAAAATGAGACAGAGCTGAAGTAATAATGTATTTTTTATAAATATATGTGAATTGGTATGGTCTTAGCTGTTCTTCCAGCCTGGTCTGGTTTCAAAGGCTGGTTTTAGGCTGGGAGACGAGCTGAACACCAGCTTGATCAGGCTGAGATCAGCTAAAACCTGCTAAGACCAGCTGAGGCTGGTCAAGAAAGAGATGTTGACTAGAGTTAGTTAGTTTAGGTCTGAGATGAGCGTTCAGGGCTAATCGCGTGACTGATTCTCTGTGTTTCTGTGTCTCACAGGTGTTCTGTTAACAGCGTGATCACTCACAGCAGGAGCAGATGTGCAGTGTGTGAGAGTTCAAATCAATCTAACACATCATCTCACCTGTGTGTCACACTGACAGCTGACAACTATACTGGACAACACAACACACTACAGGTTTGCTTTCTTTCCTGCATAGAAGATGTGTCCTTCCTTTCTTCCACAACACAATTCTTCCTCACTTACTTACGGTTTTCTTTTTGCACATTACAGTTACAATAGTTCAAAAGTTTGAGGTCTTAAAGGAATTAATACTTTTATTCATCAAGGATGCATTCATTTTTTTAAGTAAAAAGTTACTTTTAAAAGTAATGTGTTATAGTATTGCGCTAGGCTATTCCCTAAAAAAAGCAACTAAAAGTAACTAATGGAAAGTAAAATACTTTTTTCTCACCTGGGCTGGACTCGGACTTGCTTTTTCTATATTAACTAAATAAGAAATTCTATATTTGGCCAATGTAAAGGCCATTTTACACCATAAGTGAAATGAATAAGCCTCAGGCTGACAGAAATACAAATTCACGGCTGTACAGTAGAGGGCGCAACTCAAACAAACCTCTCAGCTGTGCTGCCATTCTGGACACTAAACAAACAAACAAAAACTAAATGATACATAAATGTGATGTTTAATGTTAAAAGTCATTTTTGATTATTAGTATGGTTGAATTGGATCATCTAAAGACATTGGTTAATAAAGTGAGATTAAATACATAAAGTATATTTGTGTTATTTAACATATTTAATCATTGCAGGTTTGCATATTATTCTGACTTTGCATTTTACTGTTTATTTTGAGGATTACTGAATCTGTTTTTGTGCAAGAGATGAGTAAATGCATGTTCACATTAGTCTAGAACTACAATAACCATCATGTTCACACACAACGCCTCTGAACTTATGATTTCTCTCAACATGGGGACAAGAGAGCTGTCAAAAAAGTCATTTGTTTAACTTATTTGAAAATGTAAGTCAGATATTTTGTGTAAATTTAAAAGCAATGCGTTACTTGAAAAAAGTAATCTGATTACGTAACTCTCATTACTTGTAATGCATTACCTCCAACACTGGTTACAAAAGATTTCTATTTCAAATAAACGCTGTTCCTTTAAACTTTCTATTCATCAAATAATCCTGACAGCCAAATGGTTTCCACAAAAATATGAAGCAGCACAACTGTTTTCAACACTGATAATAATAAATGTTTCTTGAGCAGCAAATCAGAATGATTTCTGAAGGATCATGTGACACTGAAGACTGGAGTAATGATGCTGAAAAATCAGCTTTGATCACAGGAATAAATTACATTTTTAAATCTATAAAAAAACAATTATTTTAAATTGTCATAATATTTCAGCATATTACTGTTTTTACTGTATTTTTGAGTATATAAATGCAGCCCTGGTGAGAATAAGAGACTTCTTTCAAATACATGAAATATCTTTCTTTCTTTCTTTCTCTGATTAATTCACTCGTTGTTGTAGAAAAAGTCAATGTAGCTGTTTCTCGCTTTATGTGTCTGTTGAGATTCGCTTGAGCATTTCCAGGAGACGTTCAGCATCTGTGCTTTCTGAGTCATGTACAACTGTTGTTCACTTACATTGGGAAAGAAATGCATTCCGAATCATAAACTCATGAATTGAGGCTGCACATGTGTTTATGGAAGGAATGCAGGAAAAGCAATGTTTTGTTCCAATCCTGTTACATGCAAAGTTACATTTCAATTAAAGCAGCACAACTGTTTTCAATAAAAATGTTTCTTGGTCACCAAATCAGCATATTGGAATGATTTCTGAAGGATGTGACACTGAAGACTGGAGTAATGATGCTGAAAAATCAACTTTGATCACAGGAATAAATTACATTTTATAATATATTCAAATAGAAAACAGTTATTTTAAATTGTAATAATATAACAGTTTTTACTGTATTTTGATCAATTAAATGCAGCCTTGTCGAGCAGAGGACACATCTTTCAATTTTTTTTTTAATTATTCCAAACTTTGCTTGACACATTAGAGTTAAAGGGGTGGTATAATGCCCTTTTCACAAGATGTAAAATAAGTCTTTGATGTCTCCAGAGTGTGTATGTGAAGTTTTAGCTCAAAATACCCCACATTTATTTTTATATAGCATGTTAAAATGGTCACTTTTTGAGGGTGGGCAAAAACGTGCCGTTTTTGTGTGTGTCCCTTTAAATGCAAATGAGCTGCTGCTCCCGGCACAGGGGGCGGAGCTACAACAGCTTGTGTCCTTTTACTTCACACCGACATGCACTGAAAATTTGAAAACTTTAAGCCATTTATGTTCAAACCGGAGTCAGACAAAGATAAAGAGACTAAAGAAGAAGGGACAACATGTAGACAACATTTCTGAATTGTTAGTTGATGAATTTATGCAGCTTATGTGTAGTTGTCTTCAAGTCATTGATTAGCATATTCTGTCATGATAATCTATTAATCGTTCCCGGGGGCGGGGTTTATGTAAATTGTAGGGTTTGTGATGTCACTAACCCGAGAGGAATGTCGTGTAGTCCCTACCAGCCGTTTGTTGTAGTCCTTAAAAAGCTATTTCTTTCAAATAAAATATCTCCCTTTGCTTTGAACTTTGAGCGTTGTAACTTTGCAGATGTTGTTTACGCTCAAACAGCAACATTACACACTAACTAAAGTTAAAGAAGTGAAATCATAATCAACCACCTCTTTAAGTCAAGCATAAAGTAATGAAGTTCAGTATCCTGATAATTATCTCAGTAAGTCATGGAAAGCAAGTTTCCTCCGAATGACCTGAATACACACACCTGCGGGTTATTTTGAAGACAAGAAAAGTTCATATTTTGTAAGTTCATCCAGACACATATCCAGATGGATAGTCTTTCCTGAATGTGAGTGGAGATCCGTTTGTCTGCTGTCTAGTTCTCATTCACAAACTGATCTCATTTAGTGTTGCTTAGGGCTTTTCACTCTCCGTTTTATAAAGCTTAGCCGAGATCATCCAAACAAACCGAAGGAGTCTCACATTTCAGCTCATGGGAGTGTGTGTTGTTTTGAAGTGAGATGAAAAAGAGAGAAGGGCTGTTTTGATTATACAGTGCAGACGTGATTATGTATGTTGATTTGTTTAGTATGTGCGCTCCATTAAATAGAAACTGCTCTGTTTGTGTCCTCCTCCAGCTTTAACGCCGACGCTCAAGGGCTGATGGTCTGACACGTGGAGACGGAAAGAACCCCTGGATGGCACGAGGGAAGGAAAGAAGCACAGACAGAGCGATAATGAGTTTCATTGTGAGAGTGAACAGTCTGGTGATGTAAAGCTTTAGACACCGGATCCATTTCTAGCCACTCAAACAAGTTTATCTAGATTAGTATATGTTTATGCATGTGTAGATAAAGAATCTAATTTAGTGATGCAAAGCTGAATTTTCAGCATCATTACTCAAGTCTTCAGTGTCACATGATCCTTCAGAAATATGATTCTAATGATTTGCTGGTCAAGAAACATTTATGATTATTGTCAATGCTGAAAACAGCTCTGCTGCTTCATATTTTTGTGGAAAGAGTGAAGCATTTTATTTTTCAGGATTCTTTGATGAATAGAAAGTTCAGACATAAGACACAGATAATCAGACATGATTAATCATAACAAATGTTTCTTGAGCAGCAAATCATCATATTAGAATGATTTCTGAAGGATCATGTGACTCTGAAAATTCTGATTTGATCACAAAAATAAATTACATAAAAGCAATATTCAAATAGAAAACAGGTATTTTAAATTGTAATAATATTTCAGAATATTACTGTATTTCTGATCTAATAAATGCAGGCTTGGTGAGGATATTAAGTTAAACATCACAAAACATTGAAAAACCTTACTGACCAGTAGTGATGGATACAAGAAAATTTACAGCATAACAGTAATATCCCAGCTGTGTGTTTGAGTAAATCACAGTGAAGTTTGCACTGAGTGTGTGTTGTGCCTATACAGAAGTGAAGAAGCCATGTGTGCATGTGATGTTTAACTCAGTCAAGATGTGAATCCTTCTCACTCACACACTGTTGGGAAAGCACAGCATGCTGGGAGACGCTCACACGGGACAACGTGTTTCACTTGTGTCTCACATGCTTTGTTTTACCTGTGTAAGTGTGTGTCTGTGAGAAAGCTTTTATTCATTAGTAGAAGCTTTTATAAAAATCTATTTACCCAATATCATAGTTTCTACTGTAAGTGAATGTTAGTGAATGCATGCATCCCGATCTGATTGGACAAAGACGTTGTGGCTTTCAGCTCATTGTTATTTCAGCTGGAACTAGGGCTCTTTTTTTCCAGAGGTTTTTAGCGGTTGTAAAAGCACATTAGTGTGTGTAAGGGAGTGAATGCACTGAATAAGGGTGCAACTGGTGTTGAACACATGCAGCAAAACCGCTCGAGTCCTTAAATGAACTCGGAAAAGGACACACCCTCAGACACAGACTGAAACACGCCATTGTGGACGAGAGACACTCTCTCTCTCGCTCTCTTTTTCTTTCTCTCTGTAATCTCAGTTTCAATTGCAGTTGCTTTATTAGCATGACAAAACAAAAAACAAAACAAAAAAAAAAAACACATAAAAATAGCATTTGTATAGCCAAAGTCTTTACAATGAGATAAAACGCAGCATACAATGAGTAATGAAATACGAGCACTAGTCAGAACGCAGCAAACAACTACAGTAATATTAAAAAGTAAATATATTGAAGTGAAATATGGTATAAAAATGGAGTAAACTAAAATGAGAAAATAGTCAAATGCAAAATAACATCAGTAGAAATGCAGTATAGGCTACACGTAATATTAGCAAACAAACAAAATAACACAAAGTGAAGTTACCATTGAAAGTAATGTATTAAAATACGTAATATTTCAAATGCAGCAAACAAGTACAGTAATTAGAAATGGAACAGAATAAGTGAAATAAAGAAAACACATGCAGTGCAGTAAACAAATAATACTAGCAAATAAACAAAATAATGTAAATAAAATAACCTAATACACTATAGAAAGTAATCATTAATTTAATGAATGTTAATACAATCCTTCTTAGGCTTATTAAGAGTCTCTCTTTCTTGATGTTGTTCTTCCCAGTAATGTATTCCAGTCTGTGGTGGTCACATGTTTAACTCAGGTCGCAACTTCGCCCTTCGTAACGCATTCTCAGAAACAAATTATTGTATTCATGAAAATAAGACCTGGCTGTAAAGGTCGTTGCCGTGTGGACGGGCGAGGCGGCATAATCTAGAGGAGGCGTGTTGACCTTTTTGTTTCGTGTAAAGTGATCCAGCGTGGAATAAGCATGGAGTTATCGTTCAATCACGGCCCAGTTTATCAAACGTCGGGCTAATCAGTCTAATGCGTCCTGAGGCGGAGGGAGAGTGGAACAAACTGATGCGACCCCTGCGCCTCCACACCGTATGAACCAGTAAATCATACCTCAGCCTTCTCTGATCCTCCTGTGAATCCGCTTCTGTCAAAATAAGCTGTCAAGAGGGGTTTTGCCGAAAGCGTAATGCATTATGCACCTGGTCAGTTGTTTCTCTTGGATTTTTAGGTGTGTTTCAGTAATGAGAAAAATGTTTGTCACATGCATATGAAATAAGTGTTTAGTGTAAAGCACTTAAAGGGATAGTTCGGAGTAAAATCAACCTAGGGTCCTTTGAACCATGACCTCGAGCCAAACATGACCTCGAGCTTTTTTTCCCCTTGGTCGAACATTATTAAAGTTAGAGCTTATTTAGAGATATCAGCCGGATGGCTTAGTGCAGACGCTAATGGATCCTAGGTTGTATCTCGTAAATTACCCCACTAATAATGCCCAGAATGGTACCAAACTTCTACAGTAGTACAAATAGGTTCTGTACTCATAAAACAAGGCATTGGAAAGTTTGTAAGTACATCAGGAGTTTATTTAAATAACACTTGCCTGATGGCTAATGCTACCGCTAACCCGCACGTCGACGTCACTTCCGTTATTTGGGAAAATCCTGTAAAAGTCCTGGCAGAAAGCGAAATAAGAAATCATTAGTTAAAGGGCACCTATTATGCCCCTTTTTACAAGATGTAATATTGGTCTTGGGTGTCCCCAGAATGCATTTGTGAAGTTTCAGCACAAAATACCCCACAGTTAATTTATTATAACCATTTGAAAATGTCATTTTTGGGGCCTGTTTTAAAAAGAGCTGTTTTGGAGTGTACCACCTTAAATGTTAATGAGCTGCATATCCCCGCCCTGCTGCTGGACCCAGATGATGAAGAGACACGAATGAGAAACGTCTCGGAATGGTTATTTGATACATTTATGTACTTACAAAGTTTTAATCGCGTCCCCTTTGCAATTATGGATGTGCAACACACACACACGAACTGTGATAACGTTCGCGCAATTTTTTGAAACTACACACACACACACACACACACACACACACACACACACACACACACACACACACACACACACACACACACACACACAAATACTGTGATAACGTTTGCTAAGTAGGCTACAAACGATTTATTTATTTTTTTCTTAAAGGGAGGGAGATAGACGTTTATATACTGTCTATGGAGATAGAGCAGACCTTCATTTATTTACATTTGTAATTGCTGCAAAAATGATAGCCTACGTGACATAAAACTGTCTGACATTGTTTGTTGAGACATCTATGACGACGACAATAAATATGAAGAAATAAAAAGAAATGACTATTTGCTCAAAAATCATAAAATGCACTTACTTCTGGAGGTGACGTTGAATCGCGAACTGTAGGCAATGATCCACACTTGATTAACTTTGACCCTCGTTCACTAAACAGTCAGTCAGAAAATGAAGGAAGTTTAAGTGGCGCCGTTTCTTCATAAATAAAATCCATCCGCTGCGTTTTCAGTGGCTCTGATGTCAGTGAAGACTACTATGTCCATTCTTAAATTCCACAACAGAACACCTAAGTTACACTTCTTATGAGACATTACACACCGGCTGTCGTTGAAACAATGGAGGATGCAGATTACCGAGGGCGGGGTCTATGCCAAAACCAGACTGTCAATCAAACCGCGTCAGTGGGGCTTAGCGCATTTCTACGTCACAGTGAGGGAAATCTAGAACAGGGCGTTCTGAGACAGTGCTTGTGATTTATTGAGATAGTAAAAAAACTACTGGGTGGATTTTTATCATTCTAGGGTGGTTTTGCTCACACACTGCCAACACACATTTATGTTCAAACACCATGTAAAAGTGAATTTTGCATAATAGGTGCCCTTTAACACTAAGTTGTCAACACTTAGGAAAACTAATAATTCGTCGTTACACTACATCCTCATGCATCGCTTTCTGCCAGGACTTTTACGGGCTTTTCCCAAACGAGCCCAGCTGACAATGGAAGGCAACGAGTCTTACACAGTTGATGAGTTGATTTGTCGATGTTATAATATGCCTCTGCTCATGAGCTTTTTAGATGGATGGATGACAAGGCTTTTTATGTCGGGGAATCTGCAATCTCTGACCCAGTTTGTTTGCTGGCTTCCATTGATGCAATAGGTTGTGTTTTCCGCCAACTGGCAACCTGGGGTGTCGAAATACTATTGGATAAATTGAAAGTGGGCGGGATCACACAGATCAAAACCAAAACAAAACATTCTGACACAGAATGCAGATTCCACATTAAGAATAACTGTAGCAATGTTTTTGAGAGAAACAAGTATGTGAACTTTGCATGTTTCCTAAATATCTGCAAACATATTATAGTGTTTTTATGCTTTAGTACAGTCTAAATAATTACATACAGCACCTTTAAAGACCAGGGGCCCTATTTTAACGATCTGAAACGCAAGTATCAAATGCGAAACGCAAGTAACTTACGCAAATCTAAAATGGGTTGGTCTGAAGTAGCTTCATTACTCATAGGTGTGGTTTGGGCGTAACGTGAAATAAACCAATCAGAGCGACATCTCACATTCCCTTTAAGAGCGGGCGCCCTTGTTCCATGGCGGATTGCTATCATAAGTGGAGATGGTGGTCTAGTGGGTTAAACCACTGAACTGGTAAATTGAAGGTTGCTGGTTCGATCCCAGCAGTCACCACCAGTGTGTCCTTGAGCAAGACACTTTACTCCACGTTGCTCCAGGGGGATTGTCCCTGTAATAAGTGCACTGTAAGTCGCTTTGGATAAAAGCGTCTGCCAAATGCATAAATGTAAATGTAACAGCGGATTTGCCGATAGCGGTTCACAGCCGAGTCAGGGCCGTAAAAGACAGAGAAGTGACATTGTATGGGGATGGAGAAACCCACCCAAATAAGCTTCGGTTAAACAGGCGTATAATAATTTTGAGAAATGTGTAAGCTAGATTTATGCCTATTTTTTCACATCTTCATGGACACCACAATGATTTCCCTCATGTGGAATATTTTTCCTTGTAATTATGTATGGTTTGCAAAAATGGCAACTGCTGCGTCTGAGTGTAGATGAGAGAAGCAAAGTGTATGCGCGTTGTGCACGCTACATCATGGCCAAGCATGCGCCCTTAAAATAGCATCTGAATAACGCGCCACTGACTTTAGACTAGGTTTTAGGCGGAATTGTTTTCTGGAACTGCAAAATAGCATCAGGGAACGTTTGCGCTGGAACACGCCTCCTCTTTTCGCTGAACCGCCCCCGGGAGCGCAAGTTCATTCCCTAATTTACCGACGTGCATCTGCCGAGGGAAAAGTCCGCTGTGCGTCGAGTGCAAAATAGGAATGAAACATGCGTCGGTGTACAAAGTCAATTGCGCTGGGTGCAAGATAGGGCCCAAGATGACTTTGAAAGAACATTCTATTGACATTATCAAGTCAAGTCACCTTATATGACAATATATATGACTTCTTTTAACAATATAGATTGTTTCAAAGCAGCTTTACAGTGATAATAGGAAATTAAAGTAACAGAGATTGTTTTGGCTTTACAGCAGCTCTAGAATAAAGTTATTGTCCAGCTAAAGTTAGTTTTGATTGATTCACTTCAGTCGCAACGATCATTAGTTATTAACTTAGGGGCCGCTAACACGACACCGTTCCAACAGAAAACCTTTAAGTTCTCTCTGCGCAAACTTTAAAAACACGAACCTGTGAGAACGGTGATGGCGTGCACATGCGTATTACGAGTTTAGTATTGGTATCAAAGAGCACTCCCAGGTTCCTAACCGACGACGAAGACTTGACAGAGCAGCCATCAAGTGTTAGACAGTATTCTGGGTTATTACGTAAGGACGTTTTTTGTCCAATAATTAGAATCTCTGTTTTTTCAGAATTAAGTAGTAGGAAATTACTAGTCATCCAATTTTTTATATCAGCTATGCATTCCGTTAATTTTGCGAATTGGTAAGTTTCGTCGGGGAGTGAAGAAATATAGAGCTGACTCTGTTATATAATTACTGGACGAATGTTTGTTTATAACTTTGAGAGAACGTTAGCCAAAGTTCTGAGAATGTTCCCTGTTAGCTGGGCATTCACTGATAATCTTGCCCTCTCTAAACCTCATTTCAAGGTTGCATCCAGATTTTACAAATGTTGCAGTGCAATTTTTAACTACACATACTGGAAGCAGTGCCTTTTTGGCATCAGTCTACTGTAATGGTGGCCATGCTTGGTAAAAACAGAGCCGAAAAGAACTTTATGTAAAGGACACCTCATAAAAAGTAGTTTATGGTTGCTTGTAATATATTTATTGTTGTGTTCTGGACATGATGTTGTGTGTATGGGGGTAGACGCTCTCAAACTGAGTTTTGTCAAGCCAGATCGAACAGTACAATTAATTCTGCATTGTGTGTATAAAAGCTCTGGAAGAAACAGGGTTCTGGCGTTTTTCCCAAACTCTGGGATGGCGTGTCCTTTTTCCCATAACGGACTCCAACGGCAAGCGGACTTCCAGGGTAAAACTGGAGCCAAGCAGACCTGCCAGCATCCTTCGCCCAGAGAGTGATGTTTTGTTGGGAAAGTTTCCTGCTACTTGAGCCTTGAGGACTGTCATGGCTGGAGGGTCTTTTTCGGGAAAGTCTGTGAGTTTTTCTTCTGTGTATGGTTACAGTTAAGACAAAAACAATGGTGCATTGAGGTCAGATTGTTGTACCATGAGAGAATGAATTATGCAACAATCACGCACAGGCAGAAAAGACCAGATTAAACCAGCCTGATGTGGTGTGCTGGTCTTAGCTTGACTCCCTGCATAGGTGTTCAGCAGGTTTGGCAAGCTAGCAACTGACCAAACCATCAAAAACCCAAGTTTCAACAGCCTGAAGTCCAGAAAAATGCTCTAGGTTCATTGAAGCTTTTGTTGTTTTGCAGGGTTTACACAAACAAACTGGCTGCCAAGTAATTTTGATGTATTTTTTCTTTTTATAGACTTTGCCGCTTGGAGACACGGGCCGAGGTGCCCATTGACGGACTAGCAGAAACTGGTATGGTGCCCTTTCTTACTTCCACACCACACACCCCCAAAACTCACCCAATCCTCCTCTGATCTGTAGAGTCTTCAGGGATCAAGTCTGTATCCTCAAAGGCTTATTGAGAAATTGAAAAATTGTAAATAATTGAAAAATCCACCAGCAAGCTGCAAGGCTTTGTGCCGTGACTCAGTATTTCCAACTTTTTTTCTGTCTGTGTGTGTGTGTGTGTGTGTGTGTGTGTGTGTGTGTGTGTGTGTGTGTGTGTGTGTGTGTGTGTGTGTTACCAGTTTAGATGTTCAAACTGTTCCTGAATTTAAAAGAGATTAAATTAAATTGTACAAACTTATAAAGTCTAAAAGTTGTATTGCAAAATATATTTTTTATTAATAATATTATTATTAATAATATATTATTATTATACTCATTTTTACAGTGAAAAGTACAATAGTTATATTTCTGATTTTGTTTCATATTTGTATTTAGCAATAATTATAATAAAATATTATCATTATTAATAAATCATCAAATGTTGGGCCAAATTGTGTTTTTCAATGGTTTGAAGAAATTAAGTACTGTATTAGAAAATATTAAATACAAAATAATTTTAATTAAATATAAAATAATTCAAATATTAGATATGTATTTTTACAGTTACGTAAAATATAATAATAATAATAATAATAATAATAATAATAATAATTATTATTATTGTAATACTCATTTTTATTTTACAGTTAAATAGTACAATAGTAATATTTGGTTTAGGTTCTGTTTGGAATTTGCTTAAAACTTTTATAGTATTTTAACTAATTAAATAACTAACTAAGTATTTTTTTTTAAATTGGTGTTAAAACAAACCAACCAATTATTATTATTGAAATATGATTTTTTTTTAAATGGCCAAATTGGGTTTAATGAAAATGAAGAAATTAAGACAGCCACAAATTAAAATATAACAGTTCTTGTGTAAATTTAAATATTTTTTTTCTTAAATAGGCCTACTATTTTTGCAGCAAAATTGGCCAAATTGTGCAGCCCTACAAACATGCACAGCAAACCCGGCATTTTTTTTAGATAATCACAATGGCAATTTTCATTCGATCCCCCCCCCCACACACACAGTAGGTTACGTTAGGTCAGACTCTAGGTTTCATCAGCATGGGATGGGTTTGGTGTCTCAGGGGGCGGAGTCGTGTATTCTGACATCTTGGCTGACGGGCGGCTCAGGTAATCAGCTCTGCTGGGATTCTAGAGCTCTAATCGACTGAACTCCGTCATTCTGTGTTAGAGCTAAACCTTCAGAGAGCCCTGCACCAGTAACCCTGTGCACTCGCCCATACCTGCCCTCACATCCAGGGCCAGCGTCCACGTCAGTGTGGGTCACATAGGTGCTTCTGATGACGGGACAGCGCAGGAAGGCGAAGAAAGGAAAAAGTTTTTGTTGAGTGATGTGAGAAATTGTGGGTGCGTCTCAATGAGCTCTCGAGCTCGTGCATCACTATATCGTGTACATGAATTCGGGCACTGGTAAGGATCCTGGTTCACTGAGATAGTGATTACTCAGTTTTCGGTGACATGACTACATACAATGTCAACACTGCACTCAAAAAAGTGCTCATGGGCATTCATTGGATGACCATAAATCACTCTTTTTAGATCAATTAAAATAATATACATTTATAAGCAGATGTATTTTAGTTTTTTTGAAGAAATGTAAATTGCTTAGGTTGTACATGTAATGAGAGTGAATTTACTTGGATTAATGACTGAAATTTAATGGTATTAATCAACAAAAGGCGGGGCCTATATCTTTTTGATATTATTATTTAAACACATCGTTCTGTTACATATCTTTACAACATTTCAGCCAAATATAATTATAAATGTGAACAAGGTGTGTTCACTGTCTAGCGATGTGATAAAATAAAGAAAAACTGTTTGTCTTTTTAAATCTTCTATCACGTGTCATATTTACTGAGTTGGCTCGTGCGTTTTATGTTTCTTTCTTCAGAAATGTGACGTAATTTCTGGTAAGTGAGCAGAGTGAGCATTGATGCTTCCTGGTTTTTGCAGTGCATTGTGGGATTTTTCAGGGAGCGAACGTTCCAGTGCACTTGAAGGATTTTGCGATTGAGACAGATCTTAAAATAGCCGACCCCCTCATCAGTGTCCTGTCTACTGAACTAGAGAGTGGATTGAGACACACCCATAGTGAGCATTGATGCTTCCTGGTTTTTGCAGTGCATTGTGGGATTTTTCAGGGAGCGAACGTTCCAGTGCGATTGAGAACGATCTTATAATAGCCGACCCCCTCATCAGTGTCTTGACTACTGAACTAGGGAGTGGATTGAGACGCACCCATAGTGAGCATAGATGCTTCCTGGTTTTTGCAGTGTATTGTGGGATTTTTCAGGGAGCGAACGTTCCAGTGCACTTGAAGGATTTTGCAATTGAGAACGATCTTATAATACCCGACTCCCTCATCAGTGTCCTGACTACTGACCTAGGGAGTGGATTGAGACACACCCATAGTGAGCATTGATGCTTCCTGGTTTTTGCAATGCTTTGTGGGATTTTTCAGGGAGCGAACGTTCCAGTGCACTGGAAGGATTTCGCGATTGAGACAGATCTTAAAATAGCCGACTCCCTCATCAGTGTCCTGTCTACTGAACTAGAGAGTGGATTGAGACACACCCATAGTGAGCATTGATGCTTCCTGGTTTTTGCAGTGCATTGTGGGATTTTTCAGGGAGCGAACGTTCCAGTGCGATTGAGAACGATCTTATAATAGCCGACCCCCTCATCAGTGTTTTGACTACTGAACTAGGGAGTTGGTTGAGACGCACCCATAGTGAGCATAGATGCTTCCTGGTTTTTGCAGTGCATTGTGGGATTTTTCAGGGAGCGGACTTTCCCGTGCACTGGAATGATTTTACGATTGAGACAGATCTTATAATAGCCGACCCCCTCATCAGTGTCCTGACTACTGAACTATGGAGTGGATTGAGACACACCTATAGTGAGCATAAATGCTTCCAGGTTTTTGCAATGCATTGTGGGATTTTTCAGGGAGCGAACTTTCCCGTGCACTTGAAGGATTTTGCGATTGAGACAGATCTTATAATAGCCGACCCCCTCATCAGTGTCCCGACTACTGAACTAGGGAGTGGATTGAGACGCACCCATTGTGAGCATTGATGCTTCCTGGTTTTTGCAGTGCATTGTGGGATTTTTCAGGGAGTGAACGTTCCAGTACACTTGAAGGATTTTGCGATTGAGACAGATCTTATAATAGCCGACTCCCTCATCAGTGTCCTGACTACTGAACTAGGGAGTTGGTTGAGACGCACCCATAGTGAGCATTGATGCTTCCTGGTTTTTGCAGTGCATTGTAGGATTTTTCAGGGAGTGAACGTTCCAGTGCACTTGAAGGATTTTGCGATTGAGACAGATCTTATAATAGCCGACTCCCTCATAAGTGTCCTGACTACTGAACTAGGGAGTGGATTGAGACACACCTATAGTGAGCATAAATGCTTCCAGGTTTTTGCAATGCATTGTGGGATTTTTCAGGGAGCGAACTTTCCCGTGCACTTGAAGGATTTTGCGATTGAGACAGATCTTATAATAGCCGACCCCCTCATCAGTGTCCTGACTACTGAACTAGGGAGTGGATTGAGACACACCCATAGTGAGCGTAGATGCTTCCTGGATTTTGCAGAACTGAGACACACCGTGTGTCTGTGCATTGCAAAGATAAAGCGCCCTGAGAGATTACTCATCCGTACGACACAAGCCAACAAATCCATCACAGGGGCAGTTTTTATGTCAAATTAGATCACTCAGAAATGTGTTTATGAACTCGCTTAAATTATTCCGGATAAATGAACCGAGCAACGTTTCCAAAAATGAATTAGAAGCTGTTAGTTGCTCAATACTTTTATGCTGTCATACAACTAAAGGAACTTATAACCATAAAGACGACTTACATTTTCATTAAAATGCATCATAATTACTCCATTTCTTATGCTGATTATAGTTATTAAGGATATATAGAAGCTACAGGAATTAAAGGATTCGGCCCTTTTTGTGATTTGTGGCACATTTTCCACCAAGTCAGAGCCTGTGCAAGCAGCGCTTCAGCCAAAACAGCCGGAAAAATACATATTTCTTACAGCCACAGAGTAAAACGCCATGCTAAACAATATCTATGGCCTCAATATTCCCATGCTGAACTGGAAATAAAACAGAAAAACTCATTTTGCGAGGAGTGTTTGGTCTGTCATATGAGCTGAATTATAAACACACTTAAAGAGGGAGATTCTTCTCATAAAGTGATACGGAGATCTGATGCAGAGATGTGGAGCAGCACATAACATAAATATCACTGCAAATAAAATGTGTATATGACAAAAAGTAAATGAAGATTGTAGGCCCGTCACAAAGTCACCGAAGTTAAGACTTGTCATGCTGGAGAAATATTTTCACAGAATATTGACAGAAAGACAAAAGGCTTAATATGCATTGTAAGTGCAAAGTGCCCTGGTTTCGCTGGTTATTTTGGTGTGTGTGTGTGTGTGTGTGTGTGTGTGTGTGTGAAACACAGAAACAGAGGAATGTGTCTAACCTGTGGATTTTGACACCATTCTGTCTCTGTCTGCTAAGAAGAAAGATAGTAAAATTACTTTTTGTTTTCATGCAAGCATGAAACACACACACACACACACACACACACACACACACACACACACACACACACACACACACACACACACACACACACACACACACACACACACACACAAGGTTTCTGCATGATTTGATTCTGGGTTTTCACAGTACACTTACTGTAAATGCAAACATAGGGCACGAACACTTCCTGTTAGACTGAATGGCCATTTGAATTACAAGCTGAATAAAATGATATGGTGAGACATGAAAACACAAATAATGTGATGCCAGACAGGATTTCGAGTCTGTTTGCGCATGCATATATTATGACACACAGATGAAAATATAATTTTAGCCTTTCTTCTTGCAATATCTCTTTATGACCTCTTTTTAGAGAAATCCTTGATTCTATTTAGATATTATCACATAGATAAATGCATAATATGGTTAGATGGTTTTATGGAAGTATGAATTACCTTAGTTTAATTGTTGTTTTTAGTTCTGTTCAAAAGATTGGGGTCGGTAAGATTTTTTATGTTTTTGAAAGAAGCCTCTTATGCTCACAGAGGCTGCATTTATTTGATCAAAAATACAGAAATATTATTATAATTTAAAATGAATGTATTTTAAAATGTAATTTATTCCTGTGATCAAAGCTGAATTTTCAGCATCATTACTCCAGTCTTCAGTGTCACATGATCCTTCAGAAATCATTCTAATATGATGATTTGCTGCTCAAGAAACATTTATGATTATTATCAATGTTGTGCTGCTTCATATTTGTGGAAAACAGTGATACATTTTTCAGGATTCTTTAATTATAAGAAATTTAAAAACAGAAAAAAACACATGTAAATCCTTTGTAACATTACATAAATGTATTTACTGTCACTTTTGATCAGCTTAATGCATCCTTGCTGAATAGAAGAATTAATTTATATTAAAACAATTGTACTGACTGATCACAAATGAATGGTATAGTGTACACAAACACACACAAACACACACACACTCACACTCACACTCACACACACACTCATACACACACTCACACACACACACTCACTCACACACACACACACACACACACACACACACACGCACGCACGCACACACACGCAGGCTGGATTTGTGTTTTCAGGTCTCACCATATCATTTTATTCATCTGGCCAGTCTAACAGGAAGTGCTCTTGAGTTCATTCTCTGTATTTGCCGTTACAGTTTGTATTTTATGTGATATTTTGTTAAATATGACATTCAGTCATGTTTAAAAGACAAATCCAGAACCAGGTTCCTCTCATAAATTATGACTCACTAACTCACATGACTATAAAACTAATTCTTTCAAACACAAACACACTCACCGTCATGGACAGATGGACGGTAAATCAAAAGTTTTTGTCTCATCCTTCTTCATTTTCATGTTTTCTTTTTTTAGAAACACAATCCACCTTTAGAAAAGTAAACTTTATAAAATAAACATGCTTTGAGAGTAATACTGATTGGCCAAATACTTATTCATATATTTTTGGGCTTTTTGCCTGTTTTTATAGGATGGTAGAGTGTAGACAGAAAGTAGGGGTGAGAGAGAGGGAGTGGGGTCGGAGATATGACCCGGGACATGTGCACAGTCTGAGATCATCTGTGAGTTTAACCCCAATTATGGGTCAAAATACTTCACTTGTCATTCAACAACCAATCTGGAAAAAATCTGGGATTTTTTTTTTTTTTTTTTTGACATTGCTTTATCTATCTTCACTATCTTATACAGTATGTTATGTGTTTCCTATGAGCTGCTATACGGCCCGTACTTGTATAATACGGGAAAAGTGCATGACCCAAGTTGTCAGAGACATGAGAATGCTTTATATTCAGCGCTTCAAACTAAAGCATAAGAGGTTCTTGCGGCTGGCCCTGTCATGCTTTGACAGATGCTTTTGAGATGTGTTTTCCTCAGTGCATAATTAGCATTTTACTTTTATATCCTTACCTGTAAATGTTATAAAGTCTCGTGAGTATTTCCATTTTGTATCAAGCGAGTCTCCGTTAAACTTAACAGACTTCGATGAACGAGCGCCGGTGCGCATGTGTCAAACAGATGAAGTGCAGTAGAACAGGAGCACAAGAAGTCTTGTCTGACTAAAATATACAGTACATTTTACACACACATATACACTCACCGGCCACTTTATTAGGTACACCTTGCACCGGGTTGGACCCCATTTTGCCTTCAGAACTGCCTTAATTCTTCACAGCACAGATTCAACAAGGTGCTGGAAACATCCCTCAGAGATTTTGATTCATATTGACAGATTTATCAGCTGCACATGATGTGATTCTCCAGCTCCTCCACATCCCAAATCTGCTCTATTGGATTGAAATCTGGAGACTCTGGAGGTTTGAGTTTAGTGAACTCACTGTCATGATCAAGAAACCAGTTTGAGGTGATTTGAGCTTTATGATATGGTGTGTTATCCTGCTGGAAGTATCCATCAGAAGATGATACACTGTGGTCATAAAGGGATGGACATGATCAGCACCAATAGCCTACTGTGGAGTTTAATCAATGATCAATTGGCACTAAGAGACCCAAAGTGTGCAAGAAAATATCCCACCATCATTACACCACCAGCAGCCTGAAGCGCTGATACGAGGCAGGATGGATTCATGCTGTCATGTTGTTTATGCCAAATTCTGACCGACCATCTGAACGCTGAAGCAGAAATGGAGACTCATCAGGCCAGACAACGTTCTTCCAATCTTCTATTGTCCAGTTTTGCTGAGCCGTGTGAATTGTAGCCTCAGTTTCTGTTCTCATCTGACAGGAGTGTCACCGGTGTGTGTCTTCTGCTGCTGGAGCTCGTCTTCTTCAAGGTTTGATATGTTGTGTGTTCAGAGATGCTCTTCTGCTTCAAGGTTTGATGTGTTGATCGTTCAGAGATGCTCTTCTGCTTCAAGGTTTGATGTGTTGTGTGTTCAGAGATGCTCTTCTGCTTCAAGGTTTGATGTGTTGAGTGTTCAGAGATGCTCTTCTGCTTCAAGGTTTGATGTGTTGTGTGTTCAGAGATGCTCTTCTGCTTCAAGGTTTGATGTGTTGTGTGTTCAGAGATGCTCTTCTGCTTCAAGGTTTGATGTGTTGAGTGTTCAGAGATGCTCTTCTGCTTCAAGGTTTGATGTGTTGTGTGTTCAGAGATGCTCTTCTGCTTCAAGGTTTGGTGTGTTGAGTGTTCAGAGATGCTCTTCTGCTTCAAGGTTTGGTGTGTTGTGTGTTCAGAGATGCTCTTCTGCTTCAAGGTTTGGTGTGTTGTGTGTTCAGAGATGCTCTTCTGCTTCAAGGTTTGATGTGTTGTGTGTTCAGAGATGCTCTTCTGCTTCAAGGTTTGGTGTGTTGTGTGTTCAGAGATGCTCTTCTGCTTCAAGGTTTGGTGTGTTGTGTGTTCAGAGATGCTCTTCTGCTTCAAGGTTTGGTGTGTTGTGTGTTCAGAGATGCTCTTCTGCTTCAAGGTTTGGTGTGTTGTGTGTTCAGAGATGCTCTTCTGCTTCAAGGTTTGATGTGTTGTGTGTTCAGAGATGCTCTTCTGCTTCAAGGTTTGGTGTGTTGTGTGTTCAGAGATGCTCTTCTGCTTCAAGGTTTGGTGTGTTGTGTGTTCAGAGATGCTCTTCTGCTTCAAGGTTTGGTGTGTTGTGTGTTCAGAGATGCTCTTCTGCTTCAAGGTTTGATGTGTTGAGTGTTCAGAGATGCTCTTCTGCTTCAAGGTTTGGTGTGTTGAGTGTTCAGAGATGCTCTTCTGCTTCAAGGTTTGATGTGTTGTGTGTTCAGAGATGCTCTTCTGCTTCAAGGTTTGGTGTGTTGTGTGTTCAGAGATGCTCTTCTGCTTCAAGGTTTGATGTGTTGAGTGTTCAGAGATGCTCTTCTGCTTCAAGGTTTGGTGTGTTGTGTGTTCAGAGATGCTCTTCTGCTTCAAGGTTTGATGTGTTGTGTGTTCAGAGATGCTCTTCTGCTTCAAGGTTTGGTGTGTTGAGTGTTCAGAGATGCTCTTCTGCTTCAAGGTTTGGTGTGTTGAGTGTTCAGAGATGCTCTTCTGCTTCAAGGTTTGGTGTGTTGTGTGTTCAGAGATGCTCTTCTGCTTCAAGGTTTGGTGTGTTGAGTGTTCAGAGATGCTCTTCTGCTTCAAGGTTTGGTGTGTTGTGTGTTCAGAGATGCTCTTCTGCTTCAAGGTTTGGTGTGTTGTGTGTTCAGAGATGCTCTTCTGCTTCAAGGTTTGATGTGTTGAGTGTTCAGAGATGCTCTTCTGCTTCAAGGTTTGATGTGTTGAGTGTTCAGAGATGCTCTTCTGCTTCAAGGTTTGATGTGTTGAGTGTTCAGAGATGGTCTTCTGGAGACCTCGGTTGTAATGAGTGGATATTTGAGTTACTGTTGTATTTCTATCAGCTGAACCAGTCTGGTCATTCTCCTCTGACATCAACACAGCATTTTCTCCCTAGAGATGGTTGTGCGTGAAAATCCCAGTAGATCAGCAGTTTTTGAAATATTCAGACCAGCTGGTCTGGCACCAACAATCATGACACATTCAAAGTCCCAACAATCCTCTTTCTTCCTCGTTCTGATGCTCAGCTTGAACTTCAGCAGATCGTCTTGATCATGTCTACATTCCTAAATGCATTCACTGCCATCTGATTGGCTGATTAGAAATGTGTGTTAACGAGCAGTTGAACTGGCGTACCTAATAAAGTGACCGGTTAGTGTATATATACTGTATATGTATATATGTTTTGCTTTTGTACTGTATGGCTGTCAAAGGACAAACATCGTCCTCATCCAAAATAAAATGAGGCACTGCTGAAATGCTATAATTTTCTATGATTTAATGACCTTTTAATTTAATATGGAATAGTGATCAAAGGAGAAACATATTTTTTTTGCCAAAACTTAGTTTTTACCCACATAATGTTGTATTTACAGCATCGATCAGCAGAGGCTAACTTCTACAGCGAACCAGCCAAACCTTGACCCCCCTCATCAGAACATAAGCCTTTTTCTCCTGGTCTTTTCCATTCCAGAGCCAATGATTCCCACAGCGCTGTCCTGCCCTTCTTCTCTTTGTAATCTGCTCCGTCTGCTCCGTCCTGCCCGTCCTGTATGTGAGGATACGCCTTTGGTCTGCAGAGCAGTTGTGTCCCCCTTAGCAAACACACAAATAAGATCCAGTCTACTTTTCTTTAATCCCGTCCTTCAGAGCAGGAATGCCTTTGATGTGAGTAAGTCATTTCTTGTGGTTCTTCCGGACTGGGCTGGGGTCATCGGGACTGAGCGCTGGTGTCCGTTTGCACTCAGCAGTGTTGATTATGGCTTGTGATTTACAGCTGTTGTGAGGGCTCATTGTGTGCTTTAGTCTTCCTGATTTCAGGTTTGCAGCAGTCAGTTATACTTACAATCAAATACAGGGAGTTGAGCAGGAAACACCCAGTGCAGACTGATAGATGACTCAAATGCATGTGTTTGCTTTTATACGGTAAGTATATCTGTGAGTTTGCTGTGGGAGGTATGACCAAACACTTTTATCACAGTCATTTATTATATCATGACTTTGCTTTTTTTTTTTTTGCTGGGAATTAAATTTAAATAAATAACAAAATTGTAATAAGAATAACAGTTTTACATAAATAAAAAATATACATGTATATGGATATATTTAAGTATGTGTATATATATTAGTGCTGTCATATGTGTGCTAACATAAAAGTTTGTGTTTATATAATATGTGTGTGTGTGTGTGTATATATGTGTTTGTGTGCATGACTGTATATATACACACGCATACAAATATTTATATATTGCATACATATGTGTGTTTACACACACACACACACACACACACACACACACACACACACACACACACACACACACACACACACACACACACACACACACACACACACACACACAAAGATATATTATATAAACTCAAACTTTTATGTTAGATGCTATTTATCGTGATTAATTGATTTGACAGCACTAATATATATTGTATATAAATTATATAATACATATATTATTATATACATATACACTTACTTTATATATGTGTGTGTGTGTGTGTGTGTGTGTGTGTGTGTGTGTGTGTGTGTGTGTGTGTGTGTGTGTGTGTGTGTGTGTGTGTGTGTGTGTGTGTGTGTGTGTGTGTGTGTGTATTAATACTTTCAGAATTAAGAATAAAATATAAAATGAAAAGAAAAAAATTATATTCTTAAATAATATTAAATATACACTGTAAAAAATAAAATCTTTAAAAAACGGTCAATGACTGTCAGCTACGGCTGCCAAACAAAAACCGTAAAAATAAAGTAAAATATCCTAATTTAAATGAAGTGGAAAAAACTTTTACAGAAATTTTCCTTAAATGTTTTACAGAAAAACACTGTTATTTTACAACTATTGTTTTATTGAATTATTACGATCAAACACCTTCATTGTAAAAAAATCCCATAAAAAAACAGTCAAATGACTGTCAGCAATGGCTGCCATACAAAAACCGTAAAATTCATGTAAAATATCCTAATTTAAAAAGGTGCAAAATACTTTTACAGAAATCTTCATTAATTAATTTTTAACAGAAACACAGTTATTTCACATTTATTTTCAGATTTTTTTTTAACTTAAAAACATGCAGTTAATTACATGCATGATTTGGTCACTGCATCAGCAACGACACAGTTACTGTCTGTTAAATAAAGCAACATGCATCATATCATCAGAGTTTCTCTGCTCATCCTGGACTGAAGCTCAGGCTCTACTCTTCATCATATCATCAGTGTTTCTCTGCTCATCCTGGACTGAAGCTCAGGCTCTACTCTTCATCATATCATCAGAGTTTCTCTGCTCATCCTGGACTGAAGCTCAGGCTCTACTCTTCATCATATCATCAGAGTTTCTCTGCTCATCCTGGACTGAAGCTCAGGCTCTACTCTTCATCATATCATCAGAGTTTCTCTGCTCATCCTGGACTGAAGCTCAGGCTCTACTCTTCATCATATCATCAGAGTTTCTCTGCTCATCCTGGACTGAAGCTCAGGCTCTACTCTTCATCATATCATCAGAGTTTCTCTGCTCATCCTGGACTGAAGCTCAGGCTCTACTCTTCATCATATCATCAGAGTTTCTCTGCTCATCCTGGACTGAAGCTCAGGCTCTACTCTTCAACACAATGGTGACACACGAAACACACCATACAGAAACACTCTAAACCCCAACAGAACATTAAACACTACCAGATCTCTCAGGATCTCAGCATCTTCACTTATTACAATCCAGACTTTATTTCTTTCATACTAACATTCTTATTGAGAATTAACAGTGGTTTAGAAGTTGAAGTTTTATTGAAAATAATAAAGTTTGATGTCACCATGATGGAGATCAGTGTGGGCTCTTGAACTTTAATATTTTAGTTTTTCTCTGGCTGCTTTAACTGTGTCTCTGATGCATATTTGTTATGGTAGAAATCCAAGAGAAACTCAGATCAGATGATGTTGGTCACTTCTTAGTGACAATAGTCATCATGTAGTGTTCTGCTTCATTGATACCATCTGAAGTATAATATCGGATTAAGTCATTAAATATTAGTTGTTAATTTTGCATGACAAAAGTGCTATAAAAGATCCAGCAGTGCTGTGATACTTAGACTTTATGCAGTCATTATACAGAAAATGTTTTGACAGGATCATATAGACTCACTCAGACATCAAGAATCAGCGTATGAATCACAACAATGGTGACAATGAAAAAAAAATCTGATCAACTCTGAACTACTATAAAGTCACAAAAAGGCTTTGTTGGTTGTCACGATTGTTGAGATTCATATGTTGATTCTTGCTGTCTCTATACTACTAAAAAAAATCAGTCATTTGACCATTTTATCATTTAACTGTTTTGTTACTGTTTAAATACAGATTATATTTGTAATTTTACATACATTTTTATGTAATTTAAGAAAACACAAAAAATACGGTATGAAAAATACAATCAATTTTCTGAAAAAAAAAAGTGAATTACTGGAATTTGTCATTAATGTCACAATACCTAAAATAACAGCTGCATTTTTATTTTACAGATATTATTTGAAATTTTACAGTGTTTTGAGTACAATTTAAAATTAAAGAAAATGATCATCAAAAAGTCACAGTTATTTTCTGTAAAATTAGGATTTTTTTTTACAGTGTAGTATTATTCAAAAGCTAAAAAAAAGAAAAAAAATGAAGTCTGTATGCTATATTTGTATAATGTACATAATGATGTATTTATAAATGATAAAAATTGCTTTCATGCTTTGCATGATTATGTTGGTAGCAAGATTAGTAACAGTCTAACTAGCCATGACCTTCAGCAGAGTTTGTATCTTTTGGCCTGTATTCTTTGTAATTTCTCTCATGAAAATAATATTATATTTTGGCTGTACTGTAAATCCAGTTAATGAAATATAAAGAAGATTCATTTTCACAAATAGCCTGAAGATTAAAGCAGCAACTCATTCTTCTGGCTATACCTTGACAGCAGTTTATGTGCATGTAAGTATGTTCATCATTTTTACCTGTCTACATCTCTGAATAATTTAGTCACACAGTGTCTACAGTACAAATATGTTTGCATATATAACAGGGAGAATTAAAGCACAGGAGAGGGAATGTTTATCCGTGTGATGGTGCAGGTTTCAGTCTCTTTCCCTGCAGACGCTGTCAGGATAGCATTGCAGGAGCCAGTCTGATCTCTGCTTTGAGACCACAGTGCGTGTCTTGGTAGAATTTTACTTTGCTTTTCTACAGATTTCAGGAGCGTATTGTGTGTTTGAGTCCTCAGAATACCAATTGAAGCCTGTTAACGTTTCACTGTTGGCCCGAAGAAAGTTGCATACCTCAGTTTCTAAAGTGATTATGAAAATACAGCGAATTTAATACTGCTATTGAGCTCAGCTCAAATCCCGTTGAAATTATCCTCTATTTATTATTTCCGCCGCAGTGGTCGAGGATCTCAGCATCTGCAGAAACTCATAATGACACATGCTAGGCTACAGGTGTCCCAGCTTTCCATGAGATGAGATTCATTTCAGGTTGCAATGTTAGTATTGTGTTTAATATAATATTTATACAGTAGAGTTTAGAATCATTACAATTTTAGCTTTTGAAAGAAGTCTCTTATGCTCATCAAGGCTGCATTTATTTGATTAAAACATACAGTAAAAACTGTTTGATTTCTGTTTTAATTTTTTTTTTTTTTATGTAATTTCAATGTTGAAATAAGTTTTTGCTGATATATTTTTGTGGAAACACTGATGCATGTTTTCAGGATTCTTTGGTAACTTTATAAATACCTTTACTGTCATGCCTTTTGATCAATTTAATGTCTTCTTGTTGAATAAAAGTATTCATTTCTTTAGAAAAATCTTAGTGAAGTTTTCAACATCAGCAAATCAGCATATTGGAATGATTTCTGAAGGATCATGTGACACTGAAGACTGCTGAACATTCAGCTTTGCATCACAGGAATAAATTACATTTTAAAATATATTACAATAGAAAACCGCATTGTAATAATATTTCAAATATATATATATATATATATCTGTGACACTTATGGAGTCTGCAACAACAGCCAGGGTTGTCCTTTAGCATTCACATTATTTTCTCAATTTATCTCTGAAAGTTTTGAAATATGCCACAGGATTTGCAGGAAAATGATGTCATAATGATGCTGATTGGCTGATGGCACCACAAGAACAAGTTCCCTTGACGAACATTACGAGCTATGACATCAAAGGCAAAAAGACAGTCTGTTTCACATTTTAAGAGCCTTTAAAAAATAATAAACATCTTGCTTTCAGAAATTTTTATTTAGTCCTAATTAATTTTGATCATCCAGATGATGTAATTTCGTTGAGAGATGTGTCTTAAGCCCTATTCGACGGCATTAGTTTAACAAGGGTAGATGGAGTGATATAATTTTACCACAGGACGTCTGTAATATTAATGGCCAATTTGCACGGGACAAGATATCTCAGTAAAACTAGCAGAAGTGGGAGGAGTAACTCGACTTATGCACCGGCATCACCCTCATGCCGTAATGTGTGTGTTACGTTGCTTACATCATGTGCGCAAACACATATAACCTATATTTTTTATAAAACAGTTATGTCCGGTCGAACAATGTTTTAATTAAATTCAGACTGGATTATGTTGGTAATAGGCACTTAACGAAAAAATAAGTTTCTTGCTTCTAATAGCCTATAAGTGCTTTCGACCTTCTCTTTGATCTGAATGGCATGTGGAAAACACTTGAGTTTTGCCACAGATTTGTCCCAGCGTCTAGAACGCAACTGAATGCTTTTTCAAGCACCTCATACTAGAAAAAAAAATGTGAAACAGGAAATGACGGACTATTTACATATTTACAGCGGGTCTATTCGCACGGGATTAGTATTACCTGATACCCTGGTAAACCAGAGTTCTCGCGAGAGCACAAGTTGAATTTGCTCAGCGAGTTACTCTGGCGTCGAGTAATGATGCTCATTAAATATGCCCTTGTATCCGAGCTGCACCAATCACATCGGGTTATCTGATATAGGCGGGCCAGAGGCGAGCTAAACAAATGACGACAGCGCTGTGATGTCGAAGTCATTAGTAAACATTGCAAGATGCCTATGGATGAACACCAGTTGTTTAAAACGGCTTTGGCCGCTACAATGAACGAGTTAGACTTGGCTTTTTATCTAAAACAGGAACAGAAGACGCCACTCGAATCGTTCCTTTGCAAGAAGGGCGTTTTTGCTGTTTTGCCGACCAGATACGGTAAGAGTATAATCTACCAGTTAGCTCCGCTGGTAGCTAAGCGTATGGGGCTTATTGTTGTGATTGGTCATAGTGTTATCCTATTGCGTGCAGTGAGATTTTCAAATGCATGCTTGGTGCCGCCCCTCGAGCTGGGCTATTTTCATTAGTCGACGCCAGACCATTAATCTTTTAGATTTAGGTCTGGATTTCCAGGCTAATTACCTGAAGTCATTTTTCCGGACCTTTTTACTGAAGGTAAAAGTCGGCGTAATCTTCACTGATATTGGGCCCTATATCTTACACGTGGTGTAATGCAGCGCCAAGTGCGACACAAGTGTTTTTTGCTAGTTTCAGCCCGACGCAGTTATCATTTTCACATCCTGCGCCACGTTGTTTAAATAGCAAATGCATTTGCGCCCATTTGTGCCTGGTAAAAAAACTGGTATTTTTTGTTATTTAAAGAGCACGTTATTAATGTGCGCCTATAGGCGGGTCCACAACGCACGTACATTCTGCTTATTAAACACACAGGGACACACATATTTAAAATAAAAGGATTAAAATGTAAAAGGTCTGCTTGCGCACTTTTACCTCGTGCACGAGCAGATCCGTTTGTGCTCTGGAGACGCGTTCATTCTTTCCACTATTAAATTCCGTCATGTAGGCTAAATAGTGAATCCGCCATGGCGCGAGCGCAACTGGCATTTAAAGGGAATGGGAGATGAGACTCTGATTGGTTTAATGCACGTAAATCCCAAAACACACCCATTACTCATTAAGAGAATAGGGACAACCCTTTTAGACCATTTAGCACCGACCATTTTTCCCGTCGTTAAACTAGCAAAAGTGGATTCGGACACGCCCTAAGTGAACTTGCGCATGCGCTTTAGACCATGCGCTTAGATCCTTAAAATAGGGCCCATTGTCCATATGATTACTGAGATGGCACATTCGGACGGGACTAAAATCACTGAGAACCTCTGGTAATAATTACTTTACCCCACCTCTCCATGTTAAACTAGTCCCGTCCGAATAGGGCTTTACAATGATCTGCCACTGACAAGAATGTAGAGAAATGGTTGAGTTGACTGAGTTGACAGCTTATATCCAGACACTAATTGAGATTAATGATATTTGGGAAGTGGTCTGGAGTTCTTATGACTCAGTTCATGCTCCAGGGTCTTATTCCTTAAGAGATGTTTAGAGTTCTCCTGCCCACTTCTTTCGAATGCCATTTGACTACAGTATGAAACGTTGGTGGGCCCATTGTGTCATGTTTAAGTTGTGTCATGTTAAGTTCTGAAAATACGTGGTCTTGTTCTGCGTGTCCATCAGCAAGTGTGTTCGCTGCAGGTTTTATGTTGTTCTGTTGTGCAGGGTGGGGTTTTGTTTGCTACCATGGAGGCAACTCCCATATGACCATTATCTTCACCTTCAGGGAGGCCACATCATTCACAACATTGCATTAAGGAGAGAGGTTCAATGCCAGAAAATCCCTTATGAAAACAACTGCAACTGAAACAGTTTTAATAAGGACATAGAGGTCCAGTTGCATTCAATTAAGCTCTGCTAGATGTTTGAGAATGACCTGGATGTTGGGAAACATGCACCAATCTAACGTCTTTCTTATTTTGACCAGCTGTACGACAATGTGGCTTACATATTATTGTTTGTGCTTGTGGTTGAAATATTAAAAACACAAAGTCATAACTAATTCTGCAAACTTTTCGTACTGCCGTGTTAAAGTCAAAGTGACTCTATTTGCTTGATTAATATGTGTTCCTTGTCTTATTGTGAGCGATTCATCATGTTATATAGAATTGTTTGTCGCTCTGCCCTACTCGCTTTTTGCATAAGACATCTCTGCTCAAAATCTGACGATTCCCATTGGAATAAATCATGTCCCGCTGAACATTTGCTTTCTGTTGAATGTCTGATTTTAGCTGGCAGTCACACTACTGAAATTTCAATGAAATTTTGCGTGCACAATAAGGTCCATTGTTTATTGTCAGAGAAATCACTTTCAAACCAAGCATCTTCCTGTCGTATGTTGTATTTATCTTGCTGTTGATATGTTTGGTCTTGGCAGAATAGATCTGCTACACTGCTGCTGATGCTGCAGAGTGAGAACAGGACTTGCTACTGCCAATACATACAAGACACGCTCCTGCTGTACAATATACATGAATTACCCGTATCAGATCTGTACAGGTGGAGCTGGGGAAGGAGGAGGGTTTCTGAAAGCGCACTGCAACTGCTACAGCAAATGCTGACTAAGTATTTAAAGGTTGAGCAGCGAGTTCATTGGCTACTGATACAGCAGGAACCAATCAGCTGTGCCCTATAGAGAATGATGTGATTATAAGCAGATTGAGTTAAGGACCATCAGCCGCCGCCATCTAGAGTTTTACGACAGAACTTTGCATTTAGGGACTGTTCGTTTTTTATTTAAGGGGCCACCGGAGGAGTTTTGAGATCTGTTGTCAAAAAAGACATGACCCTCCCTTCGCCAGCAATACATTTTTCTATGACCCTCCAAAATGATTGTGAAAAAAGGCATGACCCTCCCCGATAATTTATTGATTAGCCTACTTCTGTACTGGTTTGCGCTTGGCAAAGATGTTCAGATAGCCATTGTTTTTTTTTAAACCATAAACTCTTGCTTTCTCATCTTACTAGGGCTGTAACGATAGACCAAACCTGATTCGGTTCGTATCACGATTTTTTGATTTTAGATTTGAAAACAAATGTTTTCGGTGCTGATGCGGTGTGACTCGTTCAACTTGTGGGTGGCGCTGCCAACAAAGCATATAAAACCTGTCACAAAGAACCGGCAAAAGTAATGATTATTAATATGTCAAATATAGCAAGGAGACATTTTAATTGTTTATTAATAAACAAGTGTTTTCTGTGTCGACTGCAAAGATGAAGTTGACGATGCGTCGCGATCTTCTCAGAACGCGCCAGAGAGAAATGCACATTTCATAAGCAGAAAGCAGTCTGTTTTCCTTCGTTTTGAATTGTTCTGTTTAAAAGTAGACATTTCAAGCTTTCTATATAGTTCTCAGGTCTGTGAGGCAAGTAGCATAGGCTACCCTACGCTGAGTTTCGGTTCATTTATGAGACAAGTCCAGTTCACTCGCCCGCGCCTCCGTGTCATGATTAGGCTATCTATTTTCTACTATATTTACTTCTTATTTATTAAATCCAGATGAAACATTGATTAAAATTAAGATACAATTAATATAAAAACGAAATTCACTTTAAAAAAAGGCTTTGTGCTTTCTGTTTGAGGTCTCTGTGAAATGTTTAAAGTCGCTTTCAGAGCAGTCATGTCCGTAATGGAGAACTGTCACGCCCATAACATTGTTTTTTTTTTTTCTTGTTTTTTTTTTTCACATAAATGCGAACACGAAAAATTAAATAAAAATAATATTTTATGTTCTGTGGAGGCCGATCTTTATTCATCTGGTGGGTATATATCTTTTGGTTTGCACAGTGTAATTTATAGAATTACTAAAAAATATTTTGCCACCTAAAAGTTAAAGATTTTTTGTGTCACGTCACATGTGTATTTCCCTCATATCATATTAAATATAAAACGCATGTGTAGACTGATATTTTTCTAATGTCTTGACTCCTTTCAGACGTTTCAAAATATTGGTATTAAATGCATTTTCTGAGAATTTATATTTCACGTTTTGACTGCAAATGTCACGTCCATAACACTGGAATCGCCCAATTTTAACGAATTTATCCTCAACTAGTTTTTGTGGTGTAGGTCTACGTATTTTATTATGTTAAATTAAATAATACTAATAGTAATTTAAAGATGTGGTAGCCCTACATCTTACACATCGTGGAAACAAAATAAATGGAAACTAAAATATGGTAGTATCGCGCTATCAGCGCACATTCTATCAGCTGCAGTTCTGGCGCCTCAGTCCCAATACTGTAAAACTCGACGTACGTTCACATCACATGTTAATGCAGCGGTAGAGTTACACTCACAGGACACTGTGCACTTATTCGCAATCACAAAAGTTCATTATTTGCTCGTGCTTTAAAGCTTTGCCGGGTAAACATTTCTTTGGCATTTTGTTCTGACATGATACACTTTTTCTAAGCGGGAACTGAAGTGCGCCGCACACGCACTGTCAAACAGCTCCAAACTGGATTTTTGTTGGGTCAGACCCATCTGATATCGAAGGGGGGCTGATAACGCGAGATCAACATGGAGCTAAATGGAAAAAAAATAACACCAAATAAGCCACTTTGAAATTTTGCTGTTTTCATGAATATAAAAGTTGGGTGACCCTCCCCCTAGACTAAAAAAAGTTGGATGACCCTCCCCTCAACAAAGAATAAAAAGACATGACCCTCCCCTATTTTCCTCCGGTGGCCCCTTCCATAAATACCAAACGGTCCCTTATATGCTATTATAGTAATTATTTATATTTAGAATTAGCATTTATTTGTACGTTTTCAGTTTTCATTTTAGTTTGTTTTAGTCATTTTATGTGTTAATGTTATTTAAAAAAAAAAATTTATGTACAGTATGTATATATTTCGGATATTCATCGGGCATGTTAAATAGAATTGTTTTTCACTTCACCCTCTTATTTTTCAACTTCTCTCCTCAAAGTTTTATGATTCCCATCAGATTTAATAAATTCCCGCTCCAAACCAAGCAGCTTTCTGTTTGGTCACAGTGACGAATCCATGTGAGAAACTTGAACCTGTTGTGAAATCTGTGAGGGGAAATCTTTCACAACACCCAATCATCCACGAAACTTGACAAACAAAGGTAAATAAGAATGCGAATTTACAGACGTAAAATGAATAAGGTTGTGAATTAACTTAATTTATCAGAAAGTATTGATGTGCAAGGAATTGTGATGATTAATTAGCATATCATGTAATTCATTTGCTCAATATATTTAGCCCGAATAAAATTCAGTAAATTCTGTGCTTATAATTACTAGTCTAGTCTAATTTAGTGATACGGAAAGGGTCCATATGAATATTTCATTGCAAAAAAAGAAAGACAGAGACACTGCAGAGAGACCGCTGGAGGTTCTGCTAATGGGCCCCAAAAATATGTTCAAAGGACATAAAGCTGTCTCGTCTTGCTCAGTCACTCCAACCACTAACAAGGTCCACCATGAGTCACTGCTTCTCTCATGTGGTGCGTCAGCACTCAACTGTTTCGCTCAGCTTTACTCTGTGGTGTAAGTGTATCTCGCTGATGAGAAGAGAGTTTGATCTTTTATACAGGCTTCTTCTGTCCTTCAGGGATGCTTTGCAATTTAGATTCTGCTTTGAGGAACCAGTAGAGGCTTATGTGTGTGTAGTTTTTGTAAGCGCGCATCTCAGGTGTTTTGTCCCTGACTTTGTTGGCATGTCCACAGATCGCTTACGATCATTTGATGTGTAGTTCACACAGGCTTTTGAGCATGTTCGAGGAAGAACTTAGTCACTGGAGGTTTGTGTAATTGTTATGGAATCTTTGGAGGATGTTTAAAGGGGCACTTTACTCAAAAATGAAAAGTGTCATTTTCTTGCCCTCATGTCGTTATAAATCTTTATTTATTCTGTTAAACACAAAGACAATCCCTTTAATAGTGTGGTTTTTAGACACTCATTTACATTTATGCATTTAGCAGATGCTTTTAACCAAAGTAACTTACATTAGAAGAACATAATACGTATTTAGAAAGATGTTTCTGAGCACCTTTTTTTCTTGTATATTAAATATATTTTATTGGATTTACTCGTCTCTAAAAACTGCATTATTTGCATGATTTTTGTCTACATCTGTGATGTCTAAAATACCTGGGTAAAGCTATCTAAATCTGCCTTCTTTGCTCATGGATCATGAATGATCAGTTCTGAGCATTTAAAGCAACACTAAGGAACTTTTGTCAAATTTGTAGTTTTCTTATGTCTCATTCGAACTACAGAAACGCGACCCGGTTTGGCAAACTTGCATAGTGTGGTTATAGCAGATATAGAGCTGCAAAGCGAATCCCGAAGTGCCTTTCACCCTGTTACGACTTGATGAACCACTGATACGATTTTGGAAACATTATTTTAAGGTAAAAAATGTTCCTTAGTGTTGCTTTAAGGTTTTGAGCCAATCACCTGAGATATAAATGTCATGTGACTAATCCCTCTGTAGGTGCAGGAAAATTGTCAAAATATGTCACTGGCAAAAATTCTACTTTTATACATGTCATATTTGTCATATTTATGTTGCATTTATCTGTTGCTTGCAAAAAAAAAAAAAAAAAAAAAAAAAAGAGTTAGAATAAATGTCTATTTTGAATGCCTTTCCCGGCAGTGTTATTTTACAATTTAAATATTATCATAGAATTTATTAATTTTCAGTTTTAACTTTAGTTTTAGTTTTAGTATTTTTATCATGTTGTTTTGTCATTATTGTTTTAAATTTTTCCGTTTAGCTTTATTTTATTTTAGTTTTAGCAATTTTACTTAAACCTATTCCATTTCAGTTTGTTGCCAAGGCAACAACATTTCTAAGTTTTTCATCTAATATTTATATTTTATTTCAGCTTTATTTCAATTAAAATGATTAGAATAAGATGCATTGTGTGCCTTATGTTATGCCAGTAAGTCTGAGCACATAAAACTATTGAGTTGTTGGTGCTCAAAATAACTACATGGGTTCAAGAGAGGACCGGATATAACAGAACATACAGTTTACAGCTGCAGACGGCTCAATATGACTCATATGTCTCAAAAACTCATTATATTAAGCATGGTTATTTTATTTCAGTAGCCTTTCAGTCTGTTCAGATTTGGTTTTACAAAACCCAGTCCAGCCCTGTTGTCGCCAAAGAGCGAATGAACCAGATGGATTATATTCAGACGGCTCCAGTAAATGGGTCCTCTGGAGAACGGCTGCATACTTTCATTTGATGCTTTTTCGTATGAGTATATTCTGATATATAAATATTTATGTCGTTGTATACCATGCAGTCAATCCAGGTCAAAATCCTAACTCCATTGCCTTGCTCTCCTCTTCTGCATGCACACTTGAAGACTAGTTAGACTCGCTAGATTCAAACCAGTTTGATATACCACAGCATCTGCAGAGTGTACACTAAGTTGTTGCAGAGTTGCACACTGAAACACAAACAGTGTTTTTTCTCTCTCTGGGTCCTGGAGAGGATTTGGTTAGGGCTTTGATAGTGAAAGTTCTAGAAAACTGAGATGTTTACACAGATGTCATATTTCTAGTTTGTTTACTTCAGAAAAACAACGACTCAATGACATGGCTGGAAAAAAAAATCAGTGTACTTAGTATGTATTGAAGTATATCAGGGTGGGATGCACATCATTGCAATCTTTCCAAATAAACACAAAACATAACAAAGTAATAAAGTGTTTTTCTCATCATTTACACTTAGCATCACATATGCGCATTCAGAATGTTCTTTAACTAGATGTACCGCATCGCGGTACAAAATATGACCGCCGCTCAGGCCTGCACTGGCTTTCCACAAAAATAAATGACGTGGAGTAATTTGGCTGTATTGCGTGTTTATGTATATACCTAAAAAAAGTAATAGTATGTGCATGTCTGTCTGTGTGTGTGTGTGTGTGTGTGTGTGTGTGTGTATGTGTGTGTGTTTGTGTATGTGTGTGTCTGTGTGTGTGTGTGTGTGTCTGTGCGTGTATGTATGTGTGCGTACATGTGTGCGCGTGTGTGTTTGTGTGTGTGTGTCTGTGCATGTGGATTTGTATGTGTGTGTATGGGTGTGTGTCTGTGCGTGTGGATGTCAGTGTGTGTGCATGCTTGCGTTTGTTTGTATTCCTGCATGTGTGTGTGTGACAGTATCATCCTAAACCAGCAACCCTTGTTCAGGTTCTGCCACGGTTCAGGTAGTTATTTAGGAAAAACTGCATTTTTTTGGGTTTGGGGGGGCCCAGCGCGGGGGGGGAGTGGCCCCCGGGGACCAAACGAAATTTTTCCTTAGAAGTCTAGTGGGGCTACATGCACACCAAATTTCATGTTCCCCGGTGTTTCGGTGTCCCTGGTATGGTTGACGAAAAATTTACGGGGGCCCCAGCGCGGGGGGGGGAAGTGGCCCCCGGGGACCAAATGAAATTTTTCCGTAAAAGTCTAGTAGACCAACATACCACAAAAATTTCTTCATCCTCGGTGCCACGGTTCAGGTAGTTATTTAGGAAAAACTGCATTTTTTGGGGTTTGGGGGGGCCCAGCGCGGGGGGGGAGTGGCCCCCGGGGACCAAACGAAATTTTTCCTTAGAAGTCTAGTGGGGCTACATGCCCACCAAATTTCATGTTCCCCGGTGTTTCGGTGTCCCTGGTATCGTTGACGAAAAATTTAAGGGGGCCCCAGCGCGGGGGGGGGAAGTGGCCCCCGGGGACCAAACGAAATTTTTCCGTAAAAGTCTAGTAGACCAACATACCATAAAAATTTCTTCATCCTCGGTGCCACGGTTCAGGTAGTTATTTAGGAAAAACTGCATTTTTTGGGGTTTGGGGGGGCCCAGCGCGGGGGGGGAGTGGCCCCCGGGGACCAAACGAAATTTTTCCTTAGAAGTCTAGTGGGCCCCAGCGCGGGGGGGGAAGTGGCCCCCGGGGACCAAACGAAATTTTTCCGTAAAAGTCTAGTAGACCAACATACCATAAACATTTCTTCCTCCTCGGTGCCACGGTTCAGGTAGTTATTTAGGAAAAACTGCATTTTTGGGGGTTTGGGGGGGCCCAGCGCGGGGGGGGAGTGGCCCCCGGGGACCAAACGAAATTTTTCCTTAGAAGTCTAGTGGGGCTACATGCCCACCAAATTTCATGTTCCCCGGTGCTTCGGTGTCCCTGGTATCGTTGACGAAAAATTCAGTAAGGTGACGGGAAAAAAAAAAAAAAAAAACTTTGACAATCCCTATATGACCGCTTTCGCTAGCTATGCTAGCGGCGGTCATAATAATTATTCAATGACAAAAGTTATAACAGGCTTGAACTTGGCACAACTATTCTTCTTAGCTTGGCTGAATTCTACAATGCCGGCTCTCCATGAACTATTTTAGCTTGATTTGATTGGACCCTTCAACTTTATAAATAGGCTACTCTTTTTCGGCTAAAAGACAATGATGGCAGCAGGGATCACGGATCTTGTTTTGTCTCCCTCAATCTCTCAATCTTTTCCTTTCTCTTTCCTGTTTCTTATCCCTCCCTCTATCTCTCCTCTCCATTTGTTCTCTCACTGTCTGCAGTGATCGTTGTCTGTGTCCTGATTGTTTAATTTGGATGTCACTTGCCCACTGGCTCTGTGGTAATGGATTTAAAACTGTAACATCTCATAACCTTTGAATGCCTGTTTTCTTTTCTTTCTTTTTTTTAATTAAACAAAGCAGGATATTGTTCAGGCTTAATCTTATGTTGAACATACTCATTAATGCGAGTCCTTTAATGTTTTTCCCACAGCTGAGAAAGATTTCTCTCTACACCCCACCATCCACCGCTTGCTGTCCTTCAGTTTCCTGAGCCGAGTGGATTATACTTTTCTTTTTTTAAATCCTATCTGGCATATAAAAGGCTACAAAATAGGGTTCCTAAACTCTAAAAATATATTTAAAAATATTATTTAAATCAAGAAGATCAAACTAAATATCTAAATATTTGCACATTTCTATTTATAACCTTCCTACAGTATATAAGAGAGATTTATATGTACATGTTTTCTTGACTTCCTGGGGATGACAAACATAACGGACGGACAGACGGATGCACCAATGGATGGCTGGATGGATGGATGGATGGGTCGACAGATGGACGGATGGATGAATGGATGGATGGATGAATGGATGGATGAATGGATGGACGGGCCGACGGATGGACGCATGGATGGATGGACGGGCCGACGGATGGACGGATGGATGGATGGATGGACGGATGGATGAATGGATGGATGGATGAATGAATGGATGGATGGATGGACGGGCCGACGGATGGACGGATGGATGGATGGACGGGCCGACGGATGGACGGATGGACGGATGGATGGATGGATGGATGGATGGACGGGCCGACGGATGGACGGATGGATGGATGGATGGACGGATGGATGAATGGATGGATGGATGAATGAATGGATGGATGGATGGACGGGCCGACGGATGGACGGATGGATGGATGGACGGGCCGACGGATGGACGGATGGATGGATGGATGGATGGACGGGCCGACGGATGGATGGATGGATGGACAGATGGACGGACGGACGGACGGACGGACGGACGGATGGATGGACGGATGGATGGATGAATGGACGGATGGATGAATGGATGGATGGATGGATGGACGGGCCGACAGATGGACGGATGGATGGATGGACGGGCCGACAGATGGACGGATGGATGAATGGATGGATGGATGGATGGATGGATGGATGGATGGATGGATGGATGGATGGGTCGACAGATGGACGGATGGATGAATGGATGGATGGATGGACGGGCCGACAGATGGACGGATGGATGGATGGATGGATGGATGGATCGACAGATGGACGGATGGATGAATGGATGGATGGATGGATGGACGGGCGGACAGATGGATGGATGGATGGATGGATGGGTGGATGGATGGGTCGACAGATGGACGGATGGATGAATGGATGGATGGATGGATGGACGGGCGGACAGATGGACGGATGGGTGGATGGATGGGTCGACAGATGGACGGATGGATGGATGGATGGACGGGCCGACAGATGGACGGATGGATGGATGGACGGGCCGACAGATGGACGGATGGATGAATGGACGGACCGACAGATGGACGGATGGACGGGCGGGTGGATGGATGAATGGATGGACCAACAGATGGATGGATGGATGGATGGATGGATGGATGGATGGATGGATGGATGGATGGATGGATGGATGGATGGATGGATGGATGGATGGATGGATGGATGGATGGATGGACGGACGGATGGATGGACCAACAGATGGATTTATGGATGGATGGACGGGCGGGTGGATGGATGAATGAATGGACCAACAGATGGATGGATGGATGGATGGATGAATGGATGGATGGACGGACGGATGGATGGACCAACAGATGGATGGATGGATGAATGGATGGATGGACCAACAGATGGATGGATGGACGGACGGATGGATGGACCAACAGATGGATGGATGGATGGATGGATGGACCAACAGATGGATGGATGGACCAACAGATGGATGGATGGATGGATGGATGGGCCGACAGATGGATGGATGGATGAATGGATGGATGGATAGACGGACGGGTGGATGGATGAATGGATGGACCAACAGATGGATGGATGGATGGATGGATGGATGGATGGATGGATGGATGGATGGATGGATGGATGGATGGATGGATGGACGGACGGATGGATGGACCAACAGATGGATGGATGGATGGATGGATGGATGGATGGATGGATGGATGGATGGATGGACCGACAGATGGATGAATGGATGGACGGATGGATGAATGGAAGGATGGATGGACCAACAGATGGATGGATGGATGAATGGATGGATGGATGGATGGGCCGACGGATGGATGAATGGATGGACCAACAGATGGATGGATGGATGAATGGATGGATGGATGGACGGACGGATGGATGGACCAACGGATGGATGGATAGATCGACCGATGGATGGACCAACAGATGGATGGACCGACAGATGGATAGACGGACGGAAGGATGGACAACAAAAAGAATGATGGATAGATAGACAGATAGATAGATAGATAGATAGATAAATGGATGGACCAACAAAAAGAATGATGGATAGATTGACAGATGGACGGAGGAATACATGACGAAACCTCTGTCCTTGTTTGACTTTAAACAGTCTGAGCGTCTAGCGTATCCATGAGATCACATTCTTGTTTCATCATAAACAGGCGACGTGGTTGCACATGGATCTGCTTTGGGAAAGCACTCTACACATCCGGCATCATATGAGAAACATATGAATTACGGGACAAGTCATAAAATCGAGCGAAATCAAAAGCATTCGGTCGAGCCCTTTCAGCGTCTCAGTGACTGAAGCGTATCCTCAGTGCACAAACAGAATAAACAGCGATCAGATGAATCCAAAGAGTTTAGAGGTTGAAATTCCCCTGTGGGTGAAGCCATGCAGATAAAGCTGCTCTCAGTGCTTTACGTGTGTCTGAACTTTTGAAGGTCAAGCTGTGGTTAGAGCAGAAAATGCCCGGTATGTGCAATGTTGCCATGCTTAAATATGGCACAGCTGTGAATGAAGCTACTTCAGCTTCATTTACCCAACATTAATATGCTGGTGAGCATGGCACAACCTGTGAATGGCCGATGTCTGGGCCAGTGCAGGCGATGATTTCCAGAAAGTGTTGAAAATACTTTTTTCAGTTGTACTTTTATTGGAATTTTATGTGTTGTGTAATAGGGCCAGGAACAACAGAAAGAAGAACCAGGAACAAGAGTATTAGAGCAGTCAGTCTAACTTCAATGAAGACCATATGTCTAATAGCGTCTCTACAGCTCTGAATATACCTGGGTCACATCCCAGAGGAATGGTTAATGGCTCGACGGTTGCTCTTTGAGACTTAATGGACTTCTTGAACATGGACAATTAAAGGGTTAGTTCACCCAAAAATGAAAATTCAGTAATTACTCTTCCTCATGTTGTTCAAGCCCCGTAAGACTGTCGTTCATCTTCGGAACACAAATTAAGATATTTTTGATGAAATCTGAGAGCTGTCTCACTCCGATAGGCTTCTAGGTAATCGATATCTGCCATCCCAGAAACGTTAGTAAAGACATCGTTAAAATAGTCCAAGTGACTACAGTGGCTCAACCTTAAGTTTATCAAGCGACGAGAATACATTTTGTGCGTAGGCTCAGAACGTAGGCTCACTATTGGCTGACGCTGGTCATGTGTGTGATGCTGGCCAATAGTGAGCCTACGTTCTGACGTACAACCCAGAAGTGCTGCGCTGTTACACTACGTGAACTCACTCAGACCCACACAGAAGAAAATGAATAGTTGAATAAAGTCCTTATTTTTGTTTGTTTTTTTTGCGCACAAAAAGTATTCTCGTCGCTTGATAAACTTAAGGTTGAGCCACTATAGTCACTTGGACTATTTTAACGATGTCTTTTCTAACGTTTCTGGGATGGCAGATATCTATTACCTAGAAGCCTATGGAGGAGTGAGACAGCTCTCAGATTTCATCAAAAAGATCTTAATTTATGTTCCGAAGATGAACGAAAGTCTTACGGGGTTGGAACAACATGAGGGTGAGTAATTACTGACAGAATTTATATTTTTGGGTGAACTAACCCTTTCATTTTGTCTCAAATGTTCCTACTAAAAGTCGTAAAGGAGCCTCTAGAACACCAATAAAGACAATTGTTGACATTCAGCAAGAGTATAGAGCTATAAAAATGAATGTGGAGAGCAGATCAGATCATATGCTCTTGTTGGAGTTCATTTAGAGGTCTCTGACTTTTGATTGTAGATTTTAGGATCTTGGCACAGTTTGAGACAGTTCAGATCTCTTTTGAAACTCTAGATTCTCACGTGAGAATGCTTTTTTGTGAAGAAAGTCTAATTTTGCTCTGTGAATTTGCAACTGTGAAATCTCATTTGTGATTAATAGAATCTTTAGAATGGATATTTGCCCATTTCGGTCTCCTTTTGTCTTAGTTTATGTGCTCACGTTTGTTCCTCCCCGTCTGCAGTGTTTCTGAGGCCAGACTGTGGTCACTACGCAGCTGGTTTGTGCCTGAGAATCGAAATTCACTGGAGATTTCATAAAAATATATTCTGTTCCTAATTTATCTCTTCTGAGCACATCTGAATCACATCAAGGACTAAACTAAACCGAAGGTTATGCTTTCATCATAAATGCCCATTTAAGTCATTGTTTTCAACTTTAAAAAAAAAGTTTAGCATACCAGACAGATAGATAGACAGACAGACAGATAGATAGATAGATAGATAGATAGATAGATAGATAGATAGATAGATTGATAGATAGATAGATAGACAAACAGATAGACAGATAGACAGACAGACAGACAGACAGACATATAGATAGATAGATATAAAGTTAGACAAACAGATAGATAGATAGATAGATAGATAGATAGATAGATAGATAGATAGACAGACAGACAAACAGATAGACATACATACAGATAGATAGATAGATAGATAGATAGATAGATAGATAGATAGATAGATAGATAGATAGATACAGTAGATAGATAGATAAAGTTAGACAGATAGATAGATAGAAAGTGAGACAAACAGATAGACAGACAGACAGACAGATAGATAGATCGATAGATAGATAGATAGATAGATAGATAGATAGATAGATAGATAGTGAGACAAACAGATAGACAGACAGACAGACAGATAGATAGATAGATAGATAGATAGATAGATAGATAGATAGATAGATAGATAGATAGATAGATAGATAGATAGTGAGACAAACAGATAGACAAACAGACGATAGATAGATAGATAGATAGATAGATAGTGAGACAAACAGATAGACAGACAGACAGACAGACAGATAGATAGACAGATAGATAGATAGATAGATAGATAGATAGATAGTGAGACAAACAGATAGACAGACAGACGATAGATAGATAGATAGATAGATAGATAGATAGATAGATAGATAGATAGATAGATAGATAGATAGATAGATAGATAGATAGATAGATAGATAGAAAGTGAGACAAACAGATAGACAGACAGGCAGACAGACAGACAGACAGACAGACAGACAGATAGACAGACAGATAGATAGATAGATAGATAGATAGATAGATAGATAGATAGATAGATAGATAGATAGATAGTGAGACAAACAGATAGACAGACAGACAGACAGACAGACGATAGATAGATAGATAGATAGATAGATAGATAGATAGATAGATAGATAGATAGATAGATAGAAAGTGAGACAAACAGATAGACAGACAGACAGACAGACAGATAGATAGATAGATAGATAGATAGATAGATAGATAGATAGATAGATAGATAGATAGATAGATAGATAGATAGATAGATAGATAGATAGATAGATACAGACGTATACAGTATAATGTATATTTTGTTTATTATGAAGCAAGTGGGCTTGTAAACCCTCTTTGTCTGCCATTGGTCAGACAAAATAAGGTAGTCCCGCCCCAAACCCGTGTCATTGGACTTGAAATGTTGCACCCAAGGGGTCAAAGTTTGGTTGTTTAGCATTGTTCTCTGCTGGTAGATGCTGTTACTACGCCATCAGAACCCAAAAAGCCTCTCTCTCCATTGACAGCCATTTAAAATAAACACTGACAAATTACTTTTCACTCACATGTTGGCATTTGTTTCAAATGGCCTCTTGAGAATGAAGTATACTGGCAGCTGCTATGGGGAGCGATTATGGAAAAATTCCTATAAATTCGGAGCAAGGTTCAATTAAGGGTAAATTGACCTTTCGTTTTCTGTCTTGGTGATTTAAGAGAGAGAAAGAGATGCAGGAAGTTGTTTTTGATTTGTACCAGATTTTCCATTTTTAACAAGTCCCTATCGATATAGTCAAAAACCTATGTCAGCAAACATTACACAACAGTGACAACACCAAAAATCCCTTTTTGACGGCACAAAACAATGGCAACAAAACAGCTTTGCTGCGTTATATTTATAACTGGAAAAAACGCGGTGTTTTGGGATTCAGACTCGGTAGTGTTTGTGTCAGGGTAATTTATTCAATTAGTCAGTGAAAATCTCCTAAAAATTTTCCATTTGTTCCATCATGAAGTTGGATTGTAAAACATTCAATGCTCCTTTTTTTGTGTGTGTGTAGGTTTTAAAAAGGCACAATTATCCATTTTCTGCTATTCCAGGTTTCAGGCTTGTGTCTTTATTCTTATATTCAGTTCGTATTGTCAAGCATCACTATTAGTATTGTTTTTCTGAACCCTTAATCCCCAAAAACATGATACTTTCTTGATACACGTCCACAAAAACATAAATCCATTGTAATTTTTATTAGTGTCCTGTGGATACAACTTTTCCAAGTCTAAAGTCTTCGTTGTATTCCCAATTTGATGTTCTCCAGAGCAAGAGTGATTTCACCATTTCCATGTTTTATAGATGGCTAGTGTTTATGACATGTTATGATTACCGCAGCTGAATGTTATCTCCACTTGCTCTGAGATCCAAGCAACATCTTTTGGATCTGTTCTGTTCTCTTGTTTTGTGTTTACAGTGTGAAGCTGTTCAACCATCCTGTGAAAACTATGAATATAAAACCACCAAATCCATCCGGAACCGTTAACATCCATGTGAACTGCGGACAACAACCAGATTACACGAACTGAACAAAAATCAGATTTTGTCTTTAATCAGCACGTTCAGAGAAATGCAAATAAACACGATCACATACACTGATGAACAAACAAACTCACGTCACTAACACACTTCAGATGTCATAATCTCTATCGGCTATTATAATGTAGTTGATCAGTCGATGTTTATGTAATCATTAGATTGAGATTGATAGATTTAGAAAACAGGGTGTTGTTGAATGAAGCAAGAGGAGTTATGCTGTATCTCAAGTCAATGACCGCATCTAACGCTGTCAAACAATCAACATTTTTTTCACTGATTTCTGGCACAAATCAGAGCTTGAACCAAAGACAGAGAAACGCATTGAGATTGGGGTTATTCAGGTTTAAAGTTGAACGGACAATATTGCAAACGCTGCAATAACATTTTTAATGATTTTTTTTTTTTTTCAATTAGCATATGAAACAAAAGGAATCCAATTGAGTTGCAGCATTGCATACGACTTATTTTTTTATAGATTGTATCTTTAATATGACTGTATTTGTCCTACCACACTGGCTTTTTTTAATAATTAAAATAAGTGAAATTTTTTTAAACAATATATATTTATAATATATTGCATATATATATATTAATATAAATAACAGTTTAATATGTCATACATTATTGCATATCAGATAGCTTAATCTTGTTTTAAGATTTTTTTTATAGATATTTTTACTGTAAAAAGACTAATTAAGAATCCATTAAGAGGTGATTTTCTTTCTGTTTAAGCATCAATACACACAATAATGCATCAAATTACTGCATTTGATATTTTATGCTTTGCACATCATCAAACATCATTAGCGCAACAAGCTCATGAATTAATATATTTATTCATAGAGATTTTAATAAAAAGTATACAAGCGGTACAAAGTTTCAGACTTATTTTTTTGATCATAGTCAAATCTGTGAGGGGGAAAAAATTATATATACAGTACAGGCCAAAAGTTTGGAAACATTACTATTTTTAATGTTTTTGAAAGAAGTTTCTTCTGCTCATCAAGCCTGCATTTATTTGATCAAAAATACAGAAAACAAAATGTAATATTGTGATATATTATTACAATTTAAAATAATTGGTTTTCAATTTATTATACTTTAAATTATCATTTATTTCTGTGATGCAAAGCTGAATTTTCAGGATCATTACTCCAGTCTTCAGTGTCACATGTGACATCCAGTCTATCACATGATCCTTTAGAAATCATTCTAATATTCTGATTTATTATGAGTGTGGGAAACAGTTCTGCTGCCTAATATATTTGATGAATAAAAGGTTAAAAAGAACTGCATTTATTCAAAAAAAAAAAAAAATTCTAATAATATAAATCTTCTTTACTATCACTTTTTATCAATTTAACACATCCTTGCTGAATAAAAGTATTGATTTATTTCAAAAAAAGAAAGAAAAAAAATGACTGACCCCAAATGACTGACCAGTAGGCTATGTATATTGTTGTTACAAAAGATTTCTATTTTTAAAACATTTGCTTCTTTTTTTTATTTTTTTACTTTTTATTCATCAAAGTATCCTAAAAAAGTATCACAGGTTATGAAAAAATATTAAGCAGCAGAACTGTTTCCAACTTTGATAATGAATCATCATATTAGAATGATTTCTAAAGGATCATGTGATAGACTGGAGTAATGATCCTGAAAATTCAGCTTTGCATCACAGAAATAAATGATAATTTAAAGTATAATAAATTGAAAACCAATTATTTTAAATTGTAATAATATATCACAATATTACTTTTTTTTTTTCTGTATTTTTGATCAAATAAATGCAGGCTTGATGAGCAGAAGAAACTTCTTTCAAAAACATAAAAAATAGTAATGTTTCCAAACTTTTGGCCTGTACTGTATATATATATATATATATATCTTTTTATTTATTTTTTATATTGCAGGTGTTTTTGAGCTGTCAAACCTAAAGAATAATTGCAGAAATGCTCTTTCTCTGCTGGAATTGTCAAAAAAAGATACAAGACTGTTTCTGTTTGGCATAAAAGGCATTTTTCTTGGCGTAGCTGCATAGAGACGCTAACAAAACCGACAGCGCCGATGATCTAAATGGGAAGTCCGGCTCTCCTTTGTGAATAAAAATAAAAATATCCGCATATAGAAGCCTCTATAACCTCTGATAATCAATATTTTATAGTTATAGTTCCCTGCCAAAATAAAGCAAAGCTACAATCCAAGCCATCCATCTTTTCCGACTTCTTAGCAGGGATGTGTTGCCGTCTGTTATTTGTGGCTAGCCCAAGAAAAATAAAAACCTCTTTGTTGCATTAAAAGTCCATTTGTGTTCAGGACTGAGTGAACTGAGTTTAAAAGTCCAACAGCATTAAAGCAGAACCAGGAGTTGGCCTGAATGAAGCAGCTTCCCTGAAGCTCAAACAGTAGAGCGTTGGCGCTTGCAACACCAAGGTCATGGGTTCGATTCCCAGAGAAAGCAAGAATAAGAATATAAAAATGATAAGATAAGATAAGATAAGATAAGATAAGATAAGATAAGATAAGAATGTAAAAATGTGTACCATGAAATGCAATGGAAGTCTCTTTGGATAAAAGCATCTGCCAAATGCATAAATGTAATTGTCATGACAGCAAACGCCGAGCGGTCACTGTGAAGGCACCAGAACAGCTGCGTCTAATACTGTCCTACAGTAACATTAAGAAAGAGAGCAGGAGATCTGCTTCGTTCTGCATAACAAGTCTGGGCTAAATAACAGCTGTCGTGAAACCGAGGTCGCCTCATCTGTCTGTTTTTACGGGACACCCAAGGACACCGTTCACAATACAGGTCATCTGCGCCTTCATCGATGCTTCAGCCCGGCTTATCAAAACCATTACATATCCTTTCTCCTCAAAATGTACACAAATTAAATCACATGTGTTGGGACAGCTGGTTGGTGAGGCAATAGTGAGACGCTTATTGGTGTCAGAGGTTCTGATACACACCAGCAGGCGGTCAAAACGCGGCTCAACAACACCGTTTCACCTCGTTTCACCTGTCATCACGTTTATGATCAGTTTTTATCCATTATACATATACAGAAATGTTTTTGAAAGGAGTCTCTTCTGCTCACCAAGCCTGCATTCATTTGATTCAAAAAGTAAAAACAGTAATATTGTGAAATATTATTACAATTTAAAATAAGTGTTTTTCTATTTGAACATTTTCCCAAATGTAATTTATGATGCAAAGCTGAATTTGAATTTTCAGCATCATCACTCCAGTCTTCAGTGTCACATGATCCTTCAGAAATCATCGATTTGGTGAAACATTTCTGATTATTATCAATGTTGGAAAAAAAAAACGTGATGCATTTTTTTTTTTTTTTTTTTTTTTGGATTCTTTGAAGAATAGAAAGTTCAACAGCATTTATTTGAAATATAATTTTTTTTGAACATTGAAAATGACTTTACTATAATTTTTGCTCAATTTATTGCATACTTGCTGTATAAAAGTATTAATTTCTTTCAAAGTCAAGGCACATATGAGGTATAACTAAAGTCTTGTGTTGTTTGTTACTGCCAAACAGCATAAAATACGGTTAAAATTTCAATCAAGTTTCTGTCTGTTCTGGTTTTGCTCTCAAATTTCATATTTGGGTTTTGGTAATAGTTTCAGAGGGTTTTGTTTTGGCTTTCTGGATGGCAGTTTTTCATATTCTTCAACATTTGTAACTTTTGTGCTCATGGTTGAGATTATTCTCAATATGATGTTTGGCAAACATTGGCATGCTCACAACTGTAAGAGTGAAATAAATTATTATTATGAATTTATTTAATTCAGTTGTTTACTTGAAGAATATTAGCACTTTATTTTACAGTCCTTTTCCACATGCACATACTATTATTATAGTAATTACAATAACTGGGTAATAACTAGGTACTACCCCTAAACCTATAACCTTAACCCATAGTTACCTCATATTAACCAGTACTTTCATAGGTAAGTACACTGTAAGTACACATAAGTGCATGTACTGTAAAATAAAGGAAAATGCAACCGGAATATTTAAGTCATTCACCAAACAATATCTTGCAGTGTCTTGAAGCCTGTTTTAAAGTGTGTGTTTGAGCTGGAAGGTGCAATTTGGTCTGTTTTTGATGATGCCCTTTTTTTTCTGAATCTGAATAAAACTTTTATGGAACAAAATGCTTCAATCAGATGTGAGATTTCACATGCATTTCTTGTAATCTTATTACTGAATTGCTTGTATTCACTGCAGGTTTCAATACTCATCTGGTGGGTGAAAAAAAAAAAAAAAAAAAAAAAAAAAAAAAAAAGCATTTAAAAAATGAAATGAAAAACATGCCTTTTTTGAGCAGTTTTGCATTTCACCAGCCAGATGAGTAGAATAGTGAAGATTTCTCAACAAGCCGTTGTGACAAGTGACAAAATTATAAAAAAATGCCTGTGAAGTGTCACATTTGTACATGCATGTGTGCAGATTTTGCAGTGATTAAGGGAACATTTCAAAAAGGTACATGATGTCAAAAAGGTTAGCAACCTCTCGTGTAGAAAATGGGACAAATGAGAGATCGCAAAAGAGTAAAAACTACCCACAGGCCTTAGCCCTACATGAAAATACCTCTTTAGAATGAATGTCCATGCCAAATCTTGTGCAGGTTATTGTGTTAGTCTTGCTGGTTATGCTAAAGGGATAGTTCACCCAAAAATGAAAATGCTGTCGTTCAGGCACCAATAGAAGTCAATGGTGCCCAACAACTGTTTGGTTACTCATATTCTTCAAAATATCTTGCTTTTTTTTTTTTTTTTTTTTTTTCAGCAGAACAAAGAAATTCATACAGGTTTGGAACAACTTGAGGGAGAGTAATTGATGACAGAATTTACATTTTTGGGTGAACTATCACTTTTAGAAACTTGGAGGGAACATGAGCACACTAGTCCAAAACACTAAATATGCTGGTGATCACATGTAATGGTGCTTTCAGGGCAATTTAGTTTGATTATAACTCACATGAGAACCTTTAAGCTTTTCATAATTAAAGTTTGGTTCAGAAAATAATCGCTGATCTGCTAAAGCTTGACAAATAAAAGCATGTTTACATGAGCTGCAGGCGCCTGTTGACAACGGCCTCTTCTCTTTAGTAGGTCTATTATATTTATAACTAACCCATTTGAAGTCTTTTGGTTGACTGGTTTCTTTGGGCTCTGGCTGGTTGACAATAGCAGCTGGTGAGTCATCGACTCACGGCAGAGCGTTCCTGATGCGGTCCGGGCCAGAGTGAGTTGGATCTCACATCTGGTTCTGATGTTCCTGTCTACTTCACCCTGCAGACAGAATCAAATCTGGCTCAGGGGATGAGGAACGGCCCGGGGAGCCCATTACAATCCTCGCTGAACGTCAAACTCATTTTTAGTCTTCAGAACAACGGCCTTTGCTTTCTCCTCTCCCACATTTTCAGCTCAAGAAACAGGAGCCTGTTGCACTGCGAAAATCCTCCAAATCCTTGAGAATCGGTCCAAAACCTGGTCCAGTGCAGGATAATTGGCCGGTTTTCATTTTTCCCCGTCTTTCCCTAAAACATCTAGTTCACTGTTTTTTCTATTCTGTCAATTCCACTTTCTCAATGAGCATGTCAGTTTAATGCAAAGCATCTTACAGGACATTTATTGCAGATTCAGTCTGCTTTGTTTTAGTGTCCAATTAACTAAAGACAGATTTTGCCGTGAAATAGAGCGTGAAAAATGATCCAACCAGGCGTGACTTTGCTCCTCAATCACCTATAAGTGCACGAAGACATGACACAGCACACATTTGTGCATTTGGCAGACGCTTTTATCCAAAGCGACTTACATTGCATTTAAAGGTACACATTTACATTCTTATCACTTCTTGCTTTCCCTGGGAATCGAACCCATGACCTTGGCGTTGCAAGCGCCAACGCTCTACTGTTTGAGCACCTTTTAAAAGTATCCAGTTTCCATTGTTTTTTTAATCTGAAAAGGAATTGCATGAGTTATTTTGATATAAACTAAACATTTCGGTTATTGTTAGGCTTCTGGATCTTCAAATATTGTCCATACTGTATATTAACTCCCAGACTGACGTTCTGAACTTTTATGAGATGAAATTTTGCCACAAATTAATCATGATTATATAAGCTGTTGGGAAACCCAAACACTAAAACAAAGTACAATGCTATTTGGCTCTAAAAAGACATTACAGCATGACAGACTGTTGGTTGACGATGAAAGGACAAACTGTGAATCACCTTCATGAGTTACAGATTCAGCAGGGAAAGGATGAGCAAAAGGATCCAATGGGACCGAACTCAAAGCCACGCGAGCGCTCAATGTGTCCTGAGCAAACACTAACCGTTGGGCCGTAGCATTCATCATCCTAACTAAACATATATACCACAAAACTGAACATTTGACATTGAAAAATGACCTACACGGTAAAAAAAATTAAAATAAATGTTGCTGCCTTAAATTTTTTAGAACAATCAACTTGGATGTTTTAGTCATTTTAACATTTAAATTACATTAAACTGACTTTAAAAATTAGTTTAGTATAACATAAAGTTTAAAATTGCTTAACTTATTTTGATGCAATGTAAAAACAATAACTTATTGATCACATTTTTTTTTACAGTGTGTTAGTCTGTACTGTATATCTATGACAAAGTCTGTCTTGTCAAGCATTACTTACTATTCAATTCAATTATTATTTTTATTTTTTATTGTTACAGTTTTATTTGATTTATTTTGACTGTGTACAGCCAGAAATGCTTTGATACAAATGTGCATTATTTATCATGCCACTTACAGTAAGCAAACTAAAACGAAATTGACAGAGAGAACAAATCTGCGTCTGAGGACGAAACGTGAAACGAACAACAAATGTGGTGTTAAATGTAAAACAGCTGTGCTAAACAGCTGGAAAATATGAAGATAAAAGACAAAAATACTAAAAGAGAGTATAATAAATAATATGCAATAGGATACTCTAATAAGCAAAGTACTGTATATTGTAATATTGAAATGTTTTTAGGATTAACACTACTTTAGGATTAACACTACTTCTCAAAAGTTTGGGGTTGTACGATTATTTAATGTTTTTCAATGTAGCCTCTTCTGCTCACTAAGGCTGCATCTGTATGAAAAAAAATACAGTAAAAACTGTAACATTGTGAACTATTTACTACTATTACTGTTTTGTATTTGAATATATTGCAAAATATAATTTATTCCTGTGATCAAAGCATCATTACTCCAGTCTTCAGTGTCACATGATCCTTCAGAAATCATTCAAATATGATGATCTGATGATCAAGAAACAGTTGTGCTGCTTCATATTTTTGTGGAAACTGATACTTTTTTTCAAGATTCTTTAATGAATAAAAAATTTAATTATAAATAATTTGCAACATTGTAAATGTCTTCACTATTACTTTTGATCAGTGTAATGAATCGTTGCTGAATAAAATATTTATTTTCTTTTTCTTTTTTAAAATCTTGCATGATTTACTTGTTTTAGCCAAATTCTAATTAAAACATTTCATAAATCCTTCAAAGTGAAGGAAATCCCAGAATACATTCCAACAAGCTCAGCGGGGGAAAACAAGTCAGGATAGCAGACAAAGTAAGAGAAATGACTTTTAAATAAATGCAATCAATTGATGTAATTTCCCATATTTATTATGTTACTGACCCACAGTTTCACAGACAAGGATTAAGATAGTCCCAGACTCAAATTGATGTAACATTTCTTAAAATATGTCAGTGCCATTGTTTTGTCTCAAGATGCACACCATGAATGTGTTTTCTAAGGCACATGAACTATTGAACTAAGGCCTAATCCTTGCTTAATCTAAGCCCTGTCTGTGGAACCAGGCCTTGGAGTATTACAGCTTTAGCTTTGCAGCAGGTCGATACCAAACTCCATTAAAATCAAGTGTCCAGTCTCTTGGGCAGGTACTGTTTGTAGCTTGTGCAGGTTTCCAAATGGATCACTTATGAGTTATGTAAGCAGTGTAGTAGCAGCTCACAAAGTTTTGAAACAGTTTTTGTCCAAGCAGCGTGTAAAAAAGACTCAGTTTTGGCCCACACATCTGACAGTCAGTAATGATGAACTGAATGTGAGAAATGTGCGCAGTCGTGGGTGTGAAGTGACTATATGATTTGTTAATTTTTAATGTTTCTACTGTCTGAGGCTCGGTGTGGTGTGGTGCTATGAGAGTGTGAGAGGCCGAATTTACTGCATCTCTTTCTGGCAAAGATGAAACGGATTAATGAATGTTTCTTCCTTCCCCTTCAGCTGCCCGAGGACTTGAGATTTACAGACAGAAAGAGAGAAAGAGACCTGAGAGGAAAATGGCATGAGAAAAAGGGAGTCAATGAAGGATAAAAAAAGTTCAAATTCGCAATAAGAGAAAAGTCTCTTTATCCTCTTGTTGCCTGTATGATATACTACTGTTTACTTTATTAATAGACATTCCTGGTCTTATTGTGAACTAGTTCAGGGAAAACTTTTGTCAAAATATAGTAACTATATTTAACTATATATAACTCCACTTATGAAAAGACTTTCCTTGTTGGCCACTATCTGGTCACTGTAAACGTTACTGACTGAAATTGTTGAGTACGATCAACTTGGATATCTAAGTCATTTCAACTTAAATTACATTAAACTGACTTGAAAAGTTGAATGTATATACATAATATATATGAAAATTGCTTAAAAACAAAACTTATTTTGACAAGTTAAAGCAATGTATACATTTAAAAAAAAACATATGTCGTCATAACTTATACATTTTTTACAGTGTATGAAACGCACACTTTTTATGGCCCAATTACTCAGTTATCCGTTTCTAATAATGATTTACGGATAATCAAGTAAACCAGTATTCATTTTAAAATATCATTAACAATTTTAAAGTTTTTCTTATGTTTACTTTATAAAAATCAGTAAAGATTTCACTGCAAACACTTGTGTACCACAACCTGAAGATGGGAGTCTATAGAATAACATAAAAACATTGCTAAAAAAGTATAAACTATCAATCAGGCGACATAAGGCATGTAATAGATTGTGTGCAACAGGTTTTTCAGCAGTTTTGATCATGTTGATCAATTAGAGGCCTTAGAAATGGTCAAATATGATAAAGATACAGTAGGCTTTTTAGGGTTAATGCACATTCAAATATTATTCATATTATTTGAATGTACATGAGCTACTAATATTTTCATCAATATATAATGTTTTTGTGATACATTTGCAAGTTATTTCCTGTACGTTATGACAGATCCACCGTCACATCACTCAAATTCTCCAGAGCCGGATACATTTTCATTTTACCTGATGGTTAAAGCTATACTTGCCTCAGAACAGGTGTGTGTTCAGGCCGAGCAGGTGTTTGCACGCTGTTTTGTGGGTGTGATAAAGACTATGATTTGCGACAGATGAGACTAGCCTCAGGAGAACTAAAATGGGTGAAGAAATTGCAAGAGAAAGCAAGAAATCTAGAAAGAGGATCTGTTCCCACTACTGAGTCTTGGAAAATGTTTATATGCATGTTTATATGCATAATTACAACCATACAGTGTGTGTGTGTGTGTGTGTGTGTGTGTGTGTGTGTGTGTGTGTGTGTGTGTGTGTGTGTGTGTGTGTGTGTGTGTGTGTGTGTGTGTGTGTGTGTGTGTGTGTGTGTGTGTGTGTGTGTGTGTGAGAGAGAGAGAGAGAGATCATCTTTACAAGCTTTTAACTAACTCAATGTGAAAAGAGTGACAAAACAGTTAATTTGCAAACATCCTGTCATATGATTTGATAATAAATGTAAGGATATTTTATATATATATAAACTTGAAGAGAGGGCAACTCTCTGAGAGAACAAAGGAAATTAACATTTGAACTCACTCTTTTGTACCATTCGATGCAAGTCTCACCTCAGAATCATCCTAATCTACATCTCTTTCCCTCTTCCCTCATTCCTTCTCTCTCACGCTGAGATCACCAAAATTCACCCATGAATCTATATGGTTTAATGTGAATAATTATCATACAGTATTATACATGTTTGGTATCATTTGAAATGTCTCAGTGCGACTGGTACAAATGTCTCATTCCCAAAGAAGTAAACCAAAAGGTAATAATGGATTTAAGAGTTTAGAGATATCTTGTTAACTGCTGTGGGTGTGCCCCCACGTAAATCAACTTCTGTCCCCAGTTGGTCTGGGACGGCAAATTCCCACTGTGAACTCATATTTACTTTTGAAAAGAGGTGCCTGCCTTGGTCTGAATATTTAGTGAGATGCTGAAGAAGGCTTATGGCGATTTGTAACTCAAATTAGCCCGTGATGTGCAGTGTTTGCAGGCACTCCGCATCATGTATTTTATAATGTCTGGTTCGCATCTTCTCTCTTTATTCCAGAGCATTTGATGTTTTGTATTTATTATCTTTGAACTGATTATGAAATTAGCATGGTACATTTACCTATCATAATAAATAGTAAACATTTTATTTTATTCTGACTGACTCTGAAATTGTTTTCCCAAGTAGATTAAACAGATTTGTATGTTATCGCAAGTTTTGCGTCAGATAAGTGACGACTAATATTTGGCATCAATTCAAGTGTGCTTGTTTTGCAAAGACAAGAAGTGAATTTCCGTTTAGAACAGCAAATGCTGCTTGACCAACCTAAATCTGGGTTACCTCTGTTTTAATTTAAAGTTACTTTAGATAAGTGCACGTGGGAAACCACGGCATGGCCAATCCAAAACTATTATAAGAGAAGTAATGTTTGTCCGCTTATATCTGTAATAGTGGCCATACCTCTACTGAAGTAAACGTTGGAGGCTATACGATGGAGGCTATACCAAAGTATCTTTGATTGTGGACTTTAGCGTACAATACTAGTCCCCATTCGTCGACTGGCTTCACTCCCTTTTTCCTCACGCATGGTAGAGAAGCCAGATTGCCGACTAACCTGCTCTTGCCAAATTGTGTACTGCATTCTCCATCCAATTCACTGTCAGATTATACTGTTAACCTGATGTGTAAACTTCAAGATGCATTCGCTACTGCAACCCAAAACAGGGAACATGCATATCATCAGCAAAAGCGACACTATGATAAGGGTCTGAAGTTTACTCCTTATCAACGGGGAGACCTCGTGTGGCTGCATGCCCCTACCAGCAGGCGGACACTTGCTCCTCATTGGAAAGGACCGTTTGAAGTTGTGGACTGTTTGGAGTCAGAGGGTGATGTGGGTGTCACTTACAGAATACATTATCTGTTATATATACATATATATACACACATATATATATATACATATATATACACACACACATATATATATATATATATATATATATATATATATATATATTATGTGATATATATAAATGGGAGACAGTGGGTTAAAGTCTGGAATCTGTGTTCTGGTTCAAAAACCTTGATTTACTTCATTGTTCATCTTTTCTGTTTTCTGATTGGCTGTATTGCAAGTTGGTGTTGTTTTTCTCAGAGAGCGGAAGAGTGAGTAAAATGACACGACTGTTCACAAGCTGCTTCTCTCCGGTGATTTATTTTATCCTTTTGAGTGTGTGTCACGCAAAGTTAACGAATACTTTACATGAGTTTTATGAGGAACATCTGCTATCTCAGCAGTGGTTTGCACACAAGTTTGAATGAAAGTGTCTGCTATTTTACTAGATGTTCTTGCAATTTACGATCTATCTATCTATCTATCTATCTATCTATCTATCTATCTATCTATCTATCTATCTATCTATCTATCTATCTATCTATCTATCTATCTATCTATCTATCTATCTATCTGTCTGTCTGTCTGTCTGTCTGTCTATACACCCCATTCTGTCTGTCCATCCGTTTGCCTATTCATGCACATTATCATAACATCTATTCTTAACATCATAATTTTTTGGTGCATGAAGGGATAGTGCATGCAAAAATGCATATTCTGCCATCATTTACTCAGCCTGTCATTTCATACTTGGACGTATTTTCATTCTTCTGAAGATATGCAGTAGCTTTGTGGGAGAAACAGACCAAAATTATATTGTTATTCACTGAAAACATTATTTAAAAGATAATGATTAATTGGCTTTTCTGAAGACTTTGAAAGTAGCACATGAGTCAGATAGACTACTTTTGTAATATATTTATAATATATTTATACTTTATTTGGAGCAGGTAGCTAGGTCACTATTCACATTCTTTATACAGGTTGAGGGTGAATAAATTACCGAATTAAATTTTTTGGATGAACTGTCCCTTTAAATCACATTTAAGCTGTGTGAATGTCTTTAGATAACAAAACATGAAAGCCAAGTGTTATTGGCAAACAAATGTTTCTAGATCTTTTTTCAGAACTAACTTCACGTGAAGCCATTTTTGCAATTCCTTTTAACCGACAAACCTAATAAACGACTTATGTGAAATGTTTTGCTTGAAAAGTGTGTTCATACTATGTCTCTTTAAACTAAATGCCAAATGATTTGATATTTCTAATGCAATGACATTCATAAAGTTTAGAATGTGGCTTAAGTGTCCAAGTACTTTCTGATCCCCTGTATATTCATTATCACACTATAGTTTTCAGTCTTTTTCTGTCCGATCAGCGATCCGTCTCAGTGCACCGTAAGGCCAGATGAATGTGGCTTTAAGTCTTTCTGTGAAGTTTATCTGTGACACCTCACATAATCCTTGAATAAATCAGTCTTGGGGATACAAGTGAGGTCTCCTCTGAGGAGCGAGGTGAAGATTTGTGACAAATCTCAGCCGTTTTAAGGTACTCTCAATCGCTCTTTCCTGTCCAGCTGCTCCAGATGTTCCCCTCCATCAAAGGCCTGCACATCTGTAGCATGAAGCAGAAAGACTCCAGCTCTACAGACAGGCTCGGAAAAATAGTTGCAGAGCAGCTGTAGCAGGAGACGTCTGTTTTGGAGTTATGGAGACTAATATATCACCGGTGAGGATGCAAACGGACAGGGTTATAGATCCATACTCATACACTCAGTGAAGGAAGTTTCAAAAGGAGGATAATTCGGGTATTCACATGCCTGATTTAAAGTCATTCATGTCTAGAACCATCCATCTATCTGTCTGCAAAGATAAGTGATATATTTTTTTTTCCCTCATTTTGGCTCTGTATGCCACCAGAATAGAATTAAAATGAAACAATCACGATGAAATTGAAGTGCAGACTTACAGCTTTAATTAAAGGGGTTGAACAAAAACATCATGTGAACTGTTGAGGAATACACCGTCCTCCTATTTTCAGGGGCTCAAATGTAATTAGACAAATTAATATAATCATAAAATTAAAAATTTTAACATTTTGTTGAGAATCTTTTGCAGGTCTGGAACGCATGGACATCGCCAAATTTCCTCCTTTGTGATGCTTTGCCAGGCCTTTACTGCTAAAGGAGGAACACCCACAAAAAACAACAACTGAAGACAGCTTTGCAAGTGAAATGCACGCTTGAGATCAGGTAATTGACTCGGCCATTGCAGAATATTCCACTTCTTTAGCTTCAAAAACTCCTGCTTTGCTTTTGCAGGGTGTTTTGGCTCATTTTCCATCTGTACTATAAAGCGACGAAAAAACAGCTTTGCTGCATTTGTCTGAATCTGAATCCCCATACACTTCAGGAGTCATCCGGCTGCTTCTGTCTTCTGTCACCTCATGATAAACACCAGTGCCACTGGAAGCCATGCATGATCATGCCATCACACTGCCTCCACTGTGCTGTACAGATCATGTGGCACTGGCATGCTTTTTCCAAGCCTTCTCCGTACTCTTTCCTTCCTGTCATTCTGGTATAGGTTGTTTTTAGTTTCAGCCATCCAAAGAATGGATGGCTGATTGTGGACTTCAAGAGTCTTCTCTTGATTGTGGACTTTGACCATGACACGTCTTCTTACTGGAGAGTGTTCGTCACTTGGCTGGATGTTTTGAAGGGGTTTATGATCCCGCGATCATCCATCACTGTTGTCTTTCCGTGGACGTCCAGGACTTTTTATGTTGCTGAAATCACCAGTGCATTTATTTTTATTTTTTTCTCTGAATGTCCCAAGCTGCTGATTTGGCCACTCCAAATGTTCCTGCTGCTCTGATGGATTTGTTTTGTTGGAGAGCTCCTCTGACCTCATGATGTGGGTTCACAGCATCAGCTCCCAAACGCAGACGTCACTGAGAATCAACCGCAGACCTTTACCTGCTGAACTGATCTGGGAATATCCCACACCTGTCCGTCAAACAGCATTGAGTCAATCGACCAGTTACTTCTAGTCCCTTGAAAAAAAAAAGGGGGGGATACATATTAAACAGCTACTTAAACACTTAAACATGCCAATTTGGATGTGAATCCAATCCAATCTATCTATCCATCCATCCATCCATCCATCCATCCATCCATCCATCCATCCATTATTTCTATCTATCATATATTGTTCTATCGTTCGTTCCATCCATCCATCCATCCATCCATCCATCCATCCATCCATCCATCCATCATTCTTTCTATCTATCGCTCTATCGTTCTATTGTTCTATCGTTCTATTGTTCTATCGTTCCATCCATACATCCATCCATCCATCATTCTTTCTATCTATCGCTCTATCGTTCTATCGTTCTATTGTTCTATCGTTCCATCCATCCATCCATCCATCCATCATTCTTTCTATCTATCGCTCTATCATTCTATTGTTCTATCTATCATTCCATCCATCCATCGTTCTTTCTATCTATCATTTTATCGTTCTGTCTATCTTTGTCTTTGTCATCATCTAATTATTATCATTTTTATTTCCTTTCGTCCAAATTTTTATAAATTTTTCAAATCAAAATCAAGAACTGGTTTGGAATTTAAAAGGCATTCGTAATTTGCTTCTGATTGGCGCACAGTCTTTGTTTGTAGATGCCACTTTGTTTGAAATTTTGAAATTCATAAATCTTTACGTGTGGCTTTATTAGCCACCACATTAGGGTAGGCTACATGCATTTTTGCACATCTTTTCAGGTATGTTTTCTACAGATTAATCAAGAATGCTTCTTTCATAACCCTGAGTTTACTTACTGTTCTGATCCCTCTGCATGCTCCCATAATGACATTCTCAGACAGGAATATAGCTGTGCGTGGAGGAGCCGTGGCTTTTGCCAGATTTGCACTCGGCTTGTCCCGTTTATCAGCAGATTTATAGATGGTGTGGAAAAGCCCCCTCATTCCTAAGCAGAAGTCTGGCCAATCATCACCATAATACTTTCATCTCACATTACACCGCCATGGTGTCTGCTGCTACAGATGCCCACCCGCTGCGTAGGCAAGTACATGTGCTCGTGTTATTATTGAGCAGAATGAAAATGCCAGTCAATGTGGGCACTGAATATTACTTTCAGCATGCACTAACAACTAGCTACCGGAATAGCATCTCCCGCTCCTTTTCAAGGCCCTCATTTGCCTGGGTTTATATTGCCTGGTCAGCGTTAACATTGAGAAAACGTTTGCTTGTTTGGGTGTCTCGGAGGGAGGCGGTTAAAGCAAATTTACTTTTGCAAACTGAGACATAAGATTAGCGTTTGGAGATTTATAATATTTACATAACTATCAAGTCATTTTGGATGGGATGTTTGAATGACAGAAGGTTTTTGGAGCTTTAAACTGTAGATTGCATTATCGCTGCTGGCTCAAGCGTTTATGATTCTGTGAAACCCTACTCCCCCTCCCTTTTTTTCCGACCTCTCTCACTATCGCACACAGACAAAAAGCGTTATCCTCGTCTGGAATATTCTTCATTGGTCTGATGAGAATCCAACAGGCAAGATCCTTAAAGAGTCAAAGGTCATTGTCTCACGCAGGGAGAAATCCAAACAACTGCTCCGTTAGAAAGAGGGGGAACCAGGGGACATACTCTCAGTGTCCACAACAACACCAGAATCTGTAGTTTTCATGGTTTCCATCACTGACAGATCGTTTTTCTGAAAACATGACTTTTAAATTGCCATATATGGATGTGTGCAATACAGACCAGTCAAGTGAACACGTCGTAATACAACAAGATATGTCACAGTTTGGCCAGAAGCGTACAGTTCTTGCGTTCAAACCTCAGTTATTGACTGTGGTGATCAAATATCATTAAAATAAATATATTATAAGATCTAGCCAAATATACAGTATAAGTTAGCCTGGTTCACAGATGTAATAATGGCATCTGCTGCAGGAATGAGTCCAAAAAGCCATAAATAAGTTTGTGCTTCCATTTCCATCATCCTGAAGTCAATGGGTTTTAGGTTAAATGCTTGAAATAAGATCTGTGGCTAACACAAGCACAGGATATTTTCACATTTCCACACCCACTTGTGATTTTTTTGTAAAGCTTTTACTTGTTTGGAACAAGGTGGTTAATAAATGAGACTGTCAGGTACATTAAACGTCATCAGCCGAACAGATAAACTCATCTACTCACTAGTCGCTTTCACAGCCTCAATGTGTTTATAATCATTCTCAGACTATTATAACTCAAACTTTCCAATTGATAGATTTTACATAAAGACTGAAATAGTTGTCGGAAGCTTAGTGACATTGAAGTTATGGCATCGTGGTCTAGTTCAACTTTAGCTTTTTTACTTCTGCCGTTTGCATTTAAGCATCAATTTTCATAAAAAGTTGTGTTCACTTGTCAAGATTGTCTTGACGAACAAAACGTGTAAGAATCATAAACCTTTGTTGATCGCAGAGCTTTTTTTTTTTTTTTTTTTTTTTAAATAATTCAAAAGCCAATTGGAAAGCCCAAAGAGAAGAACCAGGGTGATGATAATGTCCGAGTTGGTCAAGAAAAATATTTTATCCCTGCAGCCCAATTATTAACGGCCGCTCAAAAGTAATCATATGTTCTGACAGAATAAAACTATTTGCAATCATATTGCTAATATTTCATTGTTATCACTTTAGCAGTGTCCAAGTTTTTTCAAGCGTTCAAATTAACATGCTAAATGACAAAATCAAAATTGTTAGTAATAATATTATTTTTTTCTTGTTGCATGTAGTGAGCTTGTGAATGCTTTAAGAGTCCACAGAGCCAAAATTGCTTATTAATGAAGAAATTCTAGTATATTTGAGAAACAACCCATGTTGTAGCAAACCTTATGACGTCTGGACTAAACCCGGAGAAAGTTCTAGGCTAAGATGCTTTCAAAAACTGCTGTACAACCATTTCTGTAAGCAATCAATCAAACATCTCTGATTCGGCATGCACTAGTTTAAAAGCCATTTAACAATATTCATTGGGCCTTGCAATTCTTATGGTTTTGATTTAAATCAGTTTATCTGTTGAAGTATTTTTCCACAGCTCATTCAGGATGCACTACATCATTTTTGTCACAAGAAGGCACTCCAGATAGAACAAAGACAGACGGTGGGACTGTTGGTTTCAATTCTCTCAAAATAGCCCATGAAGAGCCAGTTCATAATGGGAAGGGAACACTTAGCATGAGGAACTGCATACAAATGGTAGAAATGAATAAGTAAAAGCAGATCGTCAGATTAATTAGCATGTCACATGGTTAGCTCGAGGCTAAGTCAGTGGGCGAATTGTGTAGGATTGCAGCTTAGTAGAGCGAGCTTTTATTTGCTCTGTCTCAAGGCATGAGAAGGAGGTGAACTGGGGAAAGGAAGAACTCTTTTTCTTACTGTTTTTCTATCCGTATCTTCATCTCGACAAAATTCAGTGCACACTGACCAACCAGTCTAATTTAATGCTAAGGGAGGTCACTCTCACCCTGGTGTATGTGTTACAGTGCAATACTCATAAACCTAAGGGCTATAACTACCCAAGACTGTTGAGCACATGGCTATTAAGCAGTTAATCAGATTAGGGAAGATGGGTTAATATCCCTCTCATGGAGCGCTAAATATAGTATATTTGAAGTGCCGCTTAACGAGAGGATAACGTTAGCACTGCCTATACGTTAACATACCCTCAGACCCAATTATTCATCCAGTCAGACCCGGAGGGCAAGCTGAACTAGCGCACGTATGCCAAAAGTGGGAGCTAAGCTATTAAAGCATCTAATAATGTGGGTGTTAGCTAAGTTAGCTCCCAATGCCACATAGTTAGGCTAACATTCAATGTTTGCTTTCAAGCATTTTGGGAGAAACCCCATGACCTTGTCATGTGGCCATACTTCACCATTTAAGCTACAGGAACTCTCTTAGCAACATTTGTTTGACAAATGACTCATCTCAACCTTTTTGGGCAAGAATCATATTTTGCTTTATGAGAGAGCCGAATTTTACTTTCCAACAAAAGCAGAGGGAATATTATTACTTTGTCTCACAAGGTCATGCCGTGATAAAAAGTCTAAATATTAAATGTCTGATAATAAAGTGATCAGTTTGCATTGCATTGTCCAGTTTAAACCAGCTGCTGATCTCCCAAAATTCCTTTTAAATTCCAATTTAAGTTTGAATTAAGGTAGCGAACAGAATGGAGAATAGCAATTCAAGTTTAAATGTAAAGTAGATTTAAAATATATTGAAATGAAATTGATATAACACATTTTTTTACTAGAAAAGGAAGGTTTATCAATGCAGTTTGTAGACTTCTCAAAGTCATGTTTGATAGTTAAAAAAAGCCATGTGTATTTTGTTAATATATTTCATCATATTGAATAATAACTTTAGTGCACCAGAGTGGAAGAACACTTCATTTCCACAATGCATTGTCTGTGTTGATCTTCTTTGAATATCAAGACAGAAACTTCCTCTTCCTGCCGTTCCAGTTCAACTTTTCAATACAAAGGGAGTAAATTATTTAGCTATAAATCTTACAAAACCACGAGACCAGTTAAATATAAGCAAGCAAACTTATATGTTAGATGCAATTAATTGCGATTAATCGATTTGACAGTAGTAGAAAATCTATATCCGAAAGTTTCGTAACCAAATCAAGGGTGCTATAGCAGCAATTCCTATTGAGAAAGGGGATAAACATAAATGAGGGAGAGTTAAGGACAGGCGGAGCGATATCCAGTATATGCCAACATGACGCAGGCTACAATAAATCTACTTACCCTGTGTGCTGCTTAGCTAACAGTTACAGGTCTGTTGAGAGACATACAGTTGCCAAAGTACATTAAAAGCACAAGATTATATCGAGAAATCGTTAAACAGGTAGATTGGTGCTTCCTTTAGCCAACAGTGATGTACTCTAAACAGACTAACCATCTGCTACTGTAAGCATAAGAGACTAACAGTCTCTGTAGGAGTGCTACAAAAAATGTTGGGTTTTATTGTGGTGCATTTGCAAGTGTTAATGTGATGCATTTGCAGAATCTAGATGTTAACACATCTGGAAACACCATCTTATACCGCCATGGATTTCTATACTAGTCAATTCTTGTTTATGCTAGTAAGTGCTAGTGTTGATCTAGCACAGGGGTGTCCAAACTCGGTCTTGGAGGGCCACCGTCCTGCAGAGTTAATCTCCAACTTGCCTCGACACTGCCTGGAAGTTTCTAGTACGCCTAGTAAGACCTTGTTGATTAGCTGGCTCAGGTGTGTTTAATTGGTGTTGGAGCTAAACTCTGCAGGACAGTGGCCCTCCAGGACTGAGCTTGGACACTCCTGGTCTAGCATGATTTTAACCTGCAAAAACATCCTAAATGCATTGTAGTGCTCATTGGGGCTTTCTGAATACCATGCTGTCTGTTAGTTTTGTTAAAACCACACAACAGGAAGAGATAATATATGGGCCAACAAGAGATCAGGGTCAAATAGTGACTTGTGTGTTTTGTTTTTTATTGCTAACAAACATTACTGAGTCAATGTATTTTTTTAAATCACCATTTAATGAGTCATTCATGTTTGCAAATACATGGTGCATTGCGATATCGACACTCAGAATTTCACGTCTGAATTCACATACACGTTTAATTTAGAAGATAAGACACACATACACAGGGACATTCACACTTGTGTGGGCATCCAACCATAATGACTCAGTATGAAAATTTACACCAACGCTTGTTGAGAATTTGCTGCACTAATGCTCGGCCGGGTTTTCTTTCGACTCATAAAAGACGACAGTACTCTTCACAGCATTAGAGTAAGGTCCTAACCAAGACCTTTTCATAAACATCACCAATGTACAAAAATAGAAGAATCAGTAGAAAAATAAGAGATATGATGATAATGTGAGGGAGCGTATGAGAGGAAAGTGTCCATCTCTGCAAGCGACAAACTTAGGCCCTGTCCCAACTTGCAATCCTGCAGACTCGTGACAGCAATTGCATGCATGTAACCGCATGGTGTCCCATTTTTGGATTCTGAAGGTTGCTCATGAGTGCACCCATTTTGGCGAGCCCACACCTTTGGACTACTACCATACAGTCTATGCAGCATTGCGTCACCAAAGTGTAGACTGAGGAGGGCCACAAGGACTTAGGGGAGCATTTGGGACAAGGCTTTAACAGTATGTATCTGAGCTTTTTGATTCAGACTTTACGGAATAATTCAAATGGGGGTTCCAACAGCATATAGATGCTCTTACGTCAAGTATTGTTGCTTCACAATCTTGAGGAACATTAAGAATATCTTTGGTATTTGTTGAACTTCCCTTAATTGTGCTTCTGCTTCTCACTGCTGTATCTCTGCTAGGCTTAATCCCCCAGGTTATGCAGGTCAGATGTGTCAAAGGTATAATCTCTGGATTTGGTGGCTGTGTGATAATTAGGCCCGCAGAAAGACGCCAGGTAACCTGGATGTAACAACAACAATTTGGACTTAAACAACTTTCATTAATTCTCTTCCTGTTCAGCCTCGACCTGTTTTACCTCACTGCCTTAGATGTAATGGCATTGCCCTGGACATTTTAATCTGAGCTAAGCCAGCGCTGAGCCAACAGTATATTGAGGTCAGTTTAGATGAGACAAGAAGCTGTGAAAAACTCATACGTTCATGCCTCAGGTGGAAATATGCAACACTTTCATATAGGCCCCCTAATTCTCACTATTGTGGTGCCAAATTAATACATTATAAGAATTAGGTGTTGCAACTATTGGTTGGAAATTCATGATCAAGTGGCTTTCAAAATTCATAACCCATTTACTACTGTACACTACCCACAGTTATATGTGACTCCAAAAAGATGTACTTTAGGGTCATTAACAGAGTGACTTTCATTTTTCAGTTTAAGGCACTTAGTTGATAATCTGTTTTGGGTATCTGGTATCTACGAGAATATCCTTGGCTTGAGAAAAGTGTCCATTGATTTCAGTTCGTTATTTCTGATAGCATGAGTAATGAGCATAAAAAAAAATAATATAAAAAAAAAAACCACATCCCTTGCTAATCTGTCCACCCTTTCAACGCGATATGCAGGATCTCTTCAATTCTTCAAGTATGTCTATTACACATACGTAAAAAAAAAAAAAGACAGTCCCTTTTGTGTCTGTGTAACTCAGATGCTCTTCATAATGTGTCCATGGTGTTTCCTCTCAGCCAGTGTTGTGCTTCTTTTGGCCTGGCACTTAGCCATGGAAAGCCTAGGTAGAACATGCTGCCAAATGGGAACAAATCCAAATGACCTCACTCTTCTTCTCTTTTTCCCATCAGGCGCGCTCGTAGCTTCCCCTTGAAGCGAGCTAGCAACCGCCAATTGGGAAAGTCTTGGGTTTTCCTTACATTGTTAAGCACATAAATACAGACTTCTCAACTTGTCATTGGCCGGGTGCTCTAACTGGACATGTTGGACCATATGTGAGTTAACACATTTTGGTCAGTTGCAGGGCAACCATGGCGAGAATGTGTGAGTGGGTTGGCAGGTGTAGACTGGCTGCACCTGAGCAATGTAGTAATTGCTAAAGTTGCCGTCCGCAATGTACGGCGCAGGCTGGTAAAAGCAAGTGACGTTAGCCACATTGGGAATTACATTCTGCTCTGCTAACACGCGTACTGCCAACATGGTGATAAGGCTCAGAGTCTGTCGCCTTTCATGCCCCATCAAGCATACTGTACTTTCATTGACGACACTGTGTAGGGTGGTCAGGTACTCATACTTCCGGTCCTCTAGTCCCACAAAGTGATTCTGCAGATAGGACTCGAGCTTGCGCCTTTGTTCTGCCACATCCGAGAAGTCGATGAAGAACCGGGAGCACATGTAGCGTTCGAGAAGCTTCATCTCGGCTTCCGAAGCGGCACGGAAACCTCGGACCAACAGGTGGCAGTACTTCAGCAAGCCGCCGCCCCGGATCTCTTCTGGATTTCGTGTGCAGATCAGTTTCCGTTGCAGGTGGTCCAAGGCTACGCTAAAGTCTCCGTAAACGCTCTCTCCCACAATGGAGGGATGGAACGTCTCAGCCATGGGGTTCTCCGAACACTCGTAGAAGAGGAGGAGGGAGTCCAGGCGGATCTGAAAAGAGTCGACGCTGAATTCAAACTGTCGCCGCAGGGAATCCACGAACTTCAGTTCGACGTTCTTGCCGCTGTTGTTGGAGAGGGAGATTAGACTCCAACGGTCTGAATCATTACACACTTTCACCATCTTCTGCACATAAGCCTCCTGAGGAAAGAGAAAGAATGGTTGGGATGAGGACAATGTTATCTTGAAAAAGTCCATGTTCAATGAAAAATGTATGTATGTTGAAAGATGGAGATGCACAAAACTGTATGTGGGTGTTAAAGCAGACAAATAAATAATTATTTAAATCATTGCTAAGTTCCCTGCTTTATTGAAATGTGTGCAAGAAAAGTTAAATATGTCTACAATAAGCATTTTGTCAATAGTAGAAGACTGCAGATGCATAATTTTGACATTGTAAAGCCACTTTGCATATCCAGTAAAGGCATTACATTGCATTGCTATAGCTATAAATTGTATCAGCCTAATTTGCATACATGAAAACGCTGTGTGCTTTTGCATACGGTAGAGAGAGATGAAAGCGGATCCATCGTAAATTGGTTTAGAGGAATCCTTTTTGTAGTAGAAACCAACGTTTTTACAACCAGTGACCTTATCTTATGCAGCTTAAATTTAATAGACACTAGAGGCATGTCTAGTCCAGTCAATGTCAAATTATAACATGTCATGCACTTCCCCTTTACTTAACACATGAAACATGGAATTATATCATTATATTTAGCTGAATCTTGCTTATCCAAATTGACAGTAGCAACACTTAAAATAAGGGCAGTCCTGATGGGATAGAGATTAAGTGCCTTGCTCAAGGGTGCAGTGGCAATGATGAATTAATCAACCCCTGCAAGGTTTCAATTACCAGCTTGGATTTTATGCCACCTTGCTTTAAAAAAAAACCTAAAACATATTAAGCCATTCTAAACAGGTTTCTTTATCTGGTTTAGCTGGTCTCCCAGTCTGACCAGCTGAAAAGTGCCCAAAACCCCTGTAAAACCAGCAAAAAACACAGACAAAAAAAAAAAGAAGACAAAAAAAAAATTGGCCTGGTTTAAGCAAAGTAGAACACTGGTTTACAACACAAATGAAGACAAATAAAAGTAACTAACAAATAATACGCTCACTAAATGTTTACCTTTAATGTCACTGGAGTAATTTTCTCTTTATTCACTCCTTCAGGCAGAAAATCCAGGAGGGAATCGAGAACGATATCCTTGACGGTCTGAAACGCCACTTCTCCTTTCAGATCCGCGCAAAATATGAGATCCAGATCCTTGTAGCCTAAACCGCTGTCCTCGTGGAGAACGTGACTGGCCGCGGAACCGTTCAACCGGACCTCCCGGACGTGGATCTTGCGCTCTTCCATGCGACACCGCACCACTTTGACAATATCCCGAGGTTTCATCTCCAAAGTGGGGAAGTTCCATTTGCCGTGAATAGGAATGGATTCGGTCAGGATGACATCCAGACGCTTCACCTGCTCCCAGTTCAGCACGCTCAAGTTACTCAGATTCTCTTCCATGGCGAGTGATTAGAGATCGGTTTGTTATAGAGTCCTAGAATCAGGTCTGTAATTTTATATCGCCTTAGCCATGTCCAACGAAACGATAAGCGGTTGTAAGGAAAATGCTATAATTTCATGAATTTATTCTAGAGAAGAGTCAGTCAGGTGAGAGTTTATATGCACGTCTATGCATTCGTTTTGCATGCAGCGCAACGCTGCTGCGCCTCACCACTGTGCGTAAAAGCTCGCCAGATGTCCCGTTTGCGCACAGCGCTGAAGTTCGTGGCGACGGCGGTGGACGCGGGTTCTCACGGCTCTCGGGGAGCCGTGAGAATCAGAATGATTGCTGCATGATTGCGATGAGTTTTCAGGTCGGCACGCCTTTCCAAGAAAACGAATATCAAGTGGCAAAAGACTCTGTCCCTCTCCTCTTTTAAAGTGAAACCTGGACGCTTTGAGCCTTTACATGTTGTTTTATTCTCTGAAAAATAAACGTTTTAATAAATAAATCAATAAGTTGCAAGCCCGATTAATACATAAATTGCGCACTGAATGAATATAGATGCGCATAATCAATAATATGTGTTGAACGGATTACATACCTGTATGATCACATTGTCAGCTGTTCTGTCAAACTGCTGGCTGCTCATGTCATCTCGGTTGCACAGTGAGGATGCATAGAGATTAACCCGTAAACTAAAGCAGGAGTGACGGTGAATTTGAGTGACAGCTGCGCAAACCAATCCAGACACACGCTTCTCGCCTACAGTAATATTATACACAGTTATACCCCTTTACGACCTGTTAAAGCAAATCAGGGATATTTATAATAAAGTATAGCTTAATAATTTTTGCTGAACTTTTTTTTTTTTATTTAGGCTATTTGTCAATTCTGTTTCTGTAGCCCCAAGAATCGACTTGGTATACATGTCTCAGAAAGTTATTTTTATAATTTCTAAAAGACATTAGTGTAAAGGAATACGTAGCCTATATAATACATTAACCAATTAAAACTGACTAGCAAAAAAAAACATCCCTTCTGCCTTTATAGATAGCAGTGAATGTCAATGCTGCCCTCTAGAGAAAGTCATCAGAGCTTAAACTTGAGATGCACCTTTATACAGGTGAATAAATAGAACTATATTTTAGGGACAAATTTGCAGAAAAATGTGCCTATATTGTATCTGACAAAGGGGCGTCTTCATAAGGAAATGGTTCTTTAAAACTCTAATGTCTTTATTGGCTTTTAAAAGTGCTGCATGTTTTATTTTAGGGTTCGGGGGGGGGGGGGGGGCGGTGTTTAGATTTAGTCTGTAGTCATTATAATTAGCTTAATTTAAGGGCAAATGAAGTCTAAGGGAAGTCAAGTCCCTGTTTAGATGGATATGCAAACGGAGAGGGAGGGAGACGGTGTGTGTGTGTGTGTGTGTGTGTGTGTGTGTGTGTGTGTGTGTGTGTGTGTGTCATGTAACAGAAAGAGACTAGCTGGTAACTGTGTGTAGGTATGTGTATAAATGTCAGGCTGTCACCCAGATTCTATCAGGGGGAGCGGACCTGCGTCACAGCGGTAACAGCCAATAAAGCAGGATTATTCTAGATTACCCCCTACACCATGACTCTTTGGCGCACTTCTGTGTGAGTGTGTGTGTGTGTGTGTGAGAGAGAGAGAGAGAGAGAGAGAGAGAGAGAGAGAGAGGAAGAGAGGAAGAGAAGGCAAAACTTGTGTTTAGTGCTTGAATCCGAAACAGTATGAATTTACCTGCACAATGCATTTAATACAGCAAAAGAGCATGTCAAGAACATGTTGCAGTCATTAAATCTCAAAATCTAATTTTAGACACATTGCATTGTCTGTAAAGCTGCTTTGAAACGATAAATATGATATTATGTAGGCTATATATAATATATATACTGTATTTATGTATATATTTATTTATTCGTTATTTTTTACATTAATACTTAATTACATTAATTTTAAAATAATATTTAAAGACAATTCCCTGGAAATTAAAATGAATATCATTTATACAATGATAGAAATCCTAACAAAATAATAATAAAATGCAATGCAAAAGTCTTTTAATATAGGCTACTTGAAATCAAAGGAAATAGAATATTTTGCTCGATGAAAATGAAGACTGTTGTGATATGTAGGCTATTTATTGATTTATTTATTTTTACATTTGTGCACTTTGACATTACTTTTTTTAATTCATTTTTTTTAAACATTTATAAACATTGATAGAAATAATTATATAAACATTAATTGCTATGAAATGCAATGCAAAAAGACTAGTCCTTAAAATGCTTCGTTTTCTTAATGCAAACTGTAATCTCCTTGAGTCTTTTTATTTTCGGATGATATGTGACCTGGACCTGATTCCTGGAGGAGTTGCATTGAAAGGGTCAAGTTGAAGCGGTCAGGCATTTCCGGTCTCTCTCTCTTTCTCCCTCTCTCTCTCTCTCTCTCTCTCTCTCTCTCTCTCTTTCTCTCTCTCTCTCTCTCTCTCTCTCCACACATAGAGTCATAAACTTTAGCACACTGTTTTTCGTTTTATTGCCCGGATGCTTTCTCTTTAGCTCAGGCTAAAGTATGTTACGTGTGAACATACTAGGCTACATTAGGCTACAGTGTCTTGTCTTTCTAGTCAGGTAGACATTGTCGAGGTAAAACAGATTGGCATCTGACCCCTGCAATGAGATCAGAAGAGGCTTTGTCCAATCCAGCACCCCAGCTATACCACTGAGACAGTTACACACTTTCTCTTGCTCTCTCTACTAAATCCCCGTGAGTCGGGAGAAGGCTTATTAGTGAAGCCTCAAACTGACGGTATCGTTATAAACCATACGTTTTTATTTGCATATTTGCGGTGTCAGTGTCATAGATTAGATGAAAGCAGCAACTCTCTAGCATTGTGCTTCGTCGTATTATATACTGCCCTGTACTTTCACGACTCTTCGGACTTTTCGTCACTGCAACTGCCGTTAGACGCTCAGGGTTGCGTTCCAGTCCATAACTTTCATGCCCTTCACTCGCTAACTTCCCTCGTCTCGTTCACTCGGATGTAGGCCTACGTCATTGCTTACGTTGCATGAGTGCCCACTACTGGCGGAACCTTTGCAATAGGCTGAATTGGAACGTGCCCTTGATCACTTAGAATCCACTATGGGGTTGATTTATTATACATTTTTTCCCCCTTACGATGCAGCATTCTATATATTGTAGGTGTGTTTAAGTTGTTTGAATAAAATAAAAACAAAAAAAAATGAATAGATCATTGAGTTGTTTGTGGTGGGGTAAATTAACCGCAATATGCGTTGACGTCACAATCGTGTTGCATTGTGGTATATGGAGCTGCCTGAAGTATATGAAGTAGACTCGGGCTGCGTTCCAGTCCAAAATTGTCATGCCCTTCACTCGCACACTTCCCACCGTCTCGTTCACTCGGATGTACGTCATTGCTTACGTTGCACGAGTGCCCACTATACTGGCGGAAACTGCAATGGGCTGAATTGGAACGTCCTAAGCCCTTGATCACTTGGAATCAGCTGTGGAGTTGATTTATTATTTAAATGTTTTATTCCTTTAAGAATTTGTTTAATGCAGCATCCAAAAGTATATAGGTGTGTTTGGGTTGTTTTAAATAAAATAAAATAAATATATATATAATTAAAATATCAAAGAGTTGTTTGTTGTGGTGGTGATTAGACGAGATCTGCGGCGACGTCACAATCGTACTGCATTGTGGGACATACAGGAGCCTGAAATGTACATATGAAGTAGACTCGCTCCCTCGGTCAAAATCGATGGAACGAGGGTCTGTCCATATAAACTTCCCTCGTCCACTTTACGAAGTGGAACGCACTTCAAAATGGCAGCAAGGAATCCCCCGAGGGGAAGTGCTTAGGGAAGTTCCTATCCTATCCTATCCTTTTTTTTTTTTTTTGCAAAAAAAATGGTACAAATCACAGTTGACTAACCAAAATATAGCTTACTTAACAACATACAAAATGATAGTACATAAACAGAATACAATACAATATTGCCAGGGGAAGCTTATGGACCATTACAAAGAGAAAGAGGACCATATGTTGACAGTTTTAACTGCCTTTTTGTTGTTGGAGCCAGAAATCAGATTCATATAAAGTACAACTTCATGGAGAAAAATGACAAAATTAGTTTTTTTTAGTGCTGAATTTACACTTATGAATATGAAATTTTGCCAAAAGAATTAATAAATGTATAATGAAGTACATCTTTTCTTTACTTTGACTTCTATAAAAGCAAAATACAACATTCATCCACAATAAGGTAAAGTCTTTATAAATATGGTCAATGATGAATCTGCTGAAGTTTTGCCAAAATGTTCTGGTGTGTGAGCAAAACCAAAAGAGGTGCAAAACAGTTTCTGGGTGGTCTTCACAAAAAGAACAGTTTGTATTGATGTCTCTTTTAAATTTAACCATGTAATGATTAGCAGAGTAATATCTGTGAATTATTCTGAACGACACTTCTTTCACCTTGTTTACTATCAAGTATCTGTGAGGAATCATCCAAAACTTTTTCCAGTCAATGTCATTTACAAAAAATCGGTTCCAGTAAAAAGTAACATTTGGAATAGAAACAATTTCTTTCTGAAATAATGCACGAACGTTCTTATTATTTTGAGAACATTGTACATTGTAGTTACAGTTCAAAATAAAGCCCAGACCACCAAAGCGAGAGAATATATAGTAGGGAGTAAAATTCCAAATCGAGACAGGGTTTTTAAGAGAATGCTTAGCTCAATTCATCTTAAAGGTATTATTTAGGGTATTGAAGTCCAAAAAGTTGAGCCCACCAGATTCATAATTATTCATAACAACACTTTTTTTTAATATAATGGGTACGATTTTTCCAGATGAAGTCAAAAAGCATTTTATCAATGTCTTTACAGATTTTACTGTCCAGGTGTGAAGAGAGAGCTGCGTATGTAAGCCGGGATATCCCTTCAGCCTTGGTAAGCAACACTCTGCCTTTTAGAGATAAGTCCCTTTGCAACCACTGGTTCAGTTGAGTTTTTTTTTAATGATTGGAGAGAAATTTAATGGACATCTCATTTTCTGATCTTTAGAGATAATAACACCTAAGTACGTAACTTCTTCCTTGATCGGAATGTTGCAAATAGTTTGTATATTACAATCTTTTAAAGGCAACAGTTCACATTTATTAATATTTAGGTATAGACCAGAGGGCTCTGAAAACTGGTTAATAACTTGAATGGCGACAAGTATCTGGCTAGCATTTTTTTTTAAAGATTGTGGTATCGTCAGCAAGCTGACTGATGATGATATCCCTACCCGCAATAGAAATTCCTTGTATAGCACTGTTACCGACATGAGTTGTGAGAATTTGTGTACAAAGTAAAAATGGATAAGGGGAAATCGGCCCGTTCCAGATTAAATCTAGGGGAAGTTCCATTTTTCAGTTTGATAGAGCTATTGCCATTAACATTCAAAATAATGTAAAAAAAAAAAAAAAAAAAAAAAAAAAAGTTTTAATTGCTTTGTAGAAAAAAGTCCCCAAAACCAGATTTCTCTAAAGATAGAAACATAAATTGGTGGGAAAGTTTCTATCCACCTTAATTTGCAACGCGGAAGTAAATACGATGACGTACTTCCTTCTAATGTGTTAGACTTCTGTTTCGCTAGCCGGTAGGTAAGAAGCCATGTTGTGGGAGCACGCACAAAACACTATTAAACACTGTGATGGTTGATGTTTATCACACCCGCGGTGTATAACACGTTTGGGTGATGAAATGAAGAAGTGTGGCCTAGCCCTAGACGGGTCTTCAATGCGCGTCTCAGCAGCTCGTCTAACAAATGGCATCTTTGCATATGCTGTAAATTTGGGTTGCTTATGTCGTTCATATGGGAACGCAATGTGAGTTATGAAATAACATATACTGTATATAAATATATAAATATAATAACAAAGACAAAAATGATCAATATGAGAATCAATGAATTATGAATAATTTACTGCCATTGTAAGAATTAACATGTAATCATGTAATCAATAAGAAGTAACTGTAGTCTGATTACCAGTATTTTAAAACGTAATATAATTTGCAAGTACTTAAAGCTGCAGTCCGCAGTTTTTCCTCTTTGTCGCCATCTCTGTTCGAAATCTGCAATTGCAGTTATTTGCGGAATTATCAACTTTACGAGGGTTGTGCCTCGGCACGGCATGGATGAATCCGATGTTTTGAGGAGAATGTGCGGATGTCAGTCGCCGCGCCAGCGTGGATAGTGGCATTCGCAATCACAGATTCTACTTTTTGGAAGTATGACCAACATAAGAATTTTCACTGGAACATGTCATCTGAACAAGTAACATCCACTTTTGTTCTGACCAACTAAGGGGGAAAAAGCATTGCAGTAAATCACGCTGATTAAATCATACTTTGTTCTCAAATTGTTAATGTTAACAACATCAGCATTGCGTGACTACATTTAATGCCCTTCCGATATTTATCCTTGTTTTCGCACGGCCCGGTTGCAGTCTCTTTTTTTTCTCCGAAGTCTGAAGTCCGAAGTCTTTTGCGTTTTACAACGGGTGAATCTCCAGTTGTCACGGGTGATTGTCGTTTGAACCTTTCTGGATCCGCCATCAAATTGATAAGTTTAATTATATCAAGTGCTGTGAGAAAAGGCTATAAATCTCCACCTCCAACATCCTCACACTCATAGCCTACTAGCCGAGACTCCTTCTTTATGTGTACAGATGTGACGTAATGACGCAAAGACATGCTCGAATTTCACGCGAAAATCCACCAGTACCACTGGAATTAAAAACATTATTACAAGCTTACCATTTTGAATCGAGCTACTGCAAGCAGAGAGTTTTGAACACTGGCTGGTTATGTACTTGCTCAAATTATTTTGGATAATTTTTAACCCAAAAAAGCTACGGACTGCAGCTTTAATTTTTGGAATCTGATTATGTAATCCAGAGATTACATGTAATCAGTACCCGTTTCCATCACCCTGTTTTTATGCACATTTTGAAGTATCGCATCAGAAACGAGTTATGGAAACGGCAAATTTCAGAAAAAATATCCCTTAATTCGCATAAAAAGTTTTTACGCACGCTTGAGGTGGTTTTTGACTTGTGCGAAAAAAATGCGAACAACGGGAGATGGAAACGCTTTTTCTGAATAAACGTGGCGAACATTAAACCCACGCGACTAATCGGCTTTTTCCGCTGATGGAGGTTTTTTTTACAGTTGGTTACTAGGTTACCAGTACCACCATCATCCTCTCGAACAACTTGATGGAAACGCATCTAATTCGCATTTGTTTTTTTAGGTTTTTTTTGTGCAAACTTTGAAAAGATAATAGGTCACTAAATGTTGTTTTAATTGAAATAGCAACATCACCTTCATGACTGGCAATAATAAGAAACATAAATAAATAAATAAATAATCAAAACTATTTTAAAGCCACAAAACCTCACATTGATACGTAGATGTTTTGAACGTTTTTGAATGTGTTGCTGTGTGGTTGCAAGGGTGTTTGCAAAGTGGCCGCTTACATGCACAAATAAGCCGAAACACCTGCCTTGCAAAAAAAGCATATAAAATCCTAAAAGAGTTGTATGCTTGCTTTTTCACTATTAATAACATACTAAATTTACAACATGCATTTTTTTTTATTGATGCTACAGCAAGTAAGTGCAATATTATTTTACACTTGTTTTCATTTTATCTGTCTCCATCTGTTTGACATCTTTCAGAGATCTCGATAGCTTGTTTTGTTTGTTCTTGAAACTAACCTCAATTGGTTTGTGGTTAGTTGTAGCTTGGAGTGTACTTGTTCTGTCTCTGAGTGAAGTATGTGTCAAATGTGGTAAAATAAAAGGTGTTGCAATATAGCACAAAATGGATGTTTAATTTCTAACATCGTTTTTATTTTATTTTATTATAAAACAGACATAAAGCAAAGAGTTTAACCATGTTTTTGATTTTTTTTTTTTTTTTTTTTTTTTTTAATGACAGTTATTCAATATGATTCATAACGAGACCTGCCATTAGCTGTTGTTGTTTTTATAGGCATTGGACCAGCAGATGCTTTGACCCATTTGACCTCCATCCTGCATGGGGAAGTGTGTCTTCCTCTTACTAAGTTTGATTTAGTTGTTTTTCTTCTAAGGAATTGTTTCAAAACAAGTCTTAAGCAACCAGCCAAGAAATACATATATACTGTATAAACTTGAGGTTTTTAATTGCTTCACATTTTAGGATGTACTTTGTTCAACATACAGTTAAATACAGTAAGGCTATTTCTTTGTTGATCTGAGTCTTAAAATTGTATACATGCAATGAGTGTGATTTGCAGAATATTTAATGTAGTTAATTAATGTTTTACCTTGTGTAGGCCTAATGTTGTTCATGTATTTTGAGGATGAATGAATGTCACACAACCTGCCGTGTCAGTGTCTCTTTAAATTTAGTGAGCTTCTAGCAACCCGAATTACTGTGGTTTTTAAAAGTTGCTAAGCCTATTTTCTTTATCATACCAATGCATGACTAAATGGTTAGTTGCAATGTATTAGTTGCATTTATCATTTTTGTTCTCTCCCCTCATTACGATCAGGTGAATTAATGTTGATATTCTAGAATTTGGTTGCAAATTAGAACACTATTCTCTTGGATTATGAGCAGTCACAGGTGAAGTGAATACATTTAGATAGTAAAACATTAGATAAGCACACAAACAGTTCTTGTAATCAACATGTTGGATGCAGGTGAAATGGGCCTGAATAAAGAGGGACTTTGACTAGGGCCATATTGTTACAGTATGTCAAGGCGACTGGGTCAGACCAATCCGAGTGCCTATATGACCCCTGTCCACCGTCGAAAGTGCTACAGTCGGCACGTGAGCATCAGAACTGGACCTTGAAGCAATGAAAGAAGTTTGCCTGGTCTAATGAGTCCCATTTTCTTTTACATCACGTGGACAGCCGTGTGTGCGTGTGTGTGTGTGTGTGTGTGTGTGTGTGTGCGCTGTGTTAAAGTGATGCACCAGGATCACTGTGGGACGGCGAGCCTGTGGAGGGAGTGTGACGCTCTGGACAATGTTCTGCTGGGAAACACTGGGTCCGGATCCCACCGACCTAAACATTGTTGCAGACCAGACACATCCCTTCATGACAACGGTGTTCCCTGGTGGAAGTGAACTCTTTTAGCAGGATAATGTAATCGCACTGCAAATATTGTTCAGGAATGGTTTGAGGAACATGATGAAGAGTTCAAGGTGTTGCTCTGGCCTCCAAATTCTCCAGATCTCAATCCAATTGAGCATCTGTGAGATGTACTGGACCAACAAGTTCGATCCAAGGTGGCTCCACCTCACAACCTGCAGGACTTGAAGGATCTACTGCCAGATGCATATATATATGTGTGTGTGTGTGTGTGTGTGTGTGTGTGTGTGTGTGTGTGTGTGTGTGTGTGTGTGTGTGTGTGTGTGTGTGTGTGTGTGTGTGTGTGTGTGTGTGTGTGTATTGATGTACGTATACATAGGTTTATATATAAGATCATAACCATCAGTCAGTATAACAAGTGTCAGACAACACTAATCTTTTGGAATATATATAATAGTGCTGTTCTAATTCTCTTGAGAGGAAGTGAAATGGCTTTGGCAGATCTGCTGAAATAGCATGTTCTCACCGGTTTCCTGGTGGTGTGTGGTTTCACAGCGCACACACTCACACATGTACATGCTTCGTATATTTGTGCTTTATACTCATGCTTATAAGGCATGTCCAAATTGAATGATTGCATAACATTCTATATGCTAGATGTCTTTGTCTGGTCGATGCATGCATTTCAGCGGTTGGTTGAAAGGATAAAAATGTCATCTGAGGGAGCGGTTGTTTTTATAATAATAACAGTTTTTATAATAAATAAACACTGTGGTCCTTAAATTAGTAGTCAACAACGGGACAGCAGGTTTCAGAGACAGGCGTGATCTCAAGCAAGAAGGACTGATGGTTCAGATGCTCATTAAAGCCCTCTTTTGGCCACTGCTGATATTGCATCTAACCAAACAGCATGTTCTCTGAGAAACACAACTTATAAATTGTAGTATAAATATGTGCTTAGTTAATACATTGCATTGTAGGAACAGATGTAGCCTATAGTATAAACCATCATAAGTCACCTTTAGCTCTTTTTACAATACAGATTGTATCAAAGCAGCTTCACAGTGATAACATGAAAATAATACAACAAAGTTTGTTTCTAGAAGAAAATTGCGTCATCGTCCACCCTAAGTAAGGCAGATCAATAATATTGTTGAATATTAAATGTCCCCAACTAAGCAAGCCAAAAGCCAAGGCAACAGTGGCAAGGAACCAAAACTCCATCAGGAGAACCCAGGCTCAGTCGCTCAGTTCTCCTCTGACCAACGAGCGATCAGTGTATGATTATGACTAAACATAATTATTTTCCTGAAAACCAGAAAAATATAGTGGCATAATTTACACATATTATTGGCTTCCATCTGTCTATTGATGTCAGTAATTAAAAGGAATTAAAATTAATAAATTAGTGTGTGTGTGTATATATATATGTGTGTGTAAACAAATGAACACTTTTTTCAAATTCGCGGCTCTCTGTCTAGATTTCAACAAGCTGGCTTCTCTCAACCGACCAAAAATAATAAAAAAGTATGTTTGTCTTCTTCAAGTAAAAATACCTAAACATCCTTAAACAGGAAAATTGGAAAATTGCTTTTTCTTCTTTTAAACATAAATCTAACAAAATAAGTGAGGTTAATGTGCAAAGAATTATCACACACACACACACACACACACACACACACACACACACACACACACACACACACACACACACACACACACACACACACACACACACACACACTTAATATAGATAGATAGATAGATAGATAGATAGATAGATAGATAGATAGATAGATAGATAGATAGATAGATAGATAGATAGATAGATAGATAGATTTTTTCTTTCTGAAGTATACTTACTGACTTCTAATGGTTTTGAACACACACACACACACACACACACACACACACACACACACACACACACACACACACGTGTATAAATGATCATTTTCTTTACAAATATTTTAAAACAGGGAATTTGGTGTCGCTGTTTGAGAAGCTGAGATGTGGAGTTCAGTCAGAATTATGAGATCCTGTTCTGACCTAATTAGTGTCATTAGCATCCAGACTGAATCATTTAAGAGATTCCGTGGCATTAAATCTGTAATCCTCCTTGCTGTCCAAACTGTAACAACATCATTTTATTTTCATGCCTAAACTAGAAGGAGGAGACACAAATGATCTTGCATGTCCAGTAAGTCTGCTTTACAGTATTGCTTGATAGTTCCCCCAAAGATGAAAATAATGTCATCATACTCTCATGTCATTCCAAATATAGTTTCTTCTGGGTGAACAAGTGTTGTATAGTTTTGCCCTCTGAATATGCAAAAGTAGGGCTTTTACACAAAGACCATGCAGGGTCAAGTTACACGGGAAAGTGATCTGGTCTGATAATTAGTGTTTACTGGGAAAATCAGATGCGCATTCAGAAGCAAATGGAGATTAAAACATGCAGGATGATTGTGCTTAATAACTCTGAATTAATTGAGGCCAAACCGAAAAATCAGTGAAAGTTAGATTTATCATTCATACACAGCACTTTCCCCTCAATTAATTGATAATTTACTCAAATTCATGTGTTCAACCCCTGATCATAAATTAGGCAGTTTATGCAATAAGGAAATAGAGATTGGGCGAATCGTTTGACTGATGGCATGATCGCCAAACCCAGCATTAACACTGGGTGTTTTGCTCAGATTATTTTCTTTGAGGATTATGATGCAAATTACAGTTAAATCCTTATCCTAATCCTTTATTTTTTGTGATTTATTTAATTTTTTGATGACAGTTATGAAACACAGAAGGAAACCGTTTAAATCTGTGGTGTGTCTGTTTGTGTCTAAAGACTTGCAGAAAGGATCTGGGTGTGTAAATCGCTTCACTGAGACACTTTTGGTTGAACTGAATTTTTCCCAACATCAAAATTATTATAAAATAATATAGTTTTGGATGAAGTTAAGCAAGTCACACTGTAGAGTAGTAAACATTTACTAATGTATTTAACAGCGGTCTCATTACAGTCTTGAAAAGTTCTTATGTACTCCCTGTGAAATATAAAATTAGCACACGATTTCTCTCAAATTGTCAATTAATATTAACATTCAAAAAGGTCTTCTAAGTAAAAACATAGAATTCTAAAAAGAAATTATGCTGACATGAATTTTTGGAGGATTATGGAAAAATTTTATTTTCTTAATTACATTTTTCATTTAATATTTTAGGAAAAATGTCTAAGCATCCTTAATGTAATAATTCTTTGCACATTAACCTCACTTACTTTGTTAGATTTATGCTTAAAAGAAAAGAAGAAAAAGCTATTTTTGTTTAAGGATATTTACTGGAAGACAAGACAAACATACTTTTTTTATTATTTTTAGTTGGTTGAGAGAAGCCAGCTTGTTGAAATCTAGACAGAGGGCCGCGAATATCAAGTGTTTCATTTGTTTATAATTCTAATACTTTATACAGTGTAAAACAGAGAATGAGGTGTGTCTTAAATGTATAGGCTAATCCATGCATAAATGTGCTTATGTGCTCCTGTATGCTGGAATTGCTCCATTAACATTTAATTATGCTTATACCAATTATAGCCAGAGCAATTATACTAAACCGTAAATTTGCACATTCGTTTTTCGAATTAACCTGTGTGATTCATCTCCAATCCTTCCCTCCCTCCCATGAGACAAGGAAACACTGTAGGCACTTCTGTTACTCATGTGAATGGGCTGGGAATGGAGATGTGGATATATATACCAGACCACAGCGGAGAGAGTGTCACAGCGCAAGAAGCCGTGGTTCCAGACAGACTTAATTTACTTCAGTAATTTGAGTTCAATAAGAACTGTTACTCTCTTCAGATTCAACATCACTCCAGAGAACGAACCGGAAACATGTAAGTAATGCAACGCTATCTCACGACCAATTCGTACGAATGATAAAAAGATGGCTAATTCGTACGAATTCGTACGACCTCACTCGTACGAATTTGTACGATTTGTCTAAACCCACGTGATGGGTAGGTTTAGGGGCGGGGTCAGGGGTAGGTCATTCGTATGAATTCATACGAATTGGCCACCCTAATTCGTACGAGTGAGGTCGTATGAATTCGTACGAATTAGCCACTTTGTAAAATTTTTACGTTTTCCCGTGAGATCGGGTTGCGTAATCAACTAAAAAATTTCCAATATCCAAATATCCAATTCAGTGTCTCTTTATATAGCTATGGTGAAAAATAAATATGTTTGCATTAGTATACTTGCAGCCAGACTAATTTAGCACTTCAATTGATTAGTTAACTGGAAGTGTGCTATTTTGAAGCAGCTCATTTTGTACTAAGTATATTTTAGTTGTAATTAAATTGTAGTAAAGCATAACTTTAGGTGTATTTAGTGTACTTTTGTGTGCTAAATTGGAAAAACTTCAAGTATACTTAGTTAAAAATTGTTGGTAGCCTATATATTTGCAAAGTACTATTGAAAAAGGGAATATATTTCAAATTCAATAAAGTATACTTTTTACACTAGGGTTTTCTGTTGAAATTTGGAGATGGAGTCCTTGAAAGATGTTATAGGCCTACAGTACATGAATGTTTAACCATTTAGGTGACAACATCACTCTCCTTCTTCTTTTTCTGCACTTCTTCACAGCATGTCTTTCTTTAGGTGGGGCCAGACCAACAACTTCTGCAACATCGGCCGTTTCCCAGCCGCAACACTCGGATCACACTGCGCGCCGGCGTACCAGCACCATTGTGTGGACCCTTGGGTGAAGCCTTTGATCAATCCTTGTGTGGACCCTTGCGTGAAGCCTTTGGTCCCTCCTTGTGTGAAACCTGTGATCAAACCTTGCGTGGTTCCTTTTGTGAATCCTTGTGTCAACCCGTGCGCCAACCCGTGCGCTAACCCTTGTGCGATCCCTTGCGACTACATCAGACCTCGCTGTGACTACGACTGCAAGCAAGTCTTCCACAATGAGTGTGCTGATGAATGTGTGCGTACCTGTGAAGGTAAGACTTGTAGATCTGTTCTGTTTTTGTGAAATGTGTTTATTAACACTTTGGTGCTGTTCGGTCATTTTTTTAGCGAAAACGTTTACGTTGCGAAACCTGGCAAAGGTTTTGGTAATTGCTGTGTGAACACACAAAAAAGAAGAAAAAAAATCATGGACATTGTTTGAAAAGATTAAATGGTCCTGAAAAAGTCAAAAATGAGCACATTGGAATGGGAGGCGCATTTCATCTAGTGGAAATGTTTGGTACTGCACCCAAACTAAATCTTACTGAAAGCAAATCTTTTGACATATCAACTTCAAATTTGGAACACAGGTTGTTTAGATTTAAGGCTTTGATTTTCCCACAGTTTTAGAGTAAAACGTGTTTTGGAAAATATATATTTCATATAGAAACTGAAAATGGTATTTTTGTGCATTTTTCATGACAAATAATTTTTTTAAAACTTTTTTCAAGTTCACTTGCAATAATCTGCCAAGTTTCGTCTGAACTGAACTGAACCAAACTGAAGTCTGTGCTCTAAAGCATTAAAGATTTATGAGCGTTTAAATTAGAAATGTAATTTTCAGGTACATGCTCAAAAAGTGAATAAATGGATTATAAATACTGCATAAATACAATTTAGTGTCATAAAATCTCATAAAAATACAAAATACAAAATAAAAGAATACAAAAAGTTCATTAAAAAAAATTCATTCATTTTTGACCAACAGTACCAGTACAGTACCAGTACAGCTCCTGATTGATTTCTTCTGCTTGGTTTTCCTCAGATTTGGTTCTGCAGGTGCGTTGTGTTGACCTGATTAAATCCTGGAAGTGCCAGAATCGTCTGGAGCATCACACCAATTGTTATCGTAGTGATAACCTCATTGTCCGTAGAGGACAGTGTTTCCAGATGTGGGTTGAGCTGTCCCGGCCGTTCAATCTGAAATGTGACAAACTTCACCTGGAGCTGAAACTTGGTGGGTTAAGTCTTTATGATCAGCTTGAGGTTTTTTTTATAGTTTTTTTTACTTTTAGTTAATGATAATAACCCTGGTTATTTCTTGCTGTTTGTATTTTACAGGTAATGCTCCATCGATATGCAATGGCACTCTGGTGATTGTTCCATTAGTGGAAGAATTCAAAAAATCTCGCTGGGAGGCCAAGATTGTCGAAAGGGTGCAAAACCGAGTCAAACTGTGTGTTTACTCCCTTCCGACTGCTTGTATTGGACGATACAGCCTCACCGTTGTGACTTGCGGCCCAAGAGGCAGAGCCACGTCATCATGCAACCCTTGCAATGACATTTACATGCTGTTCAACCCCTGGTGTAAAGGTATGTACAGTATGAAGAGGAAGAGAATTGCATTTCAGACTTTTGAACGCAATGTAAACTGTGCACTTCAGAAATTCCACACAGAAGTCTTAATGTTAATTAATTTTTAATTGTCGTTGTGAGAAATCTTGCCAACAAAAACATGCCACACTTATTAATTTGCAAGATATATAAATATATTATATAATGTTTTCAATACAGGCTGTAATTGTATATTTCTACAAATGTCTTTGTAAAGAATGGCACTGGATGTTAATCAAGCATTAGAAGTAACATTGATTATTATAATCTGTAAATGGTTGTAAAACTGAATCAAGAAAAAACTAATGAAACCATTATCGAAACTACAGTATATGAAGCTTCTCAGTTTAAATGTCAGCACTCTCTTTCTTTACTAGATGACTCTGTGTACCTGAATGAAGAGGCGGAGAGAGTTGAGTATGTGCTGAATGACACGGGCAGAATCTTCTATGGAACTAAATGTCAGATCGCATCCAGAACCTGGAACTTTGGCCAAGTAAGAGACAAACTTTTCATTAATATATGTCAAAATGTTTGCAATGGAATATGTTTGATCTGAAGCGCTGGAATACAAGCATAGCATAAACCACAGAAATTGCACACTGCATGGCAAGCATCTTAACTTTAATTCCTCTGATTCTTAGTTTGATGAAGGAATCCTGGCTGCGTGTTTGTTTGTGTTGGAGAAGAGTGGTGGACCTTGCTCAGGATGGGGAGACCCTGTTAATGTGGCCAGAGTGGTGTCTGCTCTGGTAAGTCTTCTTTTTCCTCATGAAGCCTAATGAACTTCCTGATGGGCTCTATGCTTCCTCTGAATGATGCAATCATGACTTGATGATGTTGAGCAAGAGAACAGATAATAATGTAGCACTCTTCACACTTTCACAGATTAATGCCAACGATGACTGTGGTGTGTTGATGGGTAACTGGTCAAACTGCTATGGAGACGGAACTTCTCCTACATCCTGGTGCGGAAGCAGTGCCATCCTGAAACAATACCACAAATGTGGAGGAGTACCTGTCAAATATGGACAGAGCTTGGCTTTCGCTGGAGTCACCAACACAGGTAAGAGTTCAGGTGGATGGACAAGGAGAAAATAAGGGTTGAGAAAGGGATTGTAGATGTAATTCACTTCTTCTTCTCTTTCTCGTAGTGTTGAGATGTTTGGGCATTCCCACTCGTCCGGTCACAAACTTCTGTTCTGCTCACGACACTGATGTGTCTATGACAGTAGATATTTATCTTGATGAGAACTGCGGTCTGATCGATAACCTGAACCGTGATTCAATCTGGTAAGATTCTGTACGAACCTCTTTCATTATGCAACATCAGCAACAGTGTCAACTATAGTATCATTAAGCAGTATTATCTAAATTGATTTTTGATTCCATTGATGACATTTTCACTACATATTTTCAAAAGTAGTTGATTATAAAGATACCAAGTAGGAATTGAGACTATTATCTTTACAATGGCTTTGTATACTGCAAAGCTGAATATGCAGTTTGGCAATAGCAGCTTTGATGAGCACCGCCTATTGGTGAGAAAACGTAAATGCACTGAATATAAATTGAATATTTATATATCTAATTGTGATCACCTAAACTATGCAATGTTCTAGACAAAGCACAAAGTGATGAATTTGCATTGCAATCTTTTCTTGTGTCCTCTTGCATTGCATTATATTTCTGTCTCCTCTGCTGTGATGTGAATCCTTCTCCTTCTCTTCGTGTAGGAACTACCACGTGTGGAATGAGGCCTGGATGACTCGTCCCGACCTCCCATGTGGTTTTGGAGGTTGGCAGGTGGTTGATTCCACTCCTCAGGAGACCAGCCAGGGCATCTTCCGCTGCGGCCCAACACCTGTTGCTGCGGTCCGCAGTGGACAGGTCTTCCTTAAATATGACACTCCCTTCGTTTTTGCTGAGGTACGAACATGCCTTGTAATTGGATCATTAAGCACAGGGTTTTGATGCAATTATTCCAGAACATGTGAATCTCTTTGTAACATGCACATTATCTTATGGTAATATATTATAGTGTTAGTGTTTTGCAGTAATATTCAGTAATATTATTGATTTGACTGCACTGACAGTATCAGATGAGAACAAAACTTGAGCTGGATAATGACTGCTTTACAGCAAAATTTGAATTTGCCTCATATTTGATGAAGCTTGCATCATTGATTGTGTTATTTTCCTGTTTTACTACATTTTCTTGCTGTAGGTGAACAGTGACGTAGTCTTCTGGCAGAGAACAGCATGTGGAACCTTCGCTGTGGTCCACGTTGACAAGAACGCAGTGGGTCACTGCATCAGCACCAAGGCTGTCGGCTCAGACAAACGTGTGGATATCACACACCACTACAAACACCCAGAAGGTGAAAAGTCACACGCGTCACTTAAAGACTCTTTCACTCTGAATAGTTGTAATAGCTTCCCTCCCCACATCCTTCAGGTTCAGAGGAGGAGCGTTGTGCTGTGGAGACAGCCCTTCGTCACGGCTCCAGGAGATGCACATACCCACTGCCCTGCGCTGAGGATGTTGTCTGTGATATCAGCATGAAGGGTGATGGACCATGTGTGGGCAAGGATGCCGTGATCTGCATCGCTCTGAAGAACAAATGCAGCTCACCTCGTAGCGTCACCCTCCACAGCCATCTGTCGGCCACATACTACACCGGAGTCCAAAAATCCTTGGTGAAGAAGGACCAGACCTGCTTTGAGCTCAAGGCCAGTGAATGTAAGAAATGAAAGAGCTTAGCTAAAGTTGAGAATGTAAAAATCCTTTCAGAGACTAAAATCAAATCAAATCTAATATGAAATGTTCTGATATGATGGGGTTGAGGATTTTACTGTCACTTTCAACAGAAGCATTAGTATTTATCATTGTTTATCTCTTGTTCCTCTTTAGCCAAGGTTCTGGAGTGGGCCCTGCGATATGAGGATTACAGGACTCACCTTGTGGATCATTCAGCCATGATGCTCACTGTCGCTGGACGGGTCACTCAAACTAAGCAGATTGTGGCCAAATGCTTCAACTTCAGGATGTGCACACCAGATCTGGTTATTTCTGTGAGTTTGAATAACTTGAAATCTATACTTCCCCTGCTGGACATAATGTGTGTTTGTTGATGAAACTATACATTTTATAAGCCTGTCTTATGGCTAGAAGTAAAATCAAGAACTACTGATGATTATTAGCTGGGTGGAAAATGGAGTCTTTTGCATGACTGTCCTGTAATCTGTAGTGTGGTGTTAATTTGGATTGTGGTTTTCAGCCTGGATGTGATTGTGTGGTGGGCAAAGAAGTGCCGATCCAAATCACTTTCCAGAACCCACTGCCCTGCGTGCTGAAGAACGCCATATTCCGTATCGAGGGACTGGGACTGAAGCACTGCAGATCCATTAACTATGGGTAGGAAATGAATCGTGTTAAACTATAAAAAAGAATGGGACATTTAACATGCTACTATTCATTTTTATTGGTATATAAATAAATTCTTACTTTTTTTGTCTGTTTATCAGTGACATTGCAAGCCATGCCACAGTGAACCTGACGGAGAAATTTATCCCCAAGTGTCATGGCCCTCACAAACTTCTGGCCTCCCTGGATTGTCCTCAACTCACTCAGGTTCATGGATGCTCTAACATCATTGTCAAAGAAAAGTAAACAAGCACTCAAATAACCGGAGGACCAGAAAGCTTTCAGCATGCTTTTCACGTGGATTGATTTGCAGAGTTAAAAAAAAATTGGTATTTTAGTTATGTAATCTCCAGTGAAAATGGTAAACCAAAGGGTGCATTTAATCTCGGGATCTTGCTTTTAAAGGGATGATTTATGGCTGACATTGTTTTTTTGTGGGTGTTATATTCTGGAATATGTGATGTAGTTTCACATATAAGAAAGATTGCAAATATTCAATCATTCTAGTAATTTGCTTTCTTTTGTTATGTAGTCAACCTAAACAACTGACAATTTGTGGTTGTGTTCTATGATTTATTTTCTTCTTGTAGCTGCACTGATAATCTAGCCTCAATGTTGCATCAATAAAAGTCATTAACTTGAAATAAACGTGTCTTTGTGATGAGTAATAATGAATCTGTAGATCAAATGATCATGATGTTATACAACAAGCAATGACACTTTGTGGGTTATTGAAACAAGTAGCTAGTGTATGAGCGTTAGAACATTACAGTGTACACCCATGGGCAAAAAAATAAAAAAAAAAATAAAAATGGGCCAAACCCAAAATGCCTCAACATTAAGCTTTTAATTGTCTTAAACAAATTATTGGTCAGGAAATTAGCAAAATCTAATAAAATGCACCACTTAAAAAGCCACACTTTGTCATCTCCATGCAAAAACATGGAGCATGGAGATGCTCCAAGTCAAGTCACCTTCATTTATATAGCGCTTTTAACAATATAGATTGTTTCAAAGCAGCTTTACAGAGATAATAGGAAATTAAAGTAACAGAGATTGTTTTGGCTTTACAGCAGCTCTAGAATAAAGTTATTGTCCAGCTAAAGTTAGTTTTTCCTTTTGATATGTTATTTTATTTTAAAAATACAAAAATCTAACTTTTTATTGAAGCAAAATAATTGAAAGAAGGGGGGAAATCACATTATGAACTAAATGTTTTTCTACAAAACACATTGGGAACAATTATTTGCCCCCTTTTATTAAATACTTTTTGCAACCTCCTTTTTCCAGGATAACAGCTCTGAGTCTTCTCCTATAATGCTTGATGAGTTTGGAGAACACCTGACAAGAGATCAGAGACTATTCCTTCAACCAGAATCTCTCCAGATCCTTCAGATTCCCAGATCCATGTTGGCACTTCTTCTCTTCAGTTCAGCCCACTCATTATCTATAGGGTTCAGGTCTGGGGACTGGGATGGCCATTGCAGATGCTTGGTTTTGTGCTCAGTGACCCATTTTTGTTTTGATTTTGATGTTTGTTTTTGGATCACTGTCCTGTTGGAAGATCCAAACATGGCCCGTTATAAGATTTCTAGCACAGGCTGTCAGGTTTTGATTTTTTATCTGTTGGTATTTGATCGAATCCATGATGCCATGTATCTGAAGAAGATGTCCAGGACCTCTGGCAGAAAATTAGGCCCACATCAGCATTAAAGATACAGCAGAGTATTTCATTTTACACATGGGGTACTTTTTTTTCTCTGTATGAACCAAACCCATATTAAAGGGATAGTTCACTTTGAAATTAATTTTTGGTTACGGCCTTGTCTACGGCAGTTCATTGGAACGAATGTCTTTAAGGCGACATCTAGTGTATATATCTATGCACCAGTCTGCGTACATGTCAGATCAGATCACTTGGACATGGCTGTGTATAAGACGTAAAAACGATATAAATACTGTTAGTTTTCTCACACAAACCGCTCGTTTCGTGTCTTAGGCCATCAATGTGTACTTACGATGGGGAATTGTTTAATTTGGACGACGGTGAATTGTTTTAATTTGGACTCTGTGCATGCTCTTTGAGACAGTGACCATCGACCTGCATTATATGACTGACAGACAAGAACGGTTTGACCTAAAAATATCAAAATTGAAACTACTGCGGAAAAAAAGACACCTACATCTTGGATGCCCTTGAGGTAAGCTAAAACATACCAAAAATTAATTTCAAAGTGAACTATCCCTTTAAGTGTTTGCTGCCAAAAAGCTCTTTTTTCTTTTCTTTTTTTTTTTTTTCATCTGTCCATAGAACGTTTGAAAAGTAACTGACACTAGCCTACTGGAACTTCAAACGGGACGGGTTCTATGGTCAGATGAAACAAAAACAAAAAAAATTGCTTTTTTGTACCACCTGACTGCTGCAGATTCATTTCAGTGTTGATAGTGTTGCCATTGAAACGCATAAATTCATATCACAAACTGCTCTGAGTAGCCTATAACGTCAATGCAATGCAGCATAAGCTCGTTGTTTTGGTTCAGGAGGAACTTTAAAGATGGCTGCTGTTTCGGTTGCAGTGCTCGGTAGGCTAACTGACGTCTGACTAACTCAAAGCATGAAACGTAATGATGCACGGAGGTATGGAAATACACATGTTGACAGGCAAGTAGGAAACCGTAACATTGCACATCGTACCTATACGCCTTCCACAGATGATATATATACACATACATATTATTATTTAATTTTTTTAATTAGTTTTAGACCATTTAACTTAGTGATTGCTATCAGGATATGAAGAGACTTTCAACCAGCATAACAAAAAACTAAACAAATTTGGACCAAATCACCTACCCTGCTTTTAAATAGTGAAGAACAGACCAAGTAAAAAAAAAAAAAAACAATGACTATGTAATATAGTGCATTTACCAAAATGCTATAGAGTTAATGTGTTTCTAACTAATTAATTTATTGTCATTGAATGGCTTTTTTAAAGGTAAATGTATGTCACATGACATTGACGTGACATTAAGACATGACGCATTTCGGTAAGTTGTACTGTATCTTTCAACATACCTTCATGTTCATTCATATTTATCTGAAAGAGATGATCAGTGCACAGTCTGCACGTGCTGCTGGTTGAATTAACTAGGCGGCTAAGACAGCGATTTATCACAACACATTAAAGAGCGCCAAACGGTATTTATGGTTTAATATCTTTAAAAATTTTGACAGAACAACTATACAACTGAGGCTTCAAATCAAAAGTAAAATGCACAATGGTTATTGCGATTAAAAAAAAAAAAAATTCAATTCCGCTTGGTGCCGCTAGTGGCGCTGAAATGATATACTTCACCTTTAAAATCCTGTCAGTTGCAGCAAGCAAGGAAGACTGGTGCCAGACAACTTCTGCTACAGTTGAATTTAAGGTAGTATACGAGCTTCCAATTAGCTGAAAACGTTTCGAACCTATTACACGAGGGTTTAATCTCCAAACGTTATCATTTGTGAGCAGAATACGTTACAAAACTGACACGAGCTGCGCGCGCACCGCACTTGGCTGACAAGAGAGGCGGGATTTTCGAAGGTGTGCCAATTTTACTTAAAGGTCCCATGACATGCTACTTTTTGTAGGCTTTAATATAGTCCTTAGTGGTCCTTAGTACTGTATCTGAAATCTCTTTCCAAAAATTCAGCCTCGGTGCAGAATTATAGCCACTACAAGCCAGTCCCAGAATGAGCTTCCTTCAGACAGGCCGTTTCGGTGTCTGTAGCTTTAAATACTAATGAGGAGGAGAAAGGCGGCGCAAGGTGGAGGGTGGGTGTGGCCTTGACCATCTTGCGCAACGGTACCATGCATGTTTGTTTATGTTGGATATATTGCAATGGCACGAAGACACGCAGTCGTTCAAGCATTTCAGTTTGACCCAGAATCTGATCCAGATGGAGAAGCAACGGATGAAGAAGTTGCAACTCAGCGGCTCCAGCAGGACGTTTCCGAATGGTTAGTTTAAAATATTATGTCTGAATACGGTACTTTATTCGGATGGTTTACAGTTATCATGATCATGTAGCTAACGCGCACCTACTGTTGCCTTTTCATGAGAGATCTGTAACGTCTGTAATTTATCTTATTACAATTACATCAAGCTCTGCGATCTTGAAATGCGGATATCGCGCGCGCCATATAACCAACAGGAAAACGGTTATCCAAATAACAAAGAAATGTACAACACTCGCGTTACAGTATGTGTAACCTGATGCGGTCTACCTTTACATTAGCGCAAGTAACTGCATAGCTGCATAGCTAATGTGACAGCCACATTCTACGTGTAAGAAGCTAGGTAACCATAAACAGTAAAGCAACACACTTATATATAATTTGTTGACTTACTTGTCCGACGTTCAGCAAGCCCAGCTCTGTATTGACCATTCGATGTTCATTTGTACATCCAATTATTGAGCAATTATTATGCTTCGCTCGCTCAAAAGCCATGATATCTCTCGTGGACAAACTAAAATCCCACGTGCGCGTTCTACTTCCTAGCTCATTTTCTCATGGGCGAGAAATATTCTCTGGGCGGGCAAAGCAGAGAAAGGGGAGGTAACATTTCTCCTTATGACGTCATAAGGAGGAGATTCATGATCAGCCCGGTTGAGCTTCCATTTTCTCAAAGGCAGAGAAAAATAGCAAAAGCTCGATTTACACCGATTAAAATTTTTTGAAACTTGGGGACCATATACAGGCTAGGGGAACTCATATTAATGTTAAAAAAACTCAGAAAGTGGAAATTTCATGTCATGGGACCTTTAATGTCAAATTATAGTGATTTTTTTTAATTTATGAGAATATAAGAATAATGAAATAACATTTTCTCCACCACTGAGGACAACTTTCATCGAATAACAATTTACCACAAATTGCACGATTGTCAGTCAGCTAGCGTGATGTGTAAAAGTTATGAAAAGCAATTCCATATACACTGAATGTGTTTATCTCATAATGATAATAATAATTGTAATAATAATTATACTTATATTGATCATTTAAATGTGTTTGTCTCATATCTATCTGTTCCAATAATCTAAAAGAAAATTGATGCTACCTTTAAGAGCTGTGAAAGAACATTACATTTTATGATGATGCAATATATTTATAATAAATCAGAATTTCACATCATAAACAGACATGATTCATTTCAATTATGTTTTATTAATGCTGCGACAGCACAGAGACAATATTAACAATAAAGTGATTAAGAGAAAATAAGCCACAAGTTTCAAAAGTTTTCATTGACGTTATTAGCACGAGAAAAAAAAGCTTTTTTCATAATTCATTCATTTCAATCCGACATAATCATAATCTGCATTAGAAGGAATTACTAATCCCATATCCCAATACATTACTTAAAGAAGGGCAATTATTCATCAACAGGATGTAAATCACAATATTTAGGAAACAAGTTCCCACAATCAATCTGTAACATTTGCCTTTAGTAGATGAAGTGAAACAGTGTTTGCAAATCATGTGAAACACACAATGGAAAATTTTACTGAAGCATTTAGTCATCAAAACTTTCTTTTCCAATCAAAATTTCCTCTCTTTCGGTTATTCGATTGGTTTAACAGTGCTGTTTGACCACAAGGTTGGTGAATCCATGCACCTGAGTGAGCTGAGGACAGTCGAATGAAGCCAGAAGTTTCTGTTGGCCGTGACACCTGGGAACAAACTTCTCCGTCAGGCACACAGTGGCATGTCCTGCGATGTCACTGAGAAAGAAAAAGGATTATTTAATATTACTATAATTTATATATTTTAAAATAATTGTATATAATTAATTGGAGAATGTAAGAACAGAATAATGCAAAAAAATTTTTTTATTATTTAATCGACCAATTCATTAAATTAATTATACCCATAGTTAACAACTCTGGGGTGCTTCAGTCCAAGTCCCACAAAGCGGAATACAGTGTTCTTGAGGACACAAGGCAGTGGATTCTTGAAGGTGATTTTGACCGGCACTTCTTGACCCAGGACTGCATCACACACAGGCTGAGAAGAACCACATACAAGACACAATTTAGCACTAAATTATTTCAGCTGATCAACAGAATAAGTTGAATACTTTAAACTCACAGCGAGAACTAGATCTGGAGTGCGCAGTCTGAAGCTGTACTGGGTGGCCAGAATCTGCTTAGTCTGAGCGACGTGTCCAAAGAGGTTGAGCATCAGCGGGGCGTGATCCACCAGGTGTTCCTTATACTCGTCATAACTCAGGGTCCATTCGATAGGTTTGCCTATAGTGGGAAAAGTGATTTGCTTTCATTACAAGTCTCTATTTTCAATAACTAACAGATTGTGTGCTAATTTGCATTATTAACTTTACACATAAGCGGCACCAGTAACTGTGTGGTCTCATGTATTTTAACTCAAACTTGATCATTTCTCACATTCAGAGGGCTTGAGCTCGATGCATGTCTGATCTCTCTTCAGGAAGGTCTTCCTGACTCCAGTGTAGTACATGGCTGCTGCATGGCTGTGGAGGGTGACGCTACGAGGTGAGCTGCAATTGTTTTTTAGATTGATGCAAAGCACGGCATCTTTTCCCACACACAGTCCATCGTCCTTCAGGCTGACTTCACAGACAACATCCTCAGCGCAGGGCAGTGGGTATGTGCATCTCCAGGAGCCGTGACGAAGGGCTGTCTCCAAAGCAGCACACTTCTCTGAAGAACCTGATCAATGGAAGCAGGAGGAGGTGAATGTACAATTAAAATGATTGATTCTTGCTCCACTTTCACTATCCAGGTGTTTCTTTTTTTGGCCTTTCACCTCTTTATGAGAAATACATGATAGGGAGTGTTATTGACTCAAACCTCATCCTCATAAGCACAATGGCTTAATGTGTCTGGAGCATGGGTTGCACCACATCCTTTACCAATTCAAATGTAAGTATTTTGTGGCATATGTATGGCCCACTTACCCAGTGGGTGTTTGTAGAGGTTTGTGATATCTACACGTTGATCTGAGCCGACGGCCTTGGTGCTGATGCAGTGACCTACTACATCCTTCTCAACATGGACAATACCAAATGTTCCATTACTTTTCCTCTGGCAGTAAACTTTATCACTGTTCACCTAGAACACAAGGAGACAAACAGGAATTGTAAGTCATTGTATGTCAATCTCTGTATGACAGAATGCTATATTAAAGGAATTAACGCACTTCTGCGAAAATGAAGGGCACGTCATGCTTCAGGAAGGTCTGTCCACTGCGGATCGCAGCAACAGATGTTGGGCCGCAGCGGAAGAAGCCCTGGCTGGTCATTTGAGGAGTGGAATCAACCACCTGCCAACCTCCAAAACCAGATGGTAGGTCGGGACGAGCCATCCAGGCCTCATTCCACACGTGGTAGTTCCTACACGAAGAGAAGAAGAAAGACATTCACTTCATGCACTTTCAGAGGAACTTTAGGTGACATCACAAATGTTCATGATACTTACCAGATTGAATCACGGTTCATGTGATCAATCAGCTGAAATTTCTCATCAAAATAAACGTCACTTGTCAAACGGACGTCAGTGTCATGAGCAGAACAGAAGTTTGAGACCGGACGGGTGGGAATGCCCAAACATCTCAACACTACGAGAAAGAGAAGAAGAATAAGTGAATTACATCTTCAATCCCTTTCACAACCCTTATTTTCTCCTTGTTCATTCCGCCTGAACTCTTACGTGTGTTGGTGACTCCAGCGAAGGCCAAGCTCTGTCCATATTTGACAGGTATTCCTCCACATGTGTGGTATTGTTTCAGGATGGCACTGCTTCCGCACCAGGATGTAGGAGACGTTCCGTCTCCATAGCAGTTTGACCAGTTACCCATCAACACACCACAGTCTTTGTTGGCAATAACCTGTTAAGGAGAGACGATTGATAATGTTGTGTTTTTTATGTTGCAAACTTCATGCATATGTACCATATTTAGAACAGAGCAAAACAGACAGTTTTGTTAGGCTTTCCAACATGGATAGAAAGAAAATGATTACTCACCATGTCAGACACCCCTCTGGAAATATTGATGGGACTTCCCCATCCTGTGCAAGGGGTACAACTCTTCTCCAGCACATATAAGCATGCAGCCAAGACTCCCTCCTCAAACTAAGATTCAGATGGCAGTTTGTAAATTGTGAAACATCTGGAATGCTATCTTTTGTAATGTTTTTTTCTTGTAACACACAGTCCCCTTTGAAATCAATGGTTTTGCAGAGTCTCCCTGATATACCGTAAACTTGTGTGTAGGCACTTTTAACTCTCAAGTTTAACACTTACTTGGCCAAAGTTCCATGTCCTGCAGCCAATCTGCTGTTTAGTTCCATAGTAGATTCTGCCCATGTCATTCAGCACATACTCGACTCTCTCCGCCTCTTCATGCAGGTACACGCAGTCATCTGAGAACAGAGAAAATTGGAGTTGAAGCTTCATAAAGTTTTAATCGTGCTTTCTTTCTTTCCACATTCAATTTAATCTTCATATAATCAGGTTTCAGTGTAACGAAACACGTACCTTTACACCAGGGGTTGAACAGCATGTAAATGTCATTTTCAGGAACACATGGTGAAATGAATCTTCCTCCTGTAGAGTGAGTCACGACACTGAGTTGGTATCGTCCAATGCAAGCAGTCGGAAGAGAGTGCACACACAGTTTGATTCGGTTTTGGCCCTTTTCAACAATCTTTGCTCCCCAGCAGTCTTTCTTGAATTCTTCCACTATTGGAACGACCACATAAGTGCCGTCTCGGATGGATGCGATATGACCTGTAAAGCACACAGAAGAACAAGTGATTCCAGTGAGAGTAGAAATGTATGTTCCTCCTCTACATATACAGTATCTGCATGTCCTATATTGTCACCCACGCACAGGTCATACAGTAACTAACCAAGTTTCAGCTCCAGGTGGAGTTTGTCACAGCTGGGATTGAAAGGACGGCAAAGATCAATCCACATATTGAAGCACTGTCCTCTGCGGACAATGAGGTGATCATCAAGGAAACAATGTGTGTGATGCTCCTGGCGATTCTGTCCGGTCCTGCACTTGAGAAGATCGACTTTACTCACCCGGAGGAGAGTTTCTGAGAAAACGAAAAAGCAGAAGACAGCTCATTAAATATCAAACAGATCATTCATTGTGTTATTACAACAACACATTTCCCATCATGCATTGCAGGACAACGATCTACGACTCTTACGATCACCTCCACCTTCTCGCTTGATTGTGCAATCTTCCACGCACTCCTTGATGACAACTTCCTTAGTCTCATAATCACGGCGTGGAGTGATAGTTGCAAGGTTTAGTGTATGGAGTAGCGCAAGGGTTAACGCAAGGGTTGATGCATGGGTTCACCCATGGCTTTACACAAGGATTTGCGCATTGGTTCACGTATGTATTTGCGCTTGGGTTCACGTATGCATTTACGCATGGATTCACATGAACATTTGCGCATGAGCTTACACACGGATTTGTGCAACTGTTAGCATAAGGGTTTGCACATGGGTTAACACTAGGGTTGGTGTAAACCGGTGCGCACCTTTCCAGCTTTCATCCTCCTGCAGTTTGACCTCTGGGAAACGGCCGAGAGTGCAGAGGTTTTGGCATGGGTTGTTTGCAAAAGGCATCCTGTCAGAATAAAAAAAAAAACAGAGATTGTGAAGGATGAATTAAAAGATACATTAAGATTAAGATCATCACTTGTTTGCACAAGTCCAGGTGGATCATTCATAACTAAGGTCTGTTGAATCCTTTCTTATGTATTCACCTAAATATTAAATCTATGAGCAATCAAATCATCAAGTCATGTTTCTAGAACTCAAGCTGCGTTGCGTTTACTAGACAGCAAGGTAAATCATCTTAACCTTTTTCTTTTGGTGGGTTATTAAGGGTCCAGAAAACAATTAATAAGTGCAAAATAAAACCAGATAAGAAGCCTGAAGTGAAGTCAAAGTTGATTACTTACATTTTTTAGTCCTTGTCCTTGTTTAAGAGAAACTGAACCGGGAACTTGGTTTACTGAAGCGAGTGAACAGTGAGTCCTGCTTTAACCAGCTCTTCTTTCCACTGCAGCTCTGGATATATATACTTCATGTCCATCTCCACCCATTCCACGTCTCTTGTGATAAAGAAGATAGGATTTTGGGTGAGTGACATGATAATTGAATATTTTTTTTTGTAGGGATTTAAGTCCAATTAATGTCTTAGTTTAATTGTTCTGTACTGATAGAGATCGAGAAATCCTAGAGTAAGGAGAAAATACTAATTTATTATGACATAAATGCCAATGCCAAACTAGTCATGGCAAGGTTACAGGTGTGATTACCAGATCATATATTAGTTTTACTTATATTTTAAATTATAAAATGTTTAAAAATGTAATTAACCAGAATTTAAGTGGTTTATTATTTCTGTATATTTCTTTCTTAAGTAACGTTCTCTCAGATATGTTTTGTGGAAATTAAATTAAATTAAATTTTATTTTATTTCAAGGCCGACACTGATTACAGAACCAAAGCCAAGTTAAATGTTGTTATTTTTAAATTATATACAATTTAGGTAAAAATAGACATGTCGTTGTTGGAAAATATTCTCTTTGATTCTAACTACATAAACAGCTGCTACCTGAAGTTTGAAAATATTTGTTTTGCAAAACAGTCATAGCCATTTCACACCTAGTTTTACTAGGGCACATTATACATTGCTTTGCAATTGTCATAGAGTTTATGTGTTTCTAACACAAACAAAACTGCATAGCAATGATAATAATTAAATATGACACATTTGGTGTTGTAAGTGGCATTAATTAGGGCAGTAAAACCGTGTCAATGCTAACTGAACATATAAGTCATCATCACCATATTTCAGGTTTGCATAAAGTGTTAATGCACTGTGTGTGTACTACTTAGTGTAATGGTATAATTAATGTATAGTTTTACATTGTGTATCTTCGTTTTTTAAATCACTTTATGTAAAATAGTTAATGTTCATTTACTTTATTCTTGTGAACAAGTATAACAGGTTCTGATGTCAACAGCTACATAACAAGGAGATTTTGTGATAATACTGGTGCTTAGTTGTTTGAGTATATGAGAATAATACGATAATACACACAAGTAAAAAGATATTAAGTGAAAAAGAATAACTGGTTCCTAAGTAATTAAATAATGATGTAGGTGATGGATTCAATTATGTGAACAGATACAGAGATTAAAATTCTCTCATCATGCAGATCTGGAAAGTAAGCACACTACAATTAGGGGTGTGAGTTATACAAAACCAGTGTTCTTGATGGAGAGCAGGAAGTATATTTTCCCAGTGTTAGATTTGCACTGTTAGATTTGCATATCAGCTTGTGATTAATACGTTAACATACATAAACATGTCTTTACCCAAAAGAGAGTAATATTTTCCCATCAGACAGCTACCTTATAAGCATTCATTTTTTTTATGTCTTAAAAAGCCAAAGGTTAGGCTTTTGATCAGTAGAGAGTAGACCATGTTTATATATATATATATATATATATATATATACACATGCATACGACGCATAAGATTATTGTAATCGCACTTTGACGGTGTGATTACAACGTTCAGTTAGTCACTGATAATGCAAACGTGCTGGTGCTGAGCCAGAGACGGACATGCTCAGTGCTTTTCGTATATCACAACTATTCAGTGTTTTTATCCACATAATGTTTATATTAGGTGTCAGACATTTAAATAGACATTTATAGTTTGTTACAAATTCCATAAACTGATGGAAGCTGCAATAATAATCATTTCAATTATAATTTGACAGTGTTTTATTCATATCAGATATGCATTGTGTAGGAAACTAAAAAGTTTACTCTATTTTTATACCATTTCAAATCACCGGCCACTAATGTATTTCGGGAGAAATGGATGAATTTACGTGATGTAAATCTGACAAATGCAGTTCTCTGAATTGTAGTGGAAATTAACATGGCGGCGCCCAATGCATGTCATAGATCAAGTGTTTAAAACACATTCACTTCCACATATTTCATAATTTGAATATATTATATAGTTTATGATATAATTAACAAATGTGTGAATAAAACTAAATAAAAGCGATGTTCCAATATAATGTTCTAAAATAAAAATAAAAACTCACACTGGGGGCTCAGCTAGAATATAGAGCCCCTAGAATATATAATATATCATCTGAAACACTTGGATGCATGTATGTGAATGACTCAAATTTGGATGCCTAGACTCAAGTAAACTTGCACACACCTATAGTCCAACCCACTGATTATACACACCCGCTGCAAATAACATGTGGAGATGGGTGTGTGTGTTTATATATAAATTTATTATAATTTGCATGTTATTGCTACACACAGTAGGCTTAGCTTTCATAATGGATGTTTGACAATTCAACAACTCCCATTTTGAATGTTGGTCCAGATTATTATTATTACCCAGAAGTACTACAGACTTATCATAATCACACATCAAAGTGAATAAATGATCAACATTGTTCTTAATGCTGAGGCAGCACATAATTAACAAAATGGCTAAATGAAGGAAATATTCACCATAACAACAACCAAAAAAAGGTTTTTATTCAGAATTTATTTTTTTATTTTTCACGACAAGATGAAAAAATGTCAGGCATAAAACACCCTGAGTGCAGTCTCCTCTGAGATCATGATCAACAAGTTTACAGTTCAAAGAAACAACCATTTCTTCTCTTTAGTAAATTTAAGTACTTTTTCACTGTTTAACAGTAATGTTGGCAACACCATGCACTTGATTGAGTTGAGGACAGTCGAGGGACGCCAGTAGTTTCTGTGCGCCATGTCGCACTGGAATAAATGTCTCTGTCAGGTTCACTGTGGCCAGGCTTGCAATATCACTGAGAAAAAGAGAATTATTACATACTAATATATATATAGCAGCAACACATATTACATCTCCTATTACAATTGTATCATAACAATAAATAAATAAAATATAATTAATCCAACACAAGCTCCTGGCAATTCACAACTATTTTATGTTTTGGCAAATTCATGGCTAATTCGTTCTGTCTTGTATATCAAGATCTGCTTGCGCACCAGTGATGGTTATGTTTAAGACTTTTTTTAATGTGTACTTTTTTCTAACACCGCACAAATTCATATTAAATCATCACCTTGTAAAGTAGTTGTTTTCCTCTGAGATCGGGTTCAATTTATCTTACCCATAGCTAACAATTCTGGAACGCTTCAGTCCCAGACCCTCAATACGGAATATCACATTCTTTAGGACACAAGGCAGTGGATTCTGGAATGTGATTTTGACTGGCACTTCTTGACCCAGGACAGCATCACATACAGGCTGAAAGGTAAACAATTTATTTAATGTATTTTAAGTTTATGAACCATAACATTTACATTAAGACATTAATGTAAAATCCATGGCGAGTTCCCACCAATAATCATGTAACTCTTATCTTCTAGGCCATCACCAAGAGAGAGAACCTGCTAGACTCACAGATATAACTAGATCTGGAGTGCGCAGTCTGAAGTGGAACTGAGTGGCCAGAATCTGCTTGGTCTGAGCGACCTGACCAAAGAGATGGAGCATCAAGGCCGCCTGATCCACCAGGTGTTCCTTATACTCGTCATATCGCAGGGTCCACGGTAGAGTCTGGACTATAGAATGAAAAGAGATAAACAGGTCTCCTTTTAAAACAGTTGCATGCTACATAAATCTAGATACATTTGAAAACGGCGTATTCGTTTCAAGACACCACACTAAACGTTTCCATCCACACTAGCGTTTCCATCCACACTAGCGTTTCCATCCACACTAGCATTTTAATTGTTCCAAAAGTTTCTTGTCCTCACTGAAATTTTTGAAAATTAAAGGAAGAGTTTACTTCAGAATGAAAATTCTGTTATTATTTACTTCCCCTCAAGTTTCTTTCTTCTGCTGAACACAAAAGAAGATATTTTGAAGAATGTTGGTAACCAAACAGTTGATGTACCCCATTGTACCCATCCAAAAAATTTGATGGAAGTCAATGGGGTACATCAACTGTTTGGTCACCGGCATTCTTCAAAATATCTTCTTTTGTGTTCAGCAGAAGAAAGAAATTCAAACAGGTTTGGAACAACTTGAGGGTGAGTAAATGATGACAGAATTTTAATTTTGAAGTGAACTATAATTTTGAAGTGAACCTTGCCATGACTAGTTTGGCATTGGCATTTATGTCATAATAAATTAGTATTTTCTCCTTACTCTAGGATTTCTCGATCTCTATCAGTACAGAACAATTAAACTAAGACATTAATTGGACTTAAATCCCTTTTAAAGGACAAGTTCGGTATTTTACACTTAAAGCCCTATTTACAGATCATTTCTGATGAAATTTAACGGTTAAGATAAAATTTTGGACACATGCTGCTGTCCCGAGAATTTTAGGTTTCTTGCGCCCAATGTACGGCTGTGAGGCGTTTGGAAAAATAGGTCCACAGTTTTACAACGAATGGTAAAACACCTGTTGGAAAGCATCTTTTGCAGCGATTTTTGTGTGAGCATATCAGTGAACACCCCTGAACACTCGGTGAGTTTCACGTCTTTGTAAACGAAAGTTTAATGCGTTTTAGGAAGGATTGTTCCAGTGCACATATGCAGCCATTCTGGGGGTGGTTGGGAAAGCGAAAGAAACAGCAGCATGTGTCCAAATTTTAATCTTAACCGTTCTATTTCATCAGAAACGATCTGTAAACAGGGCTATAAGTGTAAAATACCGAACTTGTCCTTTAAATCATATTACTACGTATGCGTAAAATGTAATAAAAACTCGCTGAGATGATACCGAGAGACCAGACATGATTGAGTTCTCACACTATTCTTCTGGCACCATCATTTTAGTACTATCCCAACACTAAGAGGTGCATCCAGGTCGCACTCAGTCGCCATTCCATGTGTGGTTTATAGCAATTGTGAGTAAATCTTCTGTCATCTTTGCAGGAATGTAATATAAAGAACATTTATCTTTAGCAACACTGTGGATGTTGCCATCCCCTTATCTATTTTGGAGAGCGTCTTCATGAAGCTCAGGACAGAAGCACTGTCTCGGTGTGGACGGAACACCAAAACAGAGAGAAAAAGATGTGTTTTCAAATGAATCTGTATTAGTGTTGTCAAAAGCACCGACTTCGGTACCTAGTCGGTACTGACATTTAAACAATGTGACGCTTTGAGCGCTGTTGAGCGGAAACGTAACTGGAATCGTACAGCTTATCATTGTAGCCAATCACAGACATATCCAATGAGCGCGTGAGTACAATGGCCAATCAGAGGTGTTTACGATTCCACTCAACAGCGCTCAAAGCGTCACATTTTTGAAATTTCAGTACCGACTTGGTAACGAAGTCGGTACTTTTGACAACTCTAATCTGTATTAATGTAGACGTATCTGCAATCTCTCTCATATAATACAGGGTTGATTTCAATCTTTCATCACGTACCTTCACTGGCCTTCAGCTCAATGTTCACTTGGCTCTTCCTCACTAAAGCATTATGGACTCCAGTGTAGTATGTGGCTGCCTCTTGACTGTAGAGGGTGATGGTACGAGGCGAGTTGCATTTATTCTGCAAAATGATGGAAAGCACAGCATCCTTGCCTACACATGGTCCTTCCCCATGCATGCTGACTTTAACGGTCACATCTTCCGCGCAGGGCAATGGGTATGTACATCGCTTGGATCCGTGACGAATGGCTGTTTCTATAGCAGTATGCTCTTCCTCCGAACCTGATAAATGTTAATAAAGTCGACATTTAACTTCAAGACATTTCCCAAGTGTGACTGTTACCATACTGAGATGTGTTTTCACCTCGTGGATGTTTGTAGAGGTGAGTGATATCAAAGCGTTTGTCTGAGCCGACGGCCTTGGTGCTGATGCAGTGACCTACTACACTTTTCTCAACGTGGACAACACTAAAGGTCCCATCACATCTCCGCTGCCAGTAGACTCTATCATTGTTCACCTAGAACATGAGAAACATTACTAATGTAGCATATATTGCATTTATGTGAGAGAGAACCATTTAAAGCATTTATGTTAGAATATAAAGGAATTAACACACTTCTGCGAAAATGATTCATGATTCAGGAACGTCTGTCCACTGCGGATCGCAGCAACAGATGTTGGGCCGCAGCGGAAGAAGCCCTGGCTGGTCATTTGAGGAGTGGAATCAACCACCTGCCAACCTCCAAAACCAGATGGCAGGTCGGGACGAGCCATCCAGGCCTCATTCCACACGTGGTAGTTCCTCCACGAAGAGAAGAAGAAAGACATTCACTTCATGCACATTCAGAGGAACTTTTGGTGACATCACAAATGTTCATGATACTTACCAGATTGAATCACGGTTCATGTGATCAATCAGCTGAAATTTCTCATCAAAATAGACGTCCCTTGTCAAACAAACGTCAGTGTCATGAGCAGAACAGAAGTTTGAGACCGGACGAACAGGAATGCCCAAACATCTCAACACTACGAGAAAGAGAAGAAGAATAAGTGCATTACATCTTCAATCCCTTTCACAACCCTTTATTTCTCCTTGTCCATCCGCCTGAACTCTTACGTGTGTTGGTGACTCCAGCGAAGGTCAAGCTCTGTCCATATTTGACAGGTACTCCTCCACATTTGTGGTATTGTTTCAGGATTGAACTGCTTCCGCACCAGGATGTAGGAGAAGTTCCGTCTCCATAGCAGTTTGACCAGTTACCCATCAACACACCACAGTCTTTGTTTGCAATAACCTGTTAAAGAGAGACGATTGATAATGTTGTGTTTTTTGCAAAACAGAGCAAATCAGACAGTTTGTTAGGATTTCCAGCTTCAAATGAGAAAGAAAATGAATACTCACCATGTCCGACACCACTCTGGAGATGTTGATGGGGCTTCTCCATCCTGAGCAAGGGGTACAACTCTTCTCCAGCACATACATACATGCAGCTAAGACTCCCTCCTCAAACTATGCATCACAGATCAAAAAAAAAAAAAAAAAAAAGAAGAGATTGAGAAACATTTCAGCCAGTTAACCAGTTATTTTGGTAATAGTTTACAAAATCTCAGGCTTTCGACACAAATCTCAGGCTTGAGTTTTGTAATACTGTATATGAATGAAAGTTTAACTCTTACTTGACCAAAGTTCCATGTCCTGCAGCCAATCTGTTGTTTAGTCCCATAGTAGATTCTGCCCATGTCGTTCAGCACATACTCAGCTCTCTCCGAGTCGTTATCCAAGTAAACATAGTCATCTGATAAAGTGAGAAGAGAAAGTTTAATTTTAACTGAAGAGTTACACCATGTCTACACTGGAAGCGAGCGGTGCGATTTGTCGCAACTAAAGACAATATAACCCATTTTAATCAGTGGTGTCGTCTACACTGGATGCAACCGACTCAACAAATCTTGACAGTAAACTGATGCCTGGTTCTATATATGACGTACTCCAAGCACTCATGGTACTTCTAATAGAAGGAAAAAATTTGCAATAGTCGCTTTGTCACGTCCAGTGTAGACAGTTTTTAGCTGTTGCGACGCGATGCAACACGGTGTTACAGTAAATTTAAAAGTGCTTTCTATTTGTACTTCTCTGCTTAAAAGCTTGTCAGCATACGTGTGTTTGAGTTTCAGATGTGTAATGAAACTCGTACCTTTACACCAGGGGTTGAACAGCATGTAAATGTCATTTTCAGGAACACATGGTGAAGTGAATCTTCCTCCTGTACAGTGAGTCACGACACTGAGTTGGTATCGTCCAATGCAAGCAGTCGGAAGAGAGTGCACACACAGTTTGAGTCGGTTTTGGCCCTTTTCGACAATCTTTGCCCCCCAGCAGTCTTTCTTGAATTCTTCCACTATTGGAATGACCACATGAGTGCCGTCCCGGATGGATGCGATATGACCTGTAAAGCACACAGAAGAACAGGTGATTCCAGTGAGCGTAGAAATAATACACTTTTTGTCATGTGGTTGTTGAAGAAAGCTATAACTGACCAAGTATCAGCTCCAGATGAAGTTTGTCTCTATTCGGAATAAAAGCTCGTGTCAGCTCAACCCATATCTGGAAACACTGTCCTCTACGGATGATGAGGTGATCACTCTCATAATAATTAGTGTGATGCTCCAGTCGATTTTGTCCTTTTCTGCCTTTAAGGAGGTCAATAGAGCACACCTGTAGCACTGCATCTGAGAACAAGCAAGAGCAAAAAACAATCAGATAAAGACAAATAAAATTTGAAATTTCATTCCCACTATGCAGTGCAGTCAGAAGAGATTGAAGCGCTTACCATGACTTCCACATGCTTGTATGCCTTTGGAATCACCGCACTGGCTGATATTGCAAACTGACTGGCTGCGTTCCCCTTCCCGCTTTTCCAGTTCCAGTTTGGTTCCAGTGCAAATATTTTCACAAGACATACTTTAAGCTTCAAAGGTGAGAGAGCGAATGGACAAATTATAAAACAAAGCTGTCATCTTAGATGTCTAATCATTCAAAATAAATGCCTTCTACAATTGATTTTATTTTTTAGAAGATGGCAGTCTAATTCTATGAGAATTTAGAATAAAAATCACAAAAATAAAGTATAACTTTTGACTGGTACTTTATTCCTTTTCTTACCTGATCTTATATAAAATGCTAGTTTTCTAAATGCAATGAGTATATACTAAATAAAACCAGTTCCCAATCTTAAAATAATGTGTTGATACTTACATGTTAGAAGTCCTCATCCATGAATGTGACTTGTATCTCTTTATTTACAGAGTAATCAGAATAATTGTTCTCAGAGAGCTCAGTGTGTGAAAGTAAGTCTTTCTGGGATGAACTACTGTTGCTTCAATGTATTTCTCTGCTACACACCGGTATATAATGACCTTCGCTCCACCCGATCTTCATGGTGAGTCACACTTTTTTTTTCTTTCAATCCATCTTTTACAAGAGTGTTTCTAAATCTATCTCTTTTTTTTCAGACTAAGCAGATAATTACGCAATTTTCACATACAAAGTGAATACAGGTAATGTGGGACACTATTTTGTCAGTGGCATTGTTTTTAAAAATATGATCCAAATGGCTACATTAAATGTCACGTCATAGTATAGTTTAGGATAAACTTAATGCTGCTTTTTAGTAACGAAAGAATCTACACATACTGTAATGATTGAGATTAAGTGGCCTACTTGTATTCGCCCTACTGTACCATAGCTGGCACCTAATACCTACTTTTTCCACCCGTAATTTATATTGGTCAGATGAAAAGCCTTAAGATTAAAACTTGGTGACTGATACTACATTTAAATCACGTGCAAATATTTGTTTATTCTCTCGGAGACTGTAGTCTGGTTCATTCTGTTGCACAGTAAAACCACAAACTGCAATGTTGCTACTAAATGCTGCTTCTCAAAATACCACTAAAATATAAAATTACTTAACAAAAATTATAATTTTTTACAATATTTTAATGCCAGCTACGCAAGATTATGAATAGGGACACCCAGAGCTTCATGTAAGCCCCAATAGTTCCAAAACATACGCTGGCTGTCATGTTCTTCTATGGGACAGACAGCCGCGACTGCATTATTGAACGGTAAATATAAAATAAAACACACACCCAAGTACTTTTTCAGCTGTTTTTTACAACGGAGGTCTATGGGAGTGTCGCAACTCTTTCTCTCTATAGCTCTGGGGACACCAAACTAAAGGAGTTGCCTTTTTCACAAGTTGTGAAAGACTTGACATTTGTGTCAATCTCTGAGTTGTGTTTTTTAATTTTTAATTGATGTCAATTATATAAACCATGGCAATTATTTTTTTATAAAAACAAAACAAAAACATGATTGACCATTTGTTGCAAAGTCCTGCCCACTTGACGGCTCAGCCAATCATCATATAGAGAAGCTGGGCATAATATATTATGTTGCAACACTGTTTTGTATTGTGTTATTTCCTACCAAATACATCAACTTTGAAGGACAAAACAGGTGAAAATGAGGCTTACAGTCTTTACAATGGCTCACACTGTATAGATCACATAACTTTCACAACTCACAACTTTTAAAACTAGAGTTTTATTGGGGGGGGGGGTCTACTGTAAGTTTTTTTTTTTTTTTTTTTTTTTTCCATAAAAGACATTTCGTCAGCTGAACAATTGGATTGACAACAGTACAATCCATTAAACACACTGTATTTTATCCCTCACAGGCTTCTTTTAATTCCTGTCAAAAATTAAATATGGCGCTATACTGACTAAGGTCTATTGAACAGGAGTTTTTGTGTGATGTCAAAGCAGACCTGGTGATAATATCAAAGTTGATGCACATACTAAAGCTATAAATGAATAGCCCTGAGATAAACATCCTTTTAGAAAAAACTCCCAAAATTGCGCACAGCTAAACTTTAAGGTATGATGTAGGACACAGTATGAAAACAAGTGCAAATAGTAAATGGATAAATGAACAAATATAGATCTGAAATTTGTTCATTATGCTTTCAAAACAAAGGTTGCACAAAATAATGAACTTCATGCATGCACACAGCTCGTATACAGTATATACATGCATGCAGCTGTCTAAAGGGAAAGCTCATCAAGAGATAGTGTTCTTGAAGGGTTAACATTTTTCCGTAATAAATTGCTATGCCTTTTAAATTAGTGATAGATTAGAAGAGATGAAGCAAAGAAACAAAAGTTCACAGTAAAAAATCCAATGCTGGTCAATTAATACTGAATTACTTTCAATTGTAGCAATATATTAAACACTCACACACACACACCAATATGTGCAAAGATCCAAATACTACTGTAAAAAGTAATAAAAAATAAAAAAAAAGGTAAAAAAAGAGGTAAAAACTGCACCAAACAGTAGATGAACTGATGTCAACCAACAATGATGCTTTAATATTGTCACTGCACTAATAAAGCCTTAAAGTGAAAGTGAAATTAAGCACTTAATTCCTCACAATATTTAAGAGATTTGAATCTCCGAGAAGTGATTGAGAATGACACCAGATCATAGCATGAAAACTCTCAAGGTTTATGTGATGTAGAAAGGAGAGGAGAAAATATCCAAACCTTTCCAAATGCATGTTCTCGCTGTCCAGCACAAATCCAGTGAGCATCAACACTATCCTGTGTGTTTCCAGCTGTCAAGATCTTCATGATTGATAGATTGGGACTGCAGAATACCAGAATGTTTAATTATGGGTATGACTGACTAAAGCATTATAATAATTGAATGCTATTATAATACATAATAGAGTCATTTAAGAGATTATACAATTTCTTACAGTTGACAATCCTTTTGAAGGCAACACTGCTTTTTAGAAGTTCATTGTTGAAATCTCATTAAGCACTCCTTGAGAGTTTTGCACATGCAACTCTTCTTCATCTACTGTGCCACACCTCCCCATATTACATTGATTTCACTGATTAACTAAATTATTGTCGTCTGATGAACACAATGAAATGAGAGACGCTTCATGTGTTGCCGTGTGATTTTAGTGATCGTACAATAATTATCTCTCATTCTTTCTCACTGTTTTTCAGTGACATTTCAAGCCTGACCACAGTGAGCCTGACATTTATTTCCAAAATGCCACTTGAACTCGCATTATTTGACTTTCCTCAATTTACTCATGTGCTTTTATTGCCGATGGATGGATGCGTAAAAAGAAAGAAAGAAAGAATACTGTCCTTTTTATTGTTTTCTGTCAAGTCTGACCATAATTTATAGATAGACTACAGTTATGCCATATCAATTTGCTAAAGCCCTTGTAGTGTCATTGTTCTAGTAATAATTAGCTAAATTGCTGAGGTATTGATGGGTTTTTTTTTTTTTACTTACTGTAATTGGTCTTATTAAAGACTATTTCTCATAGTTTTCCCAGACACCTTCTGGGTGAAGCATGAGCTTCAGGTTGGGGATGGTGATCAGATAATGTTTTTATAGTCTATAGTTTCAGAAAAGGACTAAATTAATCCTTGCTTGACATTGTCTTCTATAACATAGTTCATAAATCTAAGGGCACATACTGATTTGAAGTTATGACAACAGATCCTTACTTCCACTTGTCAAGTAAGAGACGTTTCTTCCTTTATCACTGCAGGGGCCGGTGTTTGAATTCATGGGGTCTGGAGCAACACTTCACCCTCTGTCATTAAAAAGGGGGGAAAAAAAGAATTAAGAATAAAACGTGGAAATAAAACAGCATATTCATTTATAAATTCTCTTGCATGTGAATTTTCATTCTCATATATTCTCCTCCTTCCAATTTTGTGAGTCGTTCTATTTAATAACTCACTAAAAGTCAATAATCAAAGAGTCGTCCTTGTTCCGACGATCATCAGAGATAACTGTACTGAATTTAACTTAATATAACCATGCAATATTACTGTGTCTGAGACAATTTTGCCTTCAAATCCCTGATTTAATCTCTTTGTTAAAGGGAGCTTAATTTCTTCAAATGTACGTAAAAGAAATTATTTTATTCTATTACACGGCTCTTTGATTCTGACCAATCACGCCATTGCATAAAATGCATAAATCATTATACTACTCACTACTCTCTTAAACAATGTAAAAAAGATTAACAAACAGGGTCAGTAAGAAATATGCAGACTTTGCTTACAGAATGTTTCTAATACCTTTAATATATAGGAATAAATAAAGGATATATTCAGCATTTTTATGACCAACGTCAGCGTATTAAATGAACAGACCTGCTCTGTCAGGAAAATGACTGTAAAACGACTCTGCCTATAGTTTAAAAGTTCAGAACAATTAAACTAAGATGTTAATTTGTCCTATTAATTCATTTATAACATTAACATGTCTCAAAACTCAAAATCCTTTGATCCCTTTCTTAAGAGAACAGTTCTCCACATTCTTGTACTATGAGCTGTGGATGGGGTGGAGATGGGGATGAAGTATAAAAAGCCCGTCTACTGTGGAGACAAACTATGAGCTGGTTAAAGTAGGACTTACTGTTCACTGCAATACATCAAGTTCTCGGTTCAGTAACTCTTACACAAGTGCAAGGACTAAAAACATGTAAGTAATCAACTTTGACTTTATTTGAAACGTATTATCTGTTTTTATTGTGCACATATGTTGCTATTAGAAAACTAGAATTGTCTAGAATTCATAGGCTGTTTTGATCAAGATTCCTTTAGCAGCAGTAACATCTTTAACAGGTTATTATTTCTAAAGTCTTTTCTTTTCTGGTATTGTGAAAGTACATGTAAGTTAAAAATATTGGTCTGATCATTTTGAAAACAGCCTAATGAACAGATCTAATTTATGAGAACAAAAGCATCCAAGAGACCATATTTATGAATTGTTAACCATGCAATGACCAATTATTTATCACAATTCTTTTTTTGTCCAGCATGCCTTTTGCATACAACCCATACAAAAACCTCTGCACCGTCGGCCGTTTCCCAGCCATCAAGCTGCAAGCGGACGACTGCAGGAGATCAACATGCTACCCACCGGCTCATCATTATCCTTGCTATAACCCTTATCAGGACTCTTGCGCTAAAACTTATGGTAACCCTTGTGGAACCCCTTGCTCTGTCCCTTATCCTTATCCTTACCCTTACTCATGCACCAAACCTTACGGTAACCCTTGTGTTAACCCTTACGTTAACCCTTGTGTTGACCCTTACGTTAACCCTTGCATTAACCCTTGCGTTAACCCATGTGCTACCCAATACCCCAATTCTTGCAACTATGCCACTGCATGCCGTGATTATGAGACTAAGGAAGTTGTCATCAAGGAAGATTGCACAGTCAAGCGAACCTGTGGAAATGAAGGTGAGAGTCGTAGATCTTTGTCCTTTAATGCATGATGGGAAATGTTTTATTGTAATAACGCAATGAATGATCTGTTTGATATCTTCTGCTTTTTCGTTTTCTCAGAAACTCTCCTCCGGGTGAGTAAAGTCGATCTTATCAAGTGCAGGACCGGACACAATCGTCAGGAGCATCACACACATTGTTTCCCTGATGATCACCTCATCGTCCGCAGAGGACAGTGCTTCAATATGTGGGTTGATCTGTGCCGTCCTTACAATCCCAGTTGTGACAAACTCCACCTGGAGCTGAAACTTGGTTAGTTACTGTATGACCTGTGCGTGGGTGACAATATAGGACATGCAGATACTGTATATGTTGAGGAGGAACATGCATTTCTAGCCTCACTGGAATCACTTGTTCTTCTGTGTGCTTTACAGGTCATATCGCATCCATCCGGGACGGCACTCATGTGGTCATTCCAATTGTGGAAGAATTCAAGAAAGACTGCTGGGGAGCAAGGATTGTCGAAAAGGGCCAAAACCGACTCAAACTGTGTGTGCACTCTCTTCCGACTGCTTGCGTTGGACGATACCAATTCAGTGTCGTGACTCACTGTACAGGAGGAAGATTCGCTACTCCATGTGTTCCTGAAAATGACATTTACATGCTGTTCAACCCCTGGTGTAAAGGTACGTGTTTCATTACACTGAAACCTGATTATATGAAGAATAAATTGAATGCGGAAAGAAAGAAAGCACGATTAAAACATTATGAATGTTCTCTGTTCTCAGATGACTGCGTGTACCTGAATGAAGAGGCGGAGAGAGCTGAGTATGTGCTGAACGACATGGGCAGAATCTACTATGGAACTAAACAGCAGATTGGCTGCAAGACATGGAACTTTGGCCAAGTAAGTGTTAAACATTCATTACTAGAGTTTACCACATATCAGAGACTGATGTGAATCCAATTGATTTCAATGGGGATGTTGAGAAACCCCAACTGTTTGTAAAACTGAAAACAGTCAAATCCTGCAAATCACTTTCAACATTTTGGTTTAGCCTATAATGTTACAAAGTAGTTCTCTAAGATGATTATTAAACTTTAGCGTAATATATTCCACAAGGTTTTTCTATAACAAAACCAGATCGCTCCCATAACAATCTACGAACTGGAAGTTGATGACATCTAATTTCCTCACTCTGTTGTCTTAATCTTAGTTTGAGGAGGGAATTCTGGCTGCATCTTTGTATGTGCTGGAGAAGAGTTGTACCCCTTGCTCAGGATGGAGAAGCCCCATCAACATCTCCAGAGTGGTGTCAGACATGGTTAGTAATCATTTTCTTTCCCATTTGAAGCTGGAAAGCCTAACAAACTGTCTGATTTGCTCTGTTTTGCAAAAAACACAACATTTTCAATCGTCTCTCTTTAACAGGTTATTGCCAACAAAGACTGTGGTGTGTTGATGGGTAACTGGTCAAACTGCTATGGAGACGGAACTTCTCCTACATCCTGGTGCGGAAGCAGTTCAATCCTGAAACAATACCACAAATGTGGAGGAGTACCTGTCAAATATGGACAGAGCTTGACCTTCGCTGGAGTCACCAACACACGTAAGAGTTCAGGCAGAATGGACAAGGAGAAATAAAGGGTTGTGAAAGGGATTGAAGATGTAATGCACTTATTCTTCTTCTCTTTCTCGTAGTGTTGAGATGTTTGGGCATTCCTGTTCGTCCAGTCTCAAACTTCTGTTCTGCTCATGACACTGACGTTTGTTTGACAAGGGACGTCTATTTTGATGAGAAATTTCAGCTGATTGATAACATGAACCGTGATTCAATCTGGTAAGTATCATGAACATTTGTGATGTCAACAAGACATAATTCCTCTGAATGTGCATGAAGTGAATGTCTTTCTTCTCTTTGTGTAGGAACTACCACGTGTGGAATGAGGCCTGGATGGCTCGTCCCGACCTGCCAACTGGTTTTGGAGGGTGGCAGGTGCTTGACGCCACTCCTCAAATGACCAGCCAGGGCTTCTTCCGCTGCGGCCCAACATCTGTTGCTGCGATCCGCGGTGGACAGACCTTCCTGAAGCATGACGTGCCCTTCCTTTTCGCAGAAGTGCGTTAATTCCTTTAATATAGCATTCTGTCATACAGAGATTGACATACAATGACTTACAATTCCTGTTTGTCTCCTTGTGTTCTAGGTGAACAGTGATAAAGTTTACTGGCAGCGTAAATGCGATGGGACATTTGCTGTTGTCCACGTTGAGAAGGATGTAGTAGGTCACTGCATCAGCACCAAGGGCATCGGCTCCGATCAACGTGTAGATATCACAAACCTCTACAAACACCCACTGGGTAAAAACCACATACATGTCTCTTAAAACATCTGGTTAAGATTCATGGTCTCACCTGTGACATCTCCTCCTGCTTCCATTGATCAGGTTCTTCTGAGAAGTGTGCTGCTTTGGAGACAGCCCTTCGTCACGGCTCCAGGAGATGCACATACCCACTGCCCTGCGCTGAGGATGTTGTCTGTGAAGTCAGCCTGAAGGACGATGGACTGTGTGTGGGAAAAGATGCCGTGCTTTGCATCAATCTAAAAAACAAATGCAGCTCACCTCGTAGCGTCACCCTCCACAGCCATGCAGCAGCCATGTACTACACTGGAGTCAGGAAGACCTTCCTGAAGAGAGATCAGACATGCATCGAGCTCAAGGCCTCTGAATGTGAGAAATGATCAAGTTTGAGTTAAAATACATGAGACCACACAGTTACAGCTTATGTGTAAAGTTAATAATGCAAATTAGCACACAATCTGTTAGTTATTTAAAATAGAGATTTGTAATGAAAGCATATCACTTTTCCCACTATAGGCAAACCTATGGAATGGACCCTGAGTTATGACGAGTATAAGGAACACCTGGTGGATCACGCCCCGCTGATGCTCAACCTCTTTGGACACGTCGCTCAGACTAAGCAGATTCTGGCCACCCAGTACAGCTTCAGACTGCGCACTCCAGATCTAGTTCTCGCTGTGAGTTTAAAGTATTCAACTTATTCTGTTGATCAGCTGAAATAATTTAGTGCTAAATTGAGTCTTGTATGTGGTTCTTCTCAGCCTGTGTGTGATGCTGTCCTGGGTCAAGAAGTGCCGGTCAAAATCACCTTCCAGAATCCACTGCCTTGTGTCCTCAAGAACAGTGTGTTCCGCTTTGTGGGACTTGGACTGCAGCACCCCAGAATTGTTAACTATGGGTAAGACACTATAATTTTTTAATTATTAAGTTCATTTTCACTGAATTATATCAAATTGATTGATGAACACAATGCTCAACACTCTTTCTGTGTTGCTATTCAGTTTTAGATGATTTAATCTAATAAAACACACTAAAGATAAAAAGTATAGTTGCTAAAGATCTTATTTAATCAAAATAATATATTATAATTCTATATTGTAATATTATATAATATTGTTTTGTACTGTTTGTTACTATTAAATCTAAAAAGTAATCTTTAAAAAAAACATCAAAATATAAATATATACACAATTATAGTCATATAAATGTGTCACTACAGTTTGTGAATATTTCAATCTAACAAAAATAATTATTAAAAGAGATAATTAACATAAAATAGATATATTAAATAATAATGTGTTGCTATATAGTTTTAATAATTGAATCTATAAAATGAAATGATTAAAACAATTATTAAAATATAAATATATAAATCATAGGAATATGATATTATATTATGTGTTGAAATGCAGTTTGTGATTATTTAATCTAAGAAAAAATACTAAATATTCTTCTTATTTTCTTCCTCAGTGACATCGCAGGACATGCCACTGTGTGCCTGACGGAGAAGTTTGTTCCCAGGTGTCACGGCCAACAGAAGCTTCTGGCTTCATTCGACTGTCCTCAGCTCACTCAGGTGCATGGATTCACCAACCTTGCGGTCAAACAGCACTGTTAAACCAATCGTATAACCAACAGAGATTAAACGGCAAGGCTCCACTCAATAGAAAGCACTCACATTTGCAGAATAAATAACATCTATTAGTTTCACTTTACCTACAATCTGTAAACCTCTCATATGATGCATTCAATCACGATCTAGGAGGCTTTATGCCAGACACTGTTGACTCCTTATCTTAATCATATTTTACTCTCTTATTTAGTAGTATTTTCGGGGGTTGGATTTTATGGGCTTTACCTGGTTTACAAATGATATACTGAATAATCATTGATCATAATCAAGTTTGTTTTTCCTTTTCATTTTTGATTGTTTGTTTTTTCCTCGTTCTTTTGAAAACTCAAATAATTGTTTCATGGTGATGGTTCCTCTGTCCTGTGTAGCTTCAACATCAAATAAAATATTCCCAGCATACTAAACTGTGTCCGTTTGTGATGAGGCTTTATTCCTCTTGTCATTTGTCAAATAAGTGATACATTCTTGACTTATATATCCTTTCCAGAACAAATAATTTTATATTCACATAAATCCAGACTTTTGCAGACTGCTTGTCATCACTGGTTTCTAAAACCTCAAAAACATTGATAGTTCGCTGGTATTAAAAGATAATATAAAACACATTTCAAGTCAAATAATCAAAAACAGAACAGAACTGATGCTAAGTTTAGTGTTAAAATATATATACTGTATATATAAAATTGTCTGAAATCTGAATCTACGGTCCAGTAACAGCTGATTGAGTCCATCCAGTTATCCAGGCGAATGAAAAGCATTCAGTGCATTGTACTGAATCCCTGAGAACGAGACTGCGGTCTTGGTCTGATTCTGAATGAGCATCTATTCTGCACAAACACGTCTGAATCCAGTTCAGGTCGCATTTGTAGAAAGATTAACAAAACGTTGTGTATCTCCTCAAGCAAAAATCTTCATGTTAAGCAAGAAGGGAAAACATCATGTAGGGTCTTGATTTTCAACAAGGCATTGATTCATGAGTAAGACCTCAGAGAGGGCGCAGTTCAAGAGCAGCTCAGTCAGGATTGGTCTGATGGTAATATGACGCGCTGCTCATCTATTCGTTTGGCCTGTGAGCGAAGGATGAGGCTGAAGAAGTCGTCGTCTGGGACCGTAGGGCCTCTGGTGGGGGGAGGAGGAGCAGCACACCTCTGATCATCCAGTCTGGATCCCTGTGCAAGTCAACAAAACAGTGAAATGTAATATTTAAAGAAGATCTATTATGCTTTTTTACATTTCCAGCTTTCTTTAGTGCAGGGGTGCCCAACCCTGCTCCTGCCGATCGACTGTCCTGCACAGTTCATCTCCAACCCTAATCAAACACACCTGCCTTTAATTTTCAAGTGATCCTGAAGACCTTAATTGGTTGCTTCAGGTGTGTTTGATTAGGGTTGGAGATGAACTGTGCAGGACAGTCGATCGGCATGAGCAGGATTGGGCACCCCTGCTTTAGTGTATAATGTTGCTGTTTGAGCATGAAAAAGGCACAATGTCACTTCAGTGGGAGTAATTCTCTATATCAGTGTCACTGTTTCTAAACTCCCTGAAACGCCTCCATTGTAATCTTGAGTTTACTTCCAGGAACGAACACGTCACACTATTCCTCATTTAAATAATTCCAAAGTAAAGGGGCGGGGCCTAGTTGAGTTAGTTAATAGTAAGGGGCGGGACATTTCCTGTACACGCTTGAAGCGCTTGACCAATCACAACACAGTGATCCAGCCGACCAATCAGAGCACAGTGCGCTTTCAAGAAGGAGGGGCTTCATAGAGACTAAACAGAGTGTAACTGACAGACTGGGGCTGTATCCTTAGATAAGGCACTATCTGAGAGGACGGCCATTTGTAGTGGTGTCCGAAACCATAGTGGACGTTGAGTGCACTCATTCAATCCCACAATGCACCGCAATAACAAGTGTACAACCAATGTAAACTTAACAGTTGCAGAATACCCATAATGCACTGTGACCCAAACCACTGGTCCAATGTGGCTACAGCGTAATATCAGACAGGTATAAATTCCTTTTCAATTGATTACTAAATTGTTTAATTAAGGATTATACATAGTTTCCATGACAGTGTTCAAGATAAATCTTTTTATTACTACTGGAGCTGCCAGTTAGCCAAGTTTCAGATCATTATTAAACAGCACAAACTATGCAAAAGCTGCAGAACTTCCGGTGCACTCAGTGTCTGAATTCACTCACTCGTTCTCATTCACTCCCTCAAGTGAACTATATTAGTGGAGTAATGTAGGGAATAGTGAATGAGGGAATAGGGGGCGGAACAGCCAGGAACTAAACAGAGCGTTACTGACGGACTGGAAGAGAGGAGATGCAACAATGGAGAATATGTGAAAAACAATGTGTTTTTTTTAACATTCAAACATGAAAATCTATTCTAGTAGAGCCCAAAAACACAATCAAGACTTGTAAAATGACATAATACGGCCTCTTTAATTTACATTTACATTTATGCATTTGGCAGACGCTTTTATCCAAAGCGACTTACATTGCATTTCAAGGTACACATTTACATTCTTATCAGTTCTTGCTTTCCCTGGGAATCGAACCCATGACCTTGGCGTTGCAAGTGCTAACGCTCTACTGTTTGAGCTTCAGGAAAGCAGCCTAATCATAAACAACATTTACCTGGCTCTTAATCAGCATGTCGAAGAAGTCTTCCTCTGGTTCTTTGCTATCGGCCGTGGCCATGAGTTTGCTGAGAACGTCCTGGCTGTGGCGCTGTTCCAGCCGGAGACCCGGGAGATTGCTGACACTGACCCGCTGCTCGTCCAGGCGACGGCTCTGTGAGCTGGCCAGCAGATCTAGGAAATGGCCAGGCTGTCCAGAGGCCTCCGCTTCGGACACGGAAATAGCTGAAGGTTATAAACAGTTCAGTGTAGTTCAGTTAAATACTGCTGTATAAATACTTTTCTTACAGTACACTACAAAAGTTCAGGAGAAGTAAGATTTTTTTTTTTTAAAGAAATTAATCATTTTATTCAGCAAAGACACATTAATTTGACCAAAAGTGACATTTAAAGCATTTATAATGTTACAACAAATTTCTGTTTCAAATAAATGCTGTTCTTTTGAACTTTATATTCATCATCAATGCATCACAGTTTCCACAACAAGATTCCTTGAGCAGCAAATCATCATATTAGAATGATTTCTGAAGGATCATGTGACACTGAAGACTGGAGTAATGATGCTGAAGATTCAGCTTTGATCACAGGAATAAATTACATTTTAAAATATATGTAAATAGAAAACAGTTATTTAAAATTGTAATAATATTTTTACTGTATTTTTGATCAAATAAATGCAGCCTTGGTGAGCATAAGAAACTTCTTTCAAAAACATTAAACTTACCACAAACTTTCAAATGGTATAGTGTATACATTTTTATGAATACTTAAAAATAATTATTTTACACTTTTTAATTATGATATCTTGATATATTTCTAAAGGTTAACACCATGTCCTAACCGGGAATGATGAGCAAAAGTGACAAGCAACATTAAACATCAAGTATCTTCTGATTGGCTGCAATTTTCTCATGTGACACAGTGCTGATCAATGTGGACAAATAAATCACTTGTCACTGTATACACTGCTATAATTGTTACACACTAAAGGAGCGTTCACGCTGAAATTCTACTGTTAGTTGCTATTAGGTGCATAAAGTTTTACATAAAGTTTTGTGCTCACATTGTTTCTGTACATCATGCCATTCCAAATCACTCCCACTTAAAATGTATTACTTTCTTTAGGTTTTGCTGCAATTTAATGCCAACTGATCCTCCCTTATCTGACTTGTGCTACTCTGAGCAATGCCTTAACTGTATTTTGAGCTTGATGACTTGCTTAATTTAGTCCTAATTTGTAAGTCGCTTTGGACAAAAGCGTCCGCTAAATTACTAAATGTAAATGTAAATTAAATTGCTTTCAGTGTGAATGCACCAAAAGTGATTTTACTGCACATTCATATAGTTGAAGTATAGTTAGCACAGGTCAGTACATCGAGGGAGGAAGGGTGGACTCACGTTTCCTCAAGGCTACAGACGGGGTTTCGTGGGGAAAGGAAGGGGCGGGAACACGGCTAATGCCGTCCTCTAATGAGCACCTTTGATCATCCATACGGCTGCCCTGGAAGCGGGTCAGAAGGTCAAAAAAGCCGTCGTCACCCAGAGTGTCTGGAGCGTACTGTGGAAAAGACATAAAAACAATAAATATTTGACATTTTATTTGTAGAATTTATCATTTAAAACAGCAACTTAAAAACTTTTTATGCACTCTGCATGCACTCTTTGCATATTACTTTGCATGCACTCTTTAAAATCTAAATTATAAAATTGATTGTATGTTTTAACCTATGTTTTTTGAGACCCAACACTGCTAATTAAAGTCACCATGAAATCATAAATGACAATATGTATTTTTAATGGAAAATTGACACATTTATTATAAATGATTTTTCCATGCACAGCATAATTTTTATTTTTTTTATTTTAATGAATGTGCCCTCGTAATCAAAATATCTGCCCTTCCCTCTTTCAGCGACATCTCTTCTCTGAGAAGGGGCAACTCGTCACTCACATGAGATCCACCAATAGCAAAACACAACCATCAGAAGGCGAAGCACTGCTACTTGGGCGGAGTGATTTGCTCGCAGCGCCTGAGAAGCCCTGTGGTGAGGAGCAGAGAGTTCGCTCAGAGTTGGAGTAAATCACTCCACAGAAGTAGCAGTGCTTCGCCTTCTGAGAATATAGTTCCCAGTATGTGTACGATTAGAAGATGGCTGTGTCTCATGTGACCTTGTTATTCGTACACGCTGTGACTATACAAATCACAACATGTCAATAGGAAAATGTTGGCGTTATTTTGTCACTTATTGGGAGCAGTATGCTAGCTGGAGCCGTTTACCTCCAGTCTTTGTGCTAAGCTAGGCTAGCGGTGGGTGCGTCAGACAGAGTTACGCCACGCACGGAGATAAGAAGGGTATGTATGGACTTATCTAACTCTGGGGGATACAGTGAATATGCTAAAGTCCCAAAAAGTCGGCGTGTTCCTTTAAAGGAGTGTTTTAAGCACCTGTGTGTCCAGAGGGGCTGAAGTTGGGCTGCTGCTGCTGTGGTTCTCAGCTGGTGGACTGGAGTTTGAACCATTCAACCTGTGCTTTTTGCTCCTGAAGCGATTGATGAAGAAAAGTTTAGAAGATGTCTTGGCTATGGATGTTTTGGTTGGTGATTTGGTTTGCTGAGGGGTTGTAGTGTCCTCTGGGTCCTGCCCCTGGGTAGATGAGGCATAAAGACTTCATAGACACACTTTTGTTATGCAAATGACCTGATATGCAAATATGAACACCTTGAAATGTAAGAAACAAAATGTATATGTGATGCATGCAAGTCCTAGTCTATTGTGAGGGTTCACTTACAAGGCAAATTCACACAAAGAATGGATCAAATTAGTGAATCAAAAGCACTTTGGTCATTCAGTTGATTTAATGCAAGACAAAACCCATCTGACAATATGGATTTTCCCAAATTATAATTTAAATGGGGGAAAAAAATTGCATACATGGCCTAATGTCACATCAGCAAAAATGGAAAGTCATTTCAGAGGAACAGCAAGTTATTTATTAAATTTTGATTAGCGATTTCAGTGGAATAACAAACACTGATGAATCGTTCACAATAAAATCGGAATTGTTCAATAAGAAAAGAAATGTTGAATTAAAAGTGTTTTTACTTCATAAAAGTGCATGTTGTACAACCTATAATTTATGGTGATTTAAATTAAATAATTGTATAACAGTAATTAGAATCACCAAAAAAAAACAAAAAAAAAAACAACGTTAAGTAATACGAATTATTTTGTAATGAGCAATTAATGAGAAATTATTTAGATTTTTGGCTTGATTTCTTCTTTATATTTTTTCTTTTCTGTGAATCTAAATATACTTAAGGTATTTCTTAAAAAAAAAAAAAAAAATGTAAAAAAATTGTTAATCTCACTAAATGTCAAGTCGTCGATAATTTCGTATGTGATAATTTGAATGTGATAATTTGAATGTGTTTAATGTCTCACCATATTTTTGTCAGAGGTCAGTTTCATGAGCTCCATGTTCTCCATGCTGTGTCTCCGGCTTCCTTTGGATCTTCCATCTACACAAGCAGAAAGAAGGATATGAGAGTAGATCTCATTCTGTAGATCAGCTGTGCTATGAGAACACACACCCTGATGTCAGCTTCACAATTTACTAATATTGTTACTACCTTATTAAAATGTTTTAATGGTTAATATAAAGGATTTTACCAAAATATTTTTTAGCATTCTACAAAAAATTAAAGGAGGATATTCAAGCGATTTTTTACAAGTACATATTTAACCAAAATGTACAACTTTTAACCATTAGATGGCACTATCACCAAACTCCTAACACCAAAAAAAAAAAAAGAAAAGAAAAAAGTGTGTTTATGTTCAGGGAATGAAATTAAAACATTTTAACACTTTTAATGCAATTCTTTTAATCAGATTTTTTTTGTTATTTGATAATATTCAATATTCTAAGACGGGTGATTTTTTTTTTTTCATATTTATTTTTATTTTTTTTAAACTTAACATCATTTCTTTTAATTTCTTTGTGGTTTGTACATTTTAGTGCTTTACTTTCATGTGCTTATCCAACTATTTTAGTTTTTTCTCCCATGTATGTATCATAATGGATTTAAAAAACAACTTTGTGTATTTTATAGGAAGCTTGGTTTTAACGTTTGAGGAAAGTAGTGTGTGCTGTTACCAGGCGGACTGCTGTCACCGGACGGACTCTCGATGAAGGCAGAGCTGTTAGTGTTTGTATTGTTTTGCTTCAGACCCAAAACTAACTGCAGATCGGATATGTTCATCCTAGCCGTCAGCTCCCCACTGCGGTCTCCAATCTGAGGAGCGCACACATACAGGAAGGAAAAAAAACATTACTGGAAGTGCAAGTCCAGAAAACACACGCTCAGTTCAATCATCAACAAGCACACTGGAGCAGAATCTCATCAAGTCACATTACACCCCAAAATCAAAAGAAAGAGAGAAGACATTTTATTTTGCTTTGCACTCACATTGTTTTTATGACAATTAAGCAGATAAATTAGTCTTCTTCTTTTCTGAATTTTTAACCACCGTACATAAATGGGGGAGGGGGGGGGGGGTGCTATATTCTAATTGTCATAAAAATAATGTCATGATCAGAGTTATTTTCATTTACTAAAACCATAAAAATAAACATTTTCATTATTTGAAATAAAATAAACATTAACTGAAATAATACTCACAAAGCTCTGCAAATACTCACAAAGCAACCAAATACAGAAACGCTCTGCAAATAGCATAGAAACGTTTCAAGGGGACCCCAATAAGTGACGAACCTGGTTGGGACATGCTTATTATTAAATGTCTACTGGTCAGTGGTGTTGTCGATGACCTGAAAGGTGAGTTTTTTGTTTATTTTAACATCCTGATCGTATGAGTATTGTGAGTATTTGCAGCGGGCTTCTGTATTTGGTTGTGTTTCAGATATTTGCAGCACAAGATGCTTTGTTTGATTTGCTAGTGTTTCTTCTATTTGCATGCGTGTTCTTCATTTGCAGCACGTTGAGCTCTCTCGGCCACCATATGGTATACTAAGGGTGTCACGATTTCGATTTTAAATCGAAATCGATCGAAATTAATGCTCAATCTCGATTATCGAATCAAAAAATGGAATCGTCGATGCTGCCACGCCCCATATGTCACGTCAGTTCGGCTTGCCTGTAATAGGTAAAACTCCTTTTCTCGAGAATATTGAAGCCTTTATTTTAAAACGCATTGCAGCTGCACATCGAGAGCATCATAGCTCGTCTGAGCGAGCTGATTGGCTGTGCTGCGGCAACTGCACGAACCTAGGGCGAGTAGGAGCGCTTGGCGCCCTGCCAACCTCGAGCGCGACAATTTGGACGCGGCTGAAGTGTATAAATTCAGAGAAAACTCGCCAAAGGACTTTAGGTTTAAATCGACTGAAGCGAAGTACCTGATATGAGCGAAATAGCACGCAGGCAACGCAGTACTCGTTCCCTTATCTCTAAGGGAACCGAGGTTACGCAAGTAACCAAGTACGTTCCCTTACGAGAACGTTCTCTCGTACTGCGTTGCAAACGCTGTGGGAACCCAATTTAAAACGCCGTGCTATTCGCCTGTGACTGCTCTGAGGAGTCCAGGGAGCCCCGGGACTATAATAGGTAATAGGTTATATTGTTTAAGTTTCCAATTGACTGAAGATATAAGTTATTGTTACATTATGTTGTTAATAAACGTTTTAAATTTGACAATGTAGTGTGTGGTACATTGCGAACAAAGGTCAGATATTATTATATTGCATAAAAGTCTAAAAATGGCATAGCTTGTGCTTTCAAACATTTTTTTTTTTTTTATCGAGAATCGAATCGAACCGTGACTTTAGAATCGAAAATGTAATCGAATCGAGGATTTGGAGAATCGTGACACCCTTATGGTATACAGCAGTCAACATCTGAAGTGGACCAAATAAGTTCATCAAACTTGTCCTAAGACAAGAACGGGTATTGTTCAAAATTCATGTATAACTTTGATGAACGGTTTTGATCCACTCCACATGTTGACTAGTGTATTATGGTAAGCTTTTAATTTTTGTAAAAAAAAAAAAAAGAAAAGAAAAAAAATCTTTCTTTTCATTTATCTTTTCAGCAGGCAGGAAGTCTGTTAGTGTTATCTCACTGAGCCAAGCACACACACACACACACACACACACACACACACACACACACACACACACACCTCTTTCGAGATCTCCAGATGTTTGTCAGCAAAGCTCATGGCCTGCTCGTGGTTTCCCAGAGCGGTGTGTGCGTTCCCTAAACTCCAGCACGCCCTCCCTTCTCCGATCCTACACACAGACAGTGACAGGAGGATCAGACCTCACAAACAGCAGCACAGACGAGAAGTGTCACCAACAGCCTACCTGTCCTTGAGGTCCTGAGCTATGATGAGATGTTTGAGGTGATAGTCTATGGCTCTCTCGTAGTCCTGCAGAAGAGTGTAGGTGTTTCCCAGACTGTAACAGGCCTGAGCTTCCACAGCCCTGTCCTTCAGCTGCCGCGCCAACTGCAGCGTCCGCCTGCGGGATAGACATCATCATCATTACAAAGAACAAAGCTTGAAACGAACTGAGCTGAATAACGACACTATTGTCTCCTGTAGAGCTGAATGAATTTAATATACTAGGAAACTGACTTGTAATGCTCAGCTGCAACTTCAAACTGCCCAAGGAATATGTACGCATTTCCAAGGTTGCAATATGCTCTCCGCTCTGCCGCTCTGTCTCCGAACTCCTTCGCAATGAGGAGACGCTGTAAAAAGAAGACAGCATTATTCATATTTACATCATGAAACATGTACATCACAAGTATTTTCTGCACTACAGATGTACAGACTACAAGTTCTTTATTATTATTGTATATGTAGTGATACATAAATATTATTATTATAACTTTCTGTACACTAATCCATAATTTCTTCTAGCTTGTGCATTGTTTCCATTACTTTTATTACACATTCAGTTTGTGCATTTGAATAGAAACCACAAGTACATTTAGATTTAAAACTACCAGCTTATTTCAGAAACTCTCAGTGTGAAATACCTGCTCGTGGGCAAGAACAGCATCCTGGAAGTTTCCGAGCAAATAGTGTGAGTTGCCGAGGTTGCCGTAAGTCCTGCCCTGCGCCGCTCTGTCCCCCAACTCCTTCACGATGGCCAGATTCGCTCTTCAAACCGAGACAAACAGTAGAAGATACAGTAGGGGAGATAAAACAATAGAAAGTTTAGCATGCTTTTGGACAACATTACAGCCCTTGAGGCCAAACATCTCTTTCAGAAATGAAATATTTTGTCTTTTAGCACGTGTGTGTGTGTCGTCTACACTCTAGTTTTTGCCAATTCAAAAGAATGAAACAACAAAATGTTGGCTCACTCACTCATAGTACTCGGTTGCTTTCTTTAGAGCGATGCGTGCCTCCTCGGGAAATTCTCCAGGGTCCATGCCGCTCCAACATATGTTCTTCCCCTTGGCGTGGTACACATTCCCATAATTATACAGCGCTCGAGCCTGCCCCACCTAACAAAACCACGTCCAGATAACACACACACACACACAACCAGCACTGATTACACACCTAAAACAGATCGACAGCTTGCACTTAAACTGTGTTTATGGTCTGCTAAAATAGATCAAGCCGTGTCTTTGGATAACAGGACAAATGTGACTTCAAAAAACATCTGAGGCAAACTTGGCCATTCAAGTGGAATTTAAAGGAATAAAAATATTCTGTCATCATTTACTCACACTTAGACATGGGAGATAGAGGCAAAGCATATCACAGTAATCTTAAACAAGTTTGGTTGATAACAATATATACCATCAAGACACTCTGAAAAAGCTTATGGCCTTATGACAACTTATTTATTACAGTTGATCAGTTAGTTGTTTCTATTTTATCAATACAAATAAATAAATTCTGTTTTATTTATGCATGTTTTGTATGTTTTTATTTATTATTTGCATCACTAAATAAATATTATCAGTCAATTTATTTTTAGTTAATTTATCATTTATAGACAACTTTAACTTTTTATTGGCGTGGAAGATATTGTCAAAACAAGTCACAATATTATAGGAAGTTTGGTTGATGACAAAATATAATAAAGATGACAATATTATCATATGTTTATAGGAAAGTTAATAAAAAAAAATGAATAAAAAGACAATTTCAAAAGTAATCCTATTACTGTTTATTCGTTTATTTATTTGAACAGACAGTTTTATGTTTATTGTAGCAATCCAATTACAAAAATTGTATTTATCTTTGAATAGTCAGTTTTATTTTACCAATAAATAAATACTCTTATGTATTTATTTATGTATTTATTTACTTGCTTACATTAAGAAATAAATATTATCACTCAATAATCACATTTAAACAGCTTTTTTTATTTTATCTTCTCGCCATCATTTGTGTCCCAAAAAGTTAGGCTTGTTTTTTAGCTGAACGTTTTCTTTGGTTCTGCAAGCGTATGACGACCAATAGCTTCAAGCTCCAAAAAAAGACAAGAAGTGCCTTAAAAACAATCAATCCTATTCAATATGTGATATTCCCAGTCTGATGATGCCATATGATAGCTTCCACCGAGGCTGTGACATCTTATTCACACATACACATCGCACATAAGTACACTGTGCCTTGACATGCCAGGTTTGACATAAGTACAGAACGGCATTGATTCGTGTATATTCTTATATATCTTATTTTATGTGTTTTTCGACAGAAGAATGAAACCTCATAGGTTTTGAAAGATAGAAAGAGAGTATAAATGATGACAGAAACTTCATTTTGGCTTAACCTATTGCATTAAAAAGCCTTTAGTTTAATTTACAGAGTTTGTAGATGATGTAAAATGAAACTCCAGGACTTTTCAAGCACTACTTTTTTGGTTTTCAAAGACTACAATCACTTATCAAACAAAATCTATATTATCTTTCAAATTCTAAAATAAGTTAATAAATAAAAATAAACCAATAAAACAAAATGGTACAAATAATATGCAGCACATGCAATGACTGTGGTAACTTGAACCATTGAAACGACACTATGACAAAAAATGACCTTATTCAAACTGATTTTCTCCTCATGGATATATGATTGACCTGAAGAATGAAAGCTGTATCATATACTTGGATATTTATATAAGCAATATTACACTCATAGCCATGAGAAATGGCTCTATGTCTATATCAAACGGGCTGCAGCATTAATGTTGCGATTTTTTCAAGTACCTTTTCATAAATATGGCTGTTTTCAAGGGTTTTTCAGGACTTATATTTCAAAAAGTCAAGTTCAAGTACTTCAAGCACCTTGTATGAACCCTGTATTTAACACCTCACCATATCATGGAGTATCCTGGAAATATCCAGGTGTCTTTGGCAACAAAGTGCTGCTTCGTCATAGCGTCCCAAAACTTTCAACGTGTTTCCAAGGTTCCCACTGGCTTTAGCTTCTCCCAGCTGATCTCCAATCGTTCTAGAGGAGCCATAATAACAAAACTTGTTATTTTAGATAAGGATATAATCCTACCGGCTTTAAAACAGAGACATAACATTCCAGATTCAGACCTGGTGAGCGTCAGGTCATGCCGATGGTATTCCAGCGCCTTGTTGTAGTCGTGCAGGTGGAAGTATGCGTTGCCCAGCTGACTGTAGATGGCGCTCAAAATCTGCAGGTCTTCTGTGCCCACCTGGATGGCCGACTCAAAAAAGGAGACGCCCGCACGGTAATCTCCCACTTTACACAGACGCTCACCTTCCAGAGCCAGTTCCAGACACGAGGCCTCCATCCTGCAGGGGGCAGCAGAGAGGTGAGCAAGAGCATGAGCAGGAACAAATGGGTTTACGAGGAAGTGTTCAGTGATTTCTGAATGTATGTGATTTATCGGTTTATGACGTAACTGACGCTGGCGGGTCACATGATAATGACAACATGGCGGATGTAGTACGTCCAGATTAGGGCTGGGTAAAAAAATATCGATTTCAACTTATCGAAATCCATATCATGTCACATGGAATCGCTCAGTGTTTCAACCGTGGAAAGACGTCAGTAAAACAGCTTGTAAACAATGTCATGTAACGTCACATTTACCTCAGAAAAACCATATCCAGTGACCATAAACTCGTTAGTCAGCATTAAAAGGTGCATTAAAAGCATTAAAATCATTTTTTTATGTTCTTTAATATTTAATGCATGTTTGAATAAATCAAGTTTTTATGACAGCCACCATTTAAATGTTTATATTTCATATAACTTTACTATTATACAAATAAATAAAAGTGTAATTTAAGTGTTTGTATACAAATCAGTTAATTTTTACCTTCAATAATAGTAGGCTAATGAAGCCAAGTAGGCTACAAATGACTCCCATAGTTTACAGCATAGCATAGTTTTCCTTGAAAATGTGCCATGTATTGTACCTGATATCCAAAATAATCAATATTGAATCGAATCGGAATCTAATCGAATTGCAAGCTTGTGAATCGAAATCGAATCGAATTGTGAAATTTGTGTCAATACTCAGCCCTAGTCCAGATTACATTCATACTACACACATTTATACTATATAGAACGCACTTTATAGCACTCACAAAGTACAAACTCATTCAAAATAAGTACCTACTCACGAGAGTATGCCATTTTGGACGCAGCCATAGAGAGATCAGAGACCAAAAAATGTCTTTTGGTAATAAATAAATAAATATTAGTGCGGTCAAATTACAAAAATCGTAATGAATACATTTATAGACACACACACACTTTTTTAATTGATTTGACAGCAATTCATTGATTTGACAGCACTAATAAATATATAAAAATGTAAAAAAAAAAAAATACATAGATACATATTTTATTGGTGTATAACTAAATGTCTATTGATGCGCATAAAGATAGAAGCAAAGTAAAGGGAGTAAAATATTTCAGTTTGATATGCATTTTGACAAGACTATCAAAAGAAAAGATCAACTAAAGGTTTTTAAACCTAACTATCAGTCCAGTACATGTGTTTAAGCATATATAACCGCAGAGGCCTTATATTTGAGGAACAATAGACTAGACTTTGCACAAACCTTTTGAGATATCTTCTAAATGTAGATGAAAAAAACTATTGCGAAATGATGGCGTTTCCATGAACCGATGTTATGCAACTAAAACGTAATTCTTTTAGTGTAAATGCATTTCCCATTCTTTTACACACTAAGGGTTTATCATATCTGGCAATCAAAAGCATTCCCCAGATATTGTAGAAAAATCTAGAAAGAATTACTACAATATCAACATCATTAGGTCTGCGTGACTGCGTCTACACACAAGTTCTTGGAGAACGTCTTGTCAGCTGACATACAAATATGAATGACTCCCATATTAAGAGTTCAAATGGTGTCAAAGAATGACTAATAACCTCAGCTTCCAAGAATCAAGCAGAACACTGATCTGAATGCCTGTAAACCTTCTAAAGTATCACAGAATGTATGAAAAATATAAACACGCATGTTGTATTTGCATACAAGGACTTCTGTTTGTTCTTTCAGAGTGTGCGTCCGACAAACATACACTTAATCCTCACCAAATGTGAAAGCGCTGAGTGGAGAGACGAAATCAGTCAATCACAACATATCTGATGTTTAAAATACAGCAATATTTGAAGAATGAACAAAAGTAAGAAATTAGCTAGATGCTACACAACATGTAAACACTGTCAATACTGAAAAAAAAAAAAAAAAAAAAAATCATTACCACGTCATCAAAAACAACGGAAAACTATTTAACTTTAAATACATAAGATACCATTAACAAGTTTGGGGTCTGTAAGTCTCTTATTCTCACCAAGGCTGCATTTATTTGATCAAACTTGCAGTAAAAAGTGTATTATCGTGAAATATTATTTCGATTTAAAATAACAGTTTTTATTTTATTTTAATATATTGTAAAATGTGATGTATTCCTGTGATCGAAGCTGAATTTTCAGCATCATTACTCCAGTCTTCAGTGTCACATGATCCTTCAGAAATCATTCTAATGTGATGATTTGCTGCTCAAGAAACATTTCCGATTATTATCAATGTTGAAAGGTTGTTGCTTCATATTTTTGTGGAAACCAAAATACTTTTTTTCAGGATTCTAATAGAAAGTTCAAAAGAGCAATGTTTATTTGAAATGCAAATCTTTTGTAGCATTATAAAATATCTTTACTTTCACTTTTGATCAATTTAATGTGTCCTTGCTGAATAAAGACAATAAGCACCTTGTAACCACCAAGAACACCATAGCAACAACCTAACAACCCCTTAGCAACCACACAGCAATGCCCTGGCAACCACATGACAATTGCGTACAGAAAAACTCACCCCACCTTTTATCCTTTCTCTTTTTATAAAATTCAGTGCACCGTCCAAACATCCCAATCTTTTTGATGATTTTTCCTCCTCCAATGTGATAGACACGTTTAATTCTCCATGGGGAGAAGCATGAGCCCCACAGCTTCGACCTTCTCAGACACATCACAAAACTGATTTACCTCTTCCAAAAGACACCAAATTCCAGGATAACACCCTCTGTGAGACCTTTCCCAACCCTCTACCCCTGGTAAGAAGCCTGAGCATAACCAGACGAGGCTTTAGCATCTAAAATGGTTTGTTGTTGGCATGCAGTGACGGGTTATGCTGGGTCTCGCACACATGAAGGGTCAGCGGTAAGCCTTCCGATAACAGATGCAACTGTACATGTCGCCCAAGTCATCTACGGACACCCGAAGGGAAGCGTCAATTCCAATTATCAGTGAGACGACACATGGGGATTATCACGCATAAAGGGCAAAACAGAGTAACTCTAATGTGCTTAGCTCCTAAACCAGTTATTCCAGTTGGGTGGGTCGGGGGGGGAACTATGCAGATTCAGATTTTTGTTTTTGTTTTGTTACACTCATCAAAAAATAAAGGTTCTTTACTAGCATCTACAGTTCCATGAAGAAACTTTAACATCCATTTAAAAAATGACCAGCTGTTCACACTTGCAGTTCAGTTCTCTTGAGCCCCTTTCACACAGAGATTCCGGAAAATACACGGATAAAGTGACCCGGGATTTGACCCGGTTTCATTTGATTTTGGTTCATTCACACTGCCAGTGATTTTCCGGAATCAGAGAGTGCGTTCACACACAAGCCATAAAAATCCCGTAAAGACACGTGACATGTAATGTCTCAGCAGCGTCTTAAAGGGATACTTCACCTCCGGAAAGATGAATGTGTATTTAAAATGGGTCATTTATGTAGAAGAAATGTGAAATTATTTTTTAATTTGGAGCCTTCTAGACTGAGAAAAGCCAGAAAATGTATTTTTGCCTTATGTGGATGAAAGACAACAACTCCCAGAATGCACTTGCTTCGCTGCCCTACGAGGCCACTCCCAAGCCACGCCTACCGGTAAGAGAGCGCAGTTAAACAACAAGGCATTCATAATGTTTACTGTGGCGAACAGGACGAGACTGAGGGCCGTGGGAGAACGATGAGAGGCCGGTGGCATGACTCATTACTGATGAGCGACACCTGTGAGACGCACTGGTCTCGTATCTCTCACGGAGGAGTGGGAATTTTCTTAGCAATGTTAAAACGCACATCAACCGATCACTTGTTTAGCGTTCATGTAAACACTACATTCAGATTCACCAATCGGAATGAATACAGTTAGATTGAAACAAAAGGTGTGCATGTAAACAATGAATGGCGACTGCAGAAAGCAAGAGCCGAATCCCGGACATTTTGGACGATCTCGACGGCCGGACATGTCCGGGAAAAAGAGGATGGTAACCCCTACTACTCAGCTTTCTCCACAGAACAAGAGCCTGCTAGCTTAGCTTCCAAAGAAAGACGGCTGATACTATGTGTACATTCTGTGAGTGAGATCCCACCCTCTATGGGCGGGTTGAGAACATGCGGGACAGCCCCTACTACTGGCTGTAGTTTTTAGCCTCTGGCCAAAAAATCCTCAGATGACGCAAAATGACGATTTTTGCGTCATCGGAGGATTTTTTCCAGACAAAAAATACATAAATCTCTCGTCTCAGGGGGATATGAGGGTGGAAATCACGATAATTCGAAAATACTACAGGTTTTCTACTAATACAAAGCTTAATGCTAAATCCTGAAGTATCCCTTTAAGTTTGCTTATGAGCTGCGATTTCTCTCTCGAGAAACCACACTTGTGCATTTTTTTCTCTGATTCGATCATAAACTAGCGCATTACGTACCGTTTCACAGCTGGCGAACGATCCCGGCTTCAGCGCCATCATTACGACATGGCATTGATGACGGCTTTTGTTCACAGCGCGCGTTCTGGGACTGAACACGGCAATATTACTAGGTCCCCAACCCGGCATCGATACCGGCATGAATCCCGGGTCGTGTTTGCGTTCACACAGAAGGCGTTCTGGCAATTTCCTGGCAACTTGCCGGGATCATCGCGCTGTGTGAAAGGGGCTTTGGTTTTTGGTCCGAACCAAAAAAGAAAATTATACATTTATTCCAGATTTGCTTAGCGTTCACACTGTCATTTTTAACACCAAACCTAAAGATAGCAAACCAAAAAAAAAAATTATGGCATATATATTTTGCGATGGAATTCCTCGAACATCCAAACCAATGCTGCGAGGAGACGTGGTTCTGATGCCTATACAACATCGCGACTATGATGAGAAAAAACAGGTGTGCTTGAGCATTTGGTCCTTTTTAAGGGTCACATCTTGTGACATGTCTGTTTTTGGTTTGTTTCAATTGTCTTTGGTCTGTGTTGCGTTCATATTTCAGTCGAACTGCACTAGAGTTCGTTTGGAAGTGGACCGAGACGCATCTTGTTTGGTGCGCACCAGGGTTCGGATGGCAGCGTTCACACTTATTCGAATGAACCGCATTAACAGAGCATTTTAATCTAACCAAACCTGGCAAATGTGAACAAACCCTAAGAAAAAAGGTACGGCAGCAAAGTTCCTTAATTATTACGCAGGAATGAGAGTATAGTTCCTAGCCATATCGGCCTAGAAAATCGCAACTTTTCATTTTCCGTCGGCCTTAGTACACGATGTAACTGCAGAAGAGTCAAGTTTTAAATAAGAAAAACATCAAAACTCTTTGGTCATTTTTTTGAGAGAGAGATGCTAACGGTCTAATCAGATTCAATGATCTATGCTAAGCTATGCTAAAAGTGCTACCGCCAGACCCAGAGATCGGCTGAATGGATTCAAAAACGGTAAAACTCAACTGTTTAACTCTGGGGGAGTTGGAAAATGAGCCTATTTCCAAAAAAAGTGGAGTGTTCCTTTAAGAACTGTTCAATGGAAGGTTCTTTATGGAACCAAAAATGGTTATTCTACATTCCTTAACATAAAGGTTCATTCTTTGTGGTTCTTTAAGGAACAAAAATTAGTCCTTCCATGGTATTGCTTAAAAAAAACAAAAAACTTTTGGAACTTTTTTTTTTTTTTTTACTTCGTTAAAGCTTAATTCTTATGGTTAGAGGTTTGTTCCAATCCTTAATCTTGAGTATGAGCAATTGTAATATCTATGCTTGACCTGGCAAGCAAAACTTTCTGCAACATTTGTGCAACAGAGAGTGATCAGTGTTCAGAATTACAATTTAGAAAATAAAACCAGACAAAAATACATGAACTTAAACTAAATTGACCGTGGGAGAAATAACTAGTTTGGCTCAAACCAGTATGCAAAAAGCATATTTTGCACTGGAAAGTGAACAATTCTCTTTAGAATATGTATAGCCACTCTTGCCATTATTAATCAGAGTTAGCAAGAGAAAGCATGATGGCTTTAGAACTGTGTCAAGGAACAAAGCAACCCAAGAAAACCTCCCTGAATCAATTAATCTTCTGCTGAAGTAGAGCGAGATGTTGTGAAGAACGAATCGACTCCAGCCAGAGGAACAGTCAGGTAACCAAGGCCATGCAGGGAAAATCCATTAGACCAAATTAAATCCCACGCTTTGCCCAGAGTGTCCTCAGCGGAAGGTTTGCGGCCTTCACATGCTCTAATTTCTTTATCCTCAGCGAGGTGGGACGCGGGCCGAGCGGCTGACGCGATTTCTCCACTGACCGATGCAAATGACTAATTCGCACCATATATCAACTCATACTTCTCATGAAGTGATGAATCTCACTGATTCTTACTGAAACACCAGGCATATGTTGCTCATTATTTCTGTTCATTTCTAAAACTCTGACATTAAAAGGGAGTAAGTTCAGTCAAATTTAAATTCAGTCATTAATTCTTCACCCTCATATCGTTCCCTGAGTTCTGTGAAACTCAAAAGGAGAAAGTTCAGCACAATGTCTCTTTTCATTTGTTTCATTCAGTTGTTAAAAAAACAACAACAAAAAAACAGATTATGACTGAACGCAACATGGCAGTTCAAATGTGCAGAATGGAGAAAAATGTCTAAAAGCTTATTAGGAAAATATACTGGTGGGAAATATTGGCTACTCATTGAATAGCAACATTTTCACCACAAAATATTAGAAAAGTCACCATATGGCTTTAGAAGATGGATTGGAATAGCCTACATGAATACAATGGACTCATGCTGGAGCTTTTTGTCCTTTCTGGAGCTCAACAACACTTGATATGCTTTCATTCTATGGAAAGGAGTAGCGTGAACATCCTTTTAAACATCTCCTTTTTTTGTTTTTACAAAAGAAAGAAAATCATATAGGTTTGTAATGATGTGAAGGTATGCCAAAACTTGTGATGAAATGACAACATTTACATGATTGGGGGAAACATCCCAACCCAAACAGGGTTACCAAGTTTGCGTAACAAAACCAGCCCAATCCCATAGAATTTCATCATATTGGGGGAAGTGGTTGAGAAGAGATGAAAAGATTACATTGGTTACAAATGCCCCTCCACCCCACAACATGTATACATGTGATAGAAAACGAGAACAAAGAACTTGTGAACCATTTTATACTTCAAACCCTTGGACTGGGTTGGAAGTGTAACCCTTAACATAACTGTGTATTGCAGAATTTGATCAAATCACGTGATCATGAATATAATATAAGTTATACCCGGTGAACAGTGAATGTCTATCTATATGTGTATATGTGCTCAAGTATACATTCTGTATACATGTGTACACAATAATATGTTCTTATGTAAGGATGAGTACATATGTATTGTAAGTATTATTTTTTTTCTGTATTTGTTTGGTAAAAAACAGTTTAAAAATAAAAGTAAAAAAAATAAAAAAATAAAAATAAATAAATAAACCAATCCCAGCCAAACCTATCCCTTTTGCGTTCCGGGGGGGTTTGCCCGGTAAAATTTGTCTTCTGGGGTGTCAAAATTGCATTTTGTGGGAAAGGGTTAAACTAAAAAAATATATAATAAAAAAATACAGCAACATTGTAAAAGTAGCCTAATTCCGCAGGAAAATCGGACTTGACAACACTGATCCCAACTTCAGGACGTTGTTGGAGCCATGACATTGTGGTTTGCACATGTACTCCAAAAGATGCTGAGCCGAATTCGATCCCTTTCCCAATCTCACCAATTATTTCCTGTAAATGTTTCACCCCTGTGTGGAAAAAGCACTCCCTGAAATAAAACATAGGCCCTTGACTCATCTTTCAGCTTCAGTGTGAGATGGTCCTGCAGTATTTCAGGATGTACGACAGCAACCGAGACAAAACAGTGCCAACAAGTGATGACCCTCCTTTTTAATTATTAAACACGGCTATTAAAAATGCACACACAAGAGATCTCTCGACCAACCTGAGCCCATTTTTACTCGCCTCCACCCGCAGCACTGTATTACATTTCAAACCCCATTTATCTGATGGAAAAACAAGTGCACGTCAATGGAAAGATAGACAGGTCTTTTGGTATTTACAGCAAGATATGTTGCGTAAAACACTCTATAATCGGCAAAAACATGATGAGTTAATAGAGAATGAAGGCACATCAAAAAATGTGCTGTAGTTTTGTGTATCGTAAGGCAAGACAAGTCTTTTCTCCTACCTGGAACGGACGTGAAACGCTTGATCCTCATCTTTTGTGATCCCATCCATTTAGATTCATAGTAAAAGTCCAAGTTTAAAACAAAACTACAACAGCAAACATAAAGATGGAGCGAAGATGTCCATGTTTTCACCGTGTCTGAACCATGGACCATCTGACAGGCGAGCGACACACTAAAGAAAGAGTCTAAGACATTTGATCCTCTCTCTCCCACACACACATACACACACTGAGGTGTAAGCAGCTAATGATTTCACTAAGAAAACAGTCATAGACTGATTAATGATAACACGCTTCCACCCTACAAACTCAATAACATCTCATGTGGAAGGCTGAACATGAGGAAGTGACTTCCTCGTGAGCAACCATCCGATCATCAAAAGACGCTTTTTCCAGGATGAAAAGTTGATGTTGTTGTATTACAGTAGCTTTCCCATTGAAACCACCATCAATAATCTTGAATGATTTCATTTGAAGGGATGGTGACATATTAGACATCGCTTACTCACCCTCACACTGATCCAAACCCACCCGTGTGACAAGATTTCTTCAGAGAAACACAAAAGAAGATGTTTTCAAAAAAATATTACAGTGGCCAGAACCGGTCAAGCTACAAAACTGACAATAAAGCACCATACAATTTTTTGCATGCATGAAGAAAAGCCCAAGAATCAATGTAATTTGGCATTTTTTATATCAAACCTGCATGGCCTGATGCTTCTTTATGCAATGTTTGAATATAAACATTTATGAAAATGAGATTTGAGAGCTATTGTGAAAGGGGATGATATGTTAGAAAATAGCAACTTAAATTCCTTACACAAAGTTATATAACTTCAGAGGACTTGAGCTTGATGTGCATGACCTTTAACGTCATTTTGGAGATTGTCATCTTTAAAATATCTCCTTTGGCATTCCACAGAAGCTGTCACGGTTTAAAACTAAAACTAAAACTATTAAAAACATTAAATTAAATTAAATATTAGACGAAAAACAAACTTAAATTAGAAATGCTCCCTTGCCAACTAACTTTAAATAAGTTTGTTGAAATACTAAAATTACTGACATAAAAATAAATTAAACCTATATATAAAATAAATAAAAACTAATACAAATGATACTGCACATAACATAAGAAAGTCTTGGGTTTGGAAAACAAGAGGGTGAGACAACATTTTCATTTTTGAATTGAATTGAACAAAAATCGTGCAGGCAGTGGGAAAATGCGTCAGAAATCATATTTGTTTGTACTTCAGGAATTCCTTGTATTGATTAGAAAACTGAAAGCATTGTTCATTTTCAGAACTGGCTAAACTGACAATCTGGATACTCAGGAAAGGGCTGTGACCTTCATCGAGAACAAAAAAGTGTATTTGATTACGGCCAAACATAGTGGTTTTGTGGCTCCTCGTGAGCCAGTTGGTCCAGCAAAACCTCAGGCCATGTCCAACTGCAAGTTTACTCAAGCGTGCGACTAAGACACACTGTATGCATTTTCCTTTTTGTTTGACATTTCAACTTCCTTGCCAGTGTGTTTTCAAGCCAGGAATATTCAACCACTCACACACTGGTCTGCACCATCATTTCAGTTCAAGTTTTATTTATGCCAACAGTTCCAAAAACATTGAGCCACTCATTCAACTGCCCTATAATGGTGACAGCAGTTTTGTGAGCAGTAATAGGCCAGCTTAGTCAGTCTTTTCAATAGAATAAAACACAAGGTACAGCCTTGTAAACAGCTGTGATTCATTAAAAGATTCATAAACCGCAGCGCAGCGCAGCGCAGCCTGTGCAGACACAAGAGCTGCTGTGTCCGTTCTGTCAGCCGGAGCCTGTCCAGGTGTTTCTCATTTAATCCCACGAGAGGGAACTGCTTACAATGAGTCTCACGGTCATATTTCACCCCGAAATGAAAAGAAAATATTATATTTTGCATAAAGAAAATGACACCTATTATTGTGCAATTAATTTTTTTTATCTACATATTTTAAATGAGAATTAGCAACCGGTATACTTGTCATTTTAATGGAAAACACGTGTTTTACTTTTGCATTTCGTAATTCTCGCTACTGTTAATGATGAGTCTAACTGACGACAATCATGAGAATCTCATTGGTTCTTGCTGAAGCTCAAACATGCTGCGTAACACGAGAATGAACCTCATTGGTTCTTGCTGAAGCTCAAACGTGCTGCGTAACACGAGAATGAACCTCATTGGTTCTTGCTGAAGCTCAAACGTGCTGCGTAACACGAGAATGAACCTCATTGGTTCTTGCTGAAGCTCAAACGTGATGCATAACAAACGAGAATGAACCTCATTGGTTCTTGCTGAAGCTCAAACGTGCTGCGTAACACGAGAATGAACCTCATTGGTTCTTGCTGAAGCTAAAACGTGATGCATAACAAACGAGAATGAACCTCATTGGTTCTTGCTGAAGCTCAAACGTGATGCGTAACAAACGAGAATGAACCTCATTGGTTCTTGCTGAAGCTCAAACGTGATGCGTAACACGAGAATGAACGTCATTGGTTCTTGCAGAAGCTCAAACGTGCTGCGTAACACGAGAATGAACCTCATTAGTTCTTGCTGAAGCTCAAACGTGCTGCGTAACAAACGAGAATGAACCTCATTGGTTCTTGCTGAAGCTCAAACGTGATGCTTAACACGAGAATGAACCTCATTGGTTCTTGCTGAAGCTCAAACGTGATGCGTAACACGAGAATGAACCTCATTGGTTCTTGCTGAAGCTCAAACGTGCTGCATAACAAACGAGAATGAACCTCATTGGTTCTTGCAGAAGCTAAAACGTGCTGCGTAACACGAGAATGAACCTCATTGGTTCTTGCTGAAGCTCAAATGTGATGCGTAACACGAGAATGAACCTCATTGGTTCTTGCTGAAGCTCAAACGTGATGCGTAACACGAGAATGAACCTCATTGGTTCTTGCTGAAGCTCAAATGTGATGCGCAACACGAGAATGAACCTCATTGGTTCTTGCAGAAGCTCAAATGTGATGCGTAACACGAGAATGAACCTCATTGGTTCTTGCTGAAGCTCAAATGTGATGTGTAACACGAGAATGAACCTCATTGGTTCTTGCTGAAGCTCAAACGTGATGTGTAACACGAGAATGAACCTCATTATTTCTCGTGCGTCAAGCGAACATGATTAAGCTTCTGTTTACCACAACTGATGTGAATAAAAGCCTGAATTCAATCTGTTCATCATATAAAGCGATCCTGTGTCTTTATGACAATTTGGACAAAACCACTCAATTCATATGGATTCTTTTTATGTTCTCTTTTTTTTTTTTTTTCTCAAAGTGGTAGTTGCGTAGCTGTCAATGAAGGAACAGAAAGCTCTCAGATTCATCAAAAAGATATTCATTTGTGTTCCGAAGATGAACAAAAGTCTTACGGGTTTGGAACGAAATGAGGTTGAGTATGAAAGAATTTAAATTTTTGCGTGAACTAAACCTTTCATTTTGGCCTTTAAATTTAAATTTAAATCTTTAAACATTTTTATATAAATTATTTAATACAATTCTATAGACCAATATAAATATAAACATAGTACAATTTAAATAATATATCACTATTTTTCAGGGATTATAATAATGGCAATGATATTTTTATGAGAATTTAGGAAAATGTGCTTAATAATGTTACAAAGCAGCCCTTTTGTTTTCATGCTAATTTTCATTTTATTTAAAATTTTCACCCATTTTTATTTCAATATATAACGTATTAGTGGAGGAATGAACACTATTGACAGAACCGGTCCTAGTCATCATTTACTCATATGCTGTCATGGTCAGAAACATATTGACGTGCCTTTGAGATAAACTATAAAGATCATTTTGACAAGTAGTTCGGTACAAAACCGTCATAGAAGCAACAATAAATAGATTCAAGATGTTGCTCAAGAAAGACAAGTCAAGGAAGTACTTAATATGCAACACATTACAAAGAAAAAGCTCAGTGGAGAAGCTGTTAAAGCACAACTAAACTAACGTTAAATCCGAAAGAGAAAAGAAATCAAACTCCTACCTCAGACACTTTGAGATCTGTACTTTAAAGAGTGTAATCGCGCTACATGTCCCGTGGTGGAAAAGTTTCTCCCTTTTTCAAGAAGCATCGAAAAAGTTTCTTTCTCTTACTCCGCCATGTTTTCTCAAGATACTTTCCTTTCCTAAATTTTTTTCGGAAAAAAAGAAAAGCGTCTTTTGCTTTGGCACGCCAATCATTACACAGGAGTTCGTAAACGCCACGCCTCGCCATCAAAATGCTTCAGTGCTGAAGTAACCCTCCTCGCGAATGAATCGTTCTTTTAAACAGACTCTTTTGAATGATTCAGGCGAATCGATTCGCCAATCGATTCACAAATCGAAAATATAAAATCTGATATTGTGAACTTATTACTAATAATTGGCATTGCTATTTAATATTATTAACGCTGAGCCGATTCTTTTGAATGTTTTGGTCGAACCCATTCACAAAGCGTTTGTACGGACTTTGTTTTAGACTAAAACTTTAAGGAATGTTGTTAAATATAGTGAGGGAAATTTTATACAGGTAATAATTAACATCACCAATTGATATTATTTGGAGACTAATAATGTTGTTAAAGGGGATAGTTCACCCAAAAAATGAAAATTCTGTCATCACTTACCCACCCTCAAGTTGTTCCACACCTGTATGAATGTCTTTGTTAAACTGAACACAAAATAAGTTATTTTGAAGAATGTCAGGTAACCACAGTTGTTGGGCCCCATTGACGTCCAGTGGGGGGAAAATACAAACATTCTTTAAAATATCTTATTTTGTTTTCAGCATAACAAAGAAATACTTACAGATTTACAACAACTTGACAGAATTTTCATTTTTGGGTGAACTGTCCCTTTAAACTCGCAGTGAATCGGTTCACTGAACTGACCATCTTAAAGGTTCAATTCACTAATATGAATTGGACTACCTATAGTGCTGGAAGCGATTTATTTCTGTCGGCTCCTCAATTTGGTTATAACTTTTTGTATGTATATAAAAAGGAAGACTTCATTATATATAAAAACACTCCTAAGGACTATAAAAAAAATTAACTAAACTTCAAACTTCCTAAAAAAAAATAACTAGGGTGAGTAAATAGTAGTGTGATGTATTGACCAGCAGAGGTCACTGTTTATTACTGACGGACAAATCCAGCTGTCATTTAATGATCTCTGAAGGACATGAAGTCATTTATGTATGTTTTTCATGTTTTAATACAAAGTAAGTATATGTCAGACATTAAAGCAAAAGATCAATAACACTTGAGCTCAAAAATAGCTACATGTACTCATTATGCCAGCTTGCTTACGCATACACAAACATAAGCACATGTAAAAGGACATCAGCTTAACTGCACTATTAAAGCAACAAACAAAAATAAATAAATAAATAAATAAATAGAATCCATTACACAGGTAAAGCATCATAAAATTGGGTGATATTTCCATCTCTGTAATGCACTCTGATGATCTGATGCATTAATACACTTAAGGCCACTCAAAAACGTGGAAACAAAATACTGCATTACAGCTGAACATACATACATTATAGATACATAATATAGACATACATAATATTTATGCAAAATACGTTTACATATTATTGTTATTTTAATAGCTGTTTATAGGCAACAAAGTATAAATGCACATTTGGTGAGAAGAGAAGAGACCGGACAAGACCGAGAAGTGACGAGAAGAAACGAGCAGAGGTGAGAGGAGACGAGTAGTGAAGAGACGAGACAAGACGAAATGAGCAGAGACGAGTAGAAACAAGCAGAGAAAAGAGACAAGAAGAGAAAAGACAAAACGAGAAGTAAAGAGACAAGCAGAGAGGAGACCAGAAGAAACAAGCAAAGACAAGACGAGACGAGAACAGATGTAAAGAGACGACCTGAGAAGAGACAGAAACGAGCAGAGAAGAGACAAGACAAGACAAGAAGAGAAAAGAAGAAATGAGCAGAGACGAGTGGAAACAAGCAGAGACTAGAAGAGAAAAGACAAGAACACCACATCTGCAAATGCTCTATTCTGCAGAGACACTGACAATAAACTGAGTAAAACTATTTCTGTTCTCAGCTGACGCAACATGTCCAGTTTTGAGTGACCAAGAAAGAATCAACCAGCTGAGTAGAAAAAGAAAACAGGGCTAGTCCTTACACTTTTAGCTCAAATTAATATTTCTGAGTCAATGTCTAGACACATATCAGTCTTTGCTACAAAGATGCCTTTGAATAGTTGAAATATTGCAGAAAAAAAAGATACATTTCTTAAACATATATTGCACTATATAGGGGTAAATTGTCACAATGGGAAGGATTGAACGGAATTTTCAGAAAAATGTTAACAGTAATGCAGTATGAAACACAAAACAACCCATTAAATAAAATTAAAAAGGTAACAAAAATATCAAACCACTGTTTTGCCCAGCAGATATTGTTATCAAAAACACGTGACAACTTGCCCAGGTTACCATACATCTCACTCAGAAATCCACAGATATATCAATATACAAATGTTAAATACTCTACTATACTTAACACACACACACACACACACACACACACACACACACACACACACAGTAGTGGCCTAAAGTGATGTCCTGAGGTGATATTTGTTTTTAATGACCCTATAAGTTTGATTAAACCATCAAAATATGCGGAAAATACTTTAAAGATTAGGAATAAAACACTAAGCATCTGAAAAGGTAAATATACAGCTACAGTAAGTATAAAAAATGCATAGAAAAACAAAAATCTCACAAAAGCATACACTGACTACAACATCATCAGTTTTAATATGGTTCTCTCTTGTTTTTGCATGTGTTCATAATTTCACTGTATGACAGCCTGGCCAAAGATGATTTACCGAACATTTTGGCATGTTTAATTGCTTTATCAAAATAAAACAATTGCTTACAATACAATACAATACAATGTAAAACACACAATATGCCTACAAAATCTTTAAAAGTATTTGAATAAAGGGTGAAGATGTCAGCTACCCAAGACCAGACATCACTTTTGGCCACTGCTATTTGACAGCGGTTCTGTAATGATAAATTCCAGTATGCTCTCTAATGAATAGTTTTGAGTGCGTGTGATTCAGCCCAAATGTTCAGTATTTGAACACTTAAGCCACTATTAAAAGTGTCAGAATCCTTTTGGTGTCTGTAAGTTGCAGGTTAATGGCGATGATCTCATTTGTTCTCATGTAAACGAGAAATACAATTTGCAAACAGTGTTTCATTCAGATGTGAGTGTTTTCTGGAGGCACTGATGAGTTTTAGTCTAGAACCGAGTGTCCATTTGACTTCCTTTGGCTCCAACAGGGACGACAACGTAACTCCCCTCTCGATATCGAATCCACCGTGAGCGTATTTCATTCTGAACCTGACAAACACATATATGATCACAAAAACCCAGGAGAGACTTCCCTCAAAACCTAACCTAACTTAGATTTACAAAGATTTCTATATTATTAAGTTTAAACCCTACAACCACAACACTGTCTGTAGCCTAAAATATAATTAGTCATTAGTCATTATTAGTTCATACAGTGATTTTGTTAGAAATGAGTTTCATTAAATGCAAGAAGCTCAGCTTTACCGTCTAGCACAGGCTCAAATGCAATGCATTTTTATGGCTACGTTCACACTGCAGGGCTTAATGCTCAATTAGAAGTGACCCGCATGCGCAGAAGAGTACTCAACGGTCAACGACGTCACTCGTTGTTTACGGAAGTAGCTAAACTTTAACTAACTGTGATTCTCACACACACACACACACACACACACGAGCGCGCGCAGCGTCCGTTACACAAGAGCCAGACAGCAGTCGCTGACCTATCTAATATCAGATTCAGCACAAATAAGTTAACATAACGTATATATAATGGCCGTGGGCTTTTTTTTATTTATTTATTTTTTTAATTAACGGGCTCGTCGAGGTCGACCCGTTCGGCAGATTTACCTCAGCTCGACGAATATGCAGTCCGTTTTCAAACCGACGACTACTTCAACGCAGAATTATGACATTTTTAATTGTATGAATGACGTGCGGGTCGGATACATGGCCTTTCAGACTGAAGTCGCATTTCAAAAGATCGGATATGTATCGGATTTGGGACCACATAGCTGCTACCCAAGTGGCCTGGGTCGCATTTGAAAAGATCGGATCTGTGTCGTTCAGACTGTCATGAAAAGATCAGATACAGGTCGCATAGGGGCAAAAAAATCGGAATTGGGTCGTTTCAGCCTGCAGTGTGAACATAGCCTTTGTCAAGGATTTTGAGTACAAATGTTGTTTAGTCCTGCTGATTATCTCCATTCAAACACAAAACGGACTTGCATGCACTTTACAGTTTGTAAACGAATAAGGGCTTTCAGCACATTATTTTGAATTTTGGTGCATAATTTGTATGTTTATGGTGTGTGAGAGCTATCAATCAATAATCACTCACCTCCTGGTTCAGGAAACAGTAGAGAACCGCCACAATAAGGCCCTTACGAAAATCAATGAAAAAGAGAAAGTCAGTGCAAATTGCAGAAAATGTTCCTCAGATCAAACATCCACAAATATTATAAATCCATCTCTCTTCCTCTCCCTTTCATCTTATATTGAGAGCTTTGAGACAAAAATTGCATGCTTTTAACACAATTTCTGCAGGCCCATTTACTTATGCATGATCATGGATGTATATCTGAGTGTTGTGAGGCAGCCGGATCAAATCTTAATCCATCAGGAGTGTCCATAAGATTAAAATGCAAGACGGTCCAGCGCTAAAGTATTCATCCGCAGGGAGAAATTGACTGGCAATGTGTTCATAAGAGAGTTAATCCAGACATTTCCATAACCTAATGACATCGACCAGCTAACATGTTTTACAAGTGTGACTCTGAATGTAAAGATGATAGAAATCGTTCATGAATTTGCATGCTGTTAATTGTTCCGTAGAATCCAAACGGGTAAATTCAGAAGAATGCACATACATACTCTTTAGCCTACTATATAATAACTGTTCATCAAAAACCTCACTGGAAGTCAGTGAATCAAAAACACACAACTGTGTAGCGCGATTCACCAATGAATGACTCCTCTAAACGGCTCTTTTCAGTGAATCAAAAACACACAACTGTGTAGCGCGATTCACCAATGAATGACTCCTCTAAACGGCTCTTTTCAGTGAATCAAAAACACTCAACTGTGTAGCGCGATTCACCAATGAATGACTCCTTTAAACGGCTCTTTTTAGTGAATCAAAAACACTCAACTGTGTAGCGCGATTCACCAATGAATGACTCCTCTAAACGGCTCTTTTTAGTGAATCAAATGCAGCGCAAACTCGGTCCTGGAGGGCCACTGTCCTGCACAGTTTAGCTCCAACCCTGATCAAACACACCTGAGCAAGCGAATCAATGTCTTAAGGATCACAAGAAACTCACAGCTAGGTGTGTTTGATCAGGGTTGGAGCTAAACTGTGCAGGACAGTGGCCCTCCAGGACCGAGTTTGAGAAACCCTGGTTTAGTCTAATACATGAACAAATGGTTATTTTCAGTGAATCAAAAACACAACGTTAAACTGTTTAGCACGATTCACCAACGAATGACAGTTTTTTTGTTTTGTTTTTGTGAATCAAAAACATGCAGCGCTAACTGAAATTCATGAACAAATGACTCTTTTCAAATGGTTCTTTTTAGTGAATCAAAAACATACAGAGCAACCAGTGTAGTCTAAATCACAAACAATTGACTCTCTTAATTAAACTGGTTGTTTTTAGTGAATCAACGTATAACACAACAAATGAAATCCGATTCATAAAATAATGACTCTTTTAAGCCAGTTTTTTAAAAATAAATCAAAAACATACAACACAAACAATGTTGTATATGATCCAGGAACTAAAAGTCTATGACTTACAAACTTTCTATACTATTTTATGGTAGTTTTGAATAGTTTATAATTTTACAGGTTGATATAATCAGTGTTTTACATAAGAAATCAGGTTACACTTTTATTTGAAGGTTTCTTTGTTACACTGTAATTATACATTTTAGTAGTAATTCTTTAGTAACTAGGCTACATGTTCTTCCTAGGGTTAGGATTAGGGTTTGGTTTGGTTTAGGGTTAGTTGCATTTAATTATGCATAATTTTATAGCTATTACTATAGTAACTACATGTAACATATGACACAAAAAAAGTGTTACCGAAATTAAATTTAATGATGTAGGACATTTCAGCTTTTGGTTGTGTTGATTCCTTAAATAAATAGAAATCAAACTGCATAGTTTCGCCTCTGTTGTTAATTTTTTTTATATAAATATTTTTGTAATGTATCAAGTACCAAGGTTTCCTTTATCAATTACAGCATTGCCTGATATAAATATTTCATATAAAAGTATAAAACACATTATAAAAGATAATAAATTTTTATGAAATTGAGATGTATCCATCTGAAATAGCTGAATAAATGAGCTTTCTATTGATGTATGGTTTGTTAGGATAGGACAATATTTGGTCGAGATACAACTATTGAAAATCTGGAATCTGAGGGTGCAAAAAATCGAAACATTGAGAAAATCTCCTTTAAAGTTGTCCATTTATGTTCTCGATTGTGCTGCATTCACTCACAAAAATAAATGTTTTATATATTTATGGTAGGAAATTTACAAAATATCTTCATGGAACATGATCTTTACTTAATATCTTAATGATTTTTGGTATAAAAGAAAAATCGATAATTTTGACCCATACAATGTATTGTTGGCTATTGCCACAAATATACCCGTGCGACTTGTGACTGGTTTTGTGATCCAGGGTCACATATATATAGAGAGAGAACCCTAAAATAGATGTCTTGAGATATCAAACCTGTCACTGATACAGCCATAGGCTCTGTAAACAGCAATCTGAAAACCGCCCGCACGATTCAATCATTTTCACATTCGGTTGAGCTGACATGTCTGACTAGTCAAGAGAAAGAAAGAACACAGTCTAACTTCAATGTTAGCCTTCAAAGAAAGTAATTAGCACTAAAAACCGCACATCACGGACATCATATTATGACTTAAATAAACTTTTACAAGAGGGTTAAAGCCTTCCTCAAACTCCTGCATGGAATTAATCTTCAAAATTAGTTATCGGCCCTTCAAGAAACTCAATTAGCGTTCCGGCTAACTAAGTAATATCTCTAAAACCCCAATGTCCATCTTCTGTCTCAACAGATCGAAGGTGAGTATGAGGTCTGCTCTGAGGTGGTGTTGATCAGAGCTCATCGACTGATCCGAGGGGAGCATTTCTAAAGACTGGAATATAACACAAGACTTCGGGAACAGATTTTAAAACATACGCTTGCCGACTTGTAAGTGGTCATAGAGAAAAAGAGGGCATCAAATCCCAGTCCCAGACTAAAATGCATGTTTGAGTTGTTTTAACTGAAAGTAACATTATTTAGTCTCAAGAGGCACACCAGTAATGTTTTTTTCTTCTAAGGCACGTTTATAAAAGCTACTTCAATGTCCATGTCTAATCCTGGCTTAATCTAAACCCTGTCTGTGAAACCAGGCCTAAATGTCTAAAGGATCAGACACTAGACTTAAAGGGCAATGTTTTTTGTAATACTGGTTGAAACTCTCTTCACATCCTGATCAATAATAGAGGTGGTCTAAAATATTAATAAATGTACATATATCTTCTGTGGCAGTCTCAGGACCAAACAATGTTCGTCCAATTATTGTATTCAATCCGAAGTGGTTTAAAAGAGTCATTTGTTTCTGAATCAGACTATACGGTTTGCTCTGCATGTTTTTGATTCAATAAAAAGAACCGGTTTAGAAGAATCATTTGTTCATGAATCAGATTATGCTGGCTGCGTTTGAAAACTTAGTCGGCCGACTTGTTGCCTCGCTGCCTTATCAGGCAGTGACATTTTGTAGGCAGAGTCTGCACACGAAGGTTCCTCACGAAACTCATTTCGGACAGACAAAACAACGGTTTAATGATCTACAGCAAAATAGAGCAAGCTTCGGTGAATACGCACTTTCTCGCAAGAAATGACATTAGAAGTGAAAAACGTCGGTCAAAAATGTACATTTACACACAAACTGACCACCAATCGCACTTTTCAGTTCTTTATTTTTTAGCTCAACTGTCACAGAATGGAAAGCACAGGATTGTGGGATATCAAAGGCAGCGAAGGATACATCAAAGCTGCCTTCAAAAATCAATAAGATGAAGGTATCTCAGGAATGTGAAGGCAACATTGGATTCGCATGTGCTTTGATGCCTTCTGGAATGCAGCCTCCGAAGGCAGCATTGTTAAGCTTTCGAACGCTGTTTGCGTTTTCTGTTTTTGATTCATTAAAAAGATTTACAAGAATCAATTGTTGGTTAATCAGACCTGCGCTGCATACTTTTGATTCACTAAAAAGAACCGCTTCAAACGAGTCATTCGTTCGTTAATTGAACTTTACTGTTTGGTATGCTTTTGTTTCGCTAATGAAAACAATAGCCTATGGGCCCTATCTTGCACCCAGCGCAATTGACTTTGTACACCGACGCATGTATCATTCCTATTTTGCACCCGATGCACAGAGGACTTTTCCCTCCACAGATGCACGTCGGTAAATTAGGGAATGAACTTGCTCGGGGGCGGTTCAGCGAAAAGAGGAGGCGTGTTCCGGCGCAAACATGCCCTGATGCTATTTTGCAGTTCCAGAAAACAATTCCGCCACTGACCAGGAAAAACCTAGTCTAAAGTCAGAGGCTATTTTAAGGGCGCATGCTTGGCTATAATGTAGCGTGCACAACGCGCATACACTTTGCTTCTCTCATCTACACACAGATGCAGCAGTTGCCATTTTTGCAAACCATACATAATTACAAGGAAAAATATTCCACATGAGGGAAATCGTTGTGGTGTCCATGAAAATGTGAAAAAATAGGCATAAATCTATCTTACACATTTACCAAAATTATTATACGCCTGTTTAACCGAAGCTTATTTGGGTGGGTTTCTCCATCCCCATACAATGGCACTTCTCTGTCTTTTACGGCCCTGACTCGGCTGTGAACCGCTCCTGGCGTGCTCCTGGCAAATCCGCCGTTATAATTGCAATCCGCCATGGAACAAGCGCGTCTGCTCTTAAAGGGAATGTGAGATGACGCTCTGATTGGTTTATTTCACGTTACGCCCAAACCACACCTATGAGTAATGTAGCTACTTCAGACAAACCCATTTTAGATGTGCGTCGGCAATAGCAACAGCGCCCGAGATCCGCCCACAAAGCTACTTGCGTTTCGCGTTTGATACTTGCGTTTCAGATCGTTAAAATAGGGCCCTATCTGTTCTAATGTGTTCTGTTTGATATGATCAGACCAGATAGAATCATAACAGTTTGAAGCTTAAAAAAAAATAATAATATCAGAGCCTGTGCCCATCTTACACAACATGACTTTCTGAAAATCTGGGTGCGTCTCAATCAGCTCCCTAGCTCGCGAATCAGTATGTGGTGTACATTAATTCAGGCACTGGTACCTGTGCCTCAGGCACTCCAGGCAACTTCAAGACCTGGCTCACTACACACTGAGACACTGATGACTCTATTTCCGGCGATGTGACAATGTTCTCATTGTACAACATCACTACTGGTACAGTATTTATGAACAACAGCAGAACTGATATCTTTCTGACATTATTTTGAATGTTACTTGTTACTATACGTGCAACCTTTCAGCCGTACATAAATGATAAATGTTAGCTATATTATGTGCATTACCTATCTAACGATGTATGTTTAAGGTTAAATATAATTAAATAATAGTTTGTATTTTTAAAAACATCTATCGCGTGTCGTAATGTGTAGTGAGCTGGCTCACATGATTTAAGTTTCGAGCTTCAGAACTTCCATTAAAGTCCCCCAGTAGTCAATAATTGTCTCCCTTAAAACTCATCTTTGATCACCAAAATGACATATTTAAACGTTTTATCCTTGAAAAAAAAATCTTCATGCCTTAAAATAGCTTGAATGTAACTCGACACCCTTGCCTCATTTAGTATGAATATGCAAACAAGCCCCGCCTCCACTCACTCACAGCAGCTCGGACATCCACTCGTTGACGATCACGCGTTGATCTGATTGGTTACAAGGTAGTTTGTGATGTCAGAAACACCAGTGATTTCAAACCTTTTTTTTTAGACTGTCTTTGGTTCACTGCAGTTTTAAGGAGAAAATACTCAGCAATGGTGTTGACTTATGAGTTTACACATGGTTTTTCTTAAAACATATTAAAAACACCACATAGACATATAAACAACATTAAAAGCTTGATTTTCACCACAGGTGGACTTTAAGGGAACATAGTGAGCTTCGATGCTCCCTGGTTTTGATGGTGCATTGTGAGACATTTTAGGAAGTGAACGTTTCAGTGCCCTAGAAGGATTTTGCGATTGAGACAGCCCTTAAAATGGCCGAGTCCCTGATCAGTGCCCTGACTAATGAACTAGGGACACATCCTCTGTCAACTCTGACTACTGAAAATCTGCAACTATTGACAACTAACGTTAGCGTCGATGCGTCCAGACTAAAATCGGGGCGAAAATCTGAGCAAAAATCGAGTAGCCTATTCCAGCCTTAGTTCAGTAGTTTTACACTCCCGCTGAGGTTTGGGTTTAAGCTGTGTTGTGCTGATAGCGGGCTGGATAACCTGGAAGGAGCCCAGACACAGCTCGATGCAAAGCCGCAGGCTCACGCTGAAGTAGTCTGGGAGAAAGCTGAAGACCATGTAATGAGTGCCGAAGAGAGGGATGAGGAGGAGGGTGGACTTGGTCAGTCGCCTGAGGGAAGGAGAGATAAAGCATGGAGAGGAGGAAGGGTAAAAGGTTATTGGGTAGAGCTGGGTGCTTCCAGAAAGCATCATTATAAAAGAAACATGAAAGTAATCTGTATGTCTTGTAGGCTATTTTTTGAGACCCATAGGAGAGATTTGTGTGAAAGAAATCTATAGCATGTCACTTTAGGTCATGATATATGTGAGAGAAACCATGTCGTTTTGGTATCAATGATGCATGGATGAAGAATAAGGTGTGTTTGTAGCATTTCATTTTCATTGTTTCTAAAAAACAAAAAAACAATAGCATACTGGTGGTGAGAAAATAATGACAACATTTTAATTTTAGGGTGAACTTTTCCTTTAATATTCACAGGTTTCCTCTGCATATGCACACTGATGTGAATATTGAAGTGCATTATAAATCGTGTTAGAAATGTATTTATAGCTCTTGTTTGTATTGTTCTTCATTTGTAAATCTGATAAAAGCATTTGCCTAATAAATATACATGAATGAAAACATGTGCAAACAGTGCAATGATTATAATTGCTCTGCTAATTTATAAAACACAAATGTAAAATGTATTATTTACAGAAGAATTAAACCATCATTCTGAGCTTAAAGGGACAGTTCACCCAAAAATAAAAATATACTCTTTCATGAAATACAAAAGAGAAGTTTAGTAGTCCAAGAAAAGTAGTCCATATAACTTGTGCAATATATTAGAAGTTTTCTGAAGCCATAGCTTTGTGTGCAATTGAAAGTTTATTCACTGAAATATAATGGCATTTTTGAATAGTGATTGAACTATTCAACTTTAACTGTAAATGTAGACGAGGTCCCTCAGTGTGAAACATATAAAAATTTCACTCACGGATCAATGAATCTGTGTTGTTTTACTATGATAGCACCACTGCACACAGAGAAATGTGTTTTAATGCAAAACTGTCAAGTAGTCTGGCAGAAACGCTTAAAACCACAGATTCTGGAGAGCAGAGCTGTCATTCACAGGCTTGTGAATTGTCTGAAGAAGCATGCCAAGTTTCGTGAAGATCGGACAATAGGTGGCGCTATGACTGGCAAAAAACCTTCATTCTTATTAGAGGTTCAAGCATGAAGTGATATACCCATCAAACTTCACAAAAATCGATGGGCATATGTGTCATAACATGGTGAAGAAGCATGCCAAGTTTCGTGAAGATCGGACAAAACGTCTCTTCTTATTAGGGGTTCAAGCACGAAGTGCTGAAACCCTATTGTAATTGTACTGATTTTTATTATTATTATTAATATTATTATTATTCCGCCGTAAAACGCATCGTGCAGCCCAAACCGTAAGAGCTGGAACCTTGAAACTTTGCCAGATGGTAGTACAAAAATCGAGGAGAGGTTATCAAAATATGGCCCCAATTGGCCCATAGGTGGCGCTATAATGACCACATTTACTAAATTGGTCATAACTCCTAGACAGACATAGCTCAATTTTAGCATGACTGTGATCCCTGGCTCCAGACGAACAAAATGGCTATCTCCAAATTCACATTGGGGCAAAAAAAAGTATCTTCATGATAACAGCATTAACAGGACACACATACACACACACATCTCTCCAGATAATCAGGTCAGTGCTCTTAAACATGCATGAGTAGAAATTTCATGGAAATTACCCTGATACGTGGATATAAAAACAGCAGAATTTTGATTATGTTGCTTGGCAACAGCCTGCATTTTGGCCAATTAACTATATGACTTGACAAAATAATTGTTTGTGATTATTGTTAATGTTTCAATTGATTTACCATTATCATATACCATGGTACTTCAAAGAACACCACAGTAATACAGGCCCAAAAAACACATTTCCCAAAAGATGTACCATGTTTCTATTTTATTTTATTGTCAATATTTAAAAACGACCAAAAAGTATAGTATTTTGGACATTGTGAGCTATACGAGGTTGTTAATCTATAGTATTTGTTTTTGTAATAGCTGTCAGCCCGCATTCATTTAGCTTTTTTTATTTTTTTATTTTTTTATATTCGTGTTTAACAGCGGAACTCCTGGTGAAAAACTACATTACCCATGATGCTGTACAGAAAATTACACCAATCAGAGAGTCGATAAAAGCAACACGCCCCAAAATATCTTGTTAGCTCCGCCCACTCCCATGAAGCACTGCAAATAGCGTAATAGAGCGATCTCTCAACGCTTTCAAAATACTTGATATATTTTACGTTTATTGCAAAATATGCGTACATATCACCTCATAGCTGGTTGGCTTTGTTCAAGGCTTATAACTCTTTAACAAAGACTTTTAAAAAATCCCTATGGGAGAAATGAATGGAGAAAAAAATACTTTATACGGTTATACGCCACTGATGGTATTACCATGATAATATAACAACACATTATGGTAATGCCATGTTTTTTTTAGTTAATGCACCATACATCCTTTTTTACACATACCATGGTATTTATAAGGTACAACACAAGGTATTCAAAAAAATACCATGGTATTAAGATTTTTTTGTATGTCCAAAATACATGGTAATGCAATTTGGTTGGCAAACAGTCTCTTGTGGGCAGTGTTGGTATAGTGAAAGTAAAACTATAACTATTAAAACTATACAATTAGATGAAAAACTTCATCTAAATGTTTTTTGAAGTCCTAAAATTACAACTAAAACATACATAATACAATTATTTAAGAATTTAATTAAAATCAAATAAATGAAATAGAAATAAAAAAAATTATAAAAGCGCATAACATAATTACTAAAACTGAAAATAAAATGAAAACTGAAAATGTAACAAAAAAAATATGAATAGTATACAAATAATCCCCAAATATATCTGCCTGTGTGTTATCTATTAAAATACCTAAAACTGCAAAAGCTATTGTATTGCGGTGACTGTTCTCATGCTATCTGCTGGTCTCTACAGGGCAAGTACAGTACAGATGCTGTAGAGGCTGAAAGAACAAAGGCACAGCACTTACAATCCCTCAAAGGATCCTAGCAGTGAGGATGATGCCGTTCTGGGAACACGATACTATTTCCTGTCAGCCTGTGAGGTTTATTTCAGCTTTACATCTGTAGTGCTTATCCAAGGATCTCAAAGTCTCGATCCATGCATTTCATTAGCGCATCCCTGGAGTTCATGTGTGTTTACGGGATTTAAGAGCAACTTTTGCAAAACATCCGGGCTACTGAGACAGCCTCGTCTGGATCATATTTCACTATAGTATCCTCCACTGCCTATGATATCCCACAATCCTGTGCGTTATTGCTACATAATTTCTAAATAATCAGACCCGTACATTGATTTTCATTGGCCATTCAGTCATATTAAATAATACTGATCACTTGAATGCCACCAGTTAATATAGATGAAGCACAGTTTTAAGATACCTGACAACATTTTTTTCTTTTTTTTTTTAAAGCACAGGTCTGCAGTTGATGGAAAAATAAAGTTGTTAAAAGAAGTAGGTTTTAACTTTCTCTTATGAGAAATAAACATTGTAATTCTTAAATATTTGCTGTTTTCGATCAATAATAAAAAAATAAAAAAAACGGTAACACTTCACAATAAGGTTGTATATACTGACATTGGTTAACAAATTATATTTTTGCAGCATAAATCTGAGATATGAATAGTAATATACAACTATTAAAAACCATTAGCAGTAATTGAAATAAAGCTGAAATAAAATATCAATATTACATGAAAACTTTCTAAAAAAAAAAATCTGGAAATGAATAATAGAAATGTTGCCTTGGCAACTGTAAGAATTGAGAAATTGGAAAATGGCGGACAGTCTGGTTGAAGAGCGACCAGACCCTGAGAGGACAAAGGACCTCTCTGGAAATTAACATTTGAACTCCCCCTTGTGCACTATCGAGACGAAAGTCTCACCTCCGAGTCATGCTAATCTACCTTTCATTCCCTCTTTCCTCACCCTCTCTCTCTCTTGCTCAGATCACCTGAATTCACCCAAGAAAATATAATGTGAATGATTATCACCGAGTATTACACATGTTTAGTATCATTTGAAATGTCTCAGTGCGACTGGTACAAATGTCTCATTTCCAAATAAGTAACACAAAAGGTAATAAGGTTTTTAAGAGTTTAGGGATAACTGGCACACAAAGGAAGGTGGTCTCCTGGCAAATGGTCTCACACCCCCAAAAGGTGTAACCTCTGAATGCAAATACCCATTATTAGATGTTTCCATGTGAAAGAGGTTCTGTCTATATAATGGAATGCAGCAAAGGGTTCGGCGCCTTTTCTGTATCTCAGATTAGCCCATGATGTTGAAGGACCTCAAAGAATTCGGCATCATGTATTTATAATGTCGGGTTCGCATCTCTTCTCTTTAATCCAGAGCTTTTGATGTTTTGTATTGATTATCTTTTAATTGATTCTGAAATTGGCATGATACATTTACCTGACGTAATAAATTGTTACATTTGATTATTCTAACCGTCTTTGACATTATTTTCATTAAAGAGTTAAAAAGAATAGTTAAACATTCGCTCACGTTTAATGATGCACAGATATCATTAAAACCTTTTCATTTATGGAGTCAGATGAAACAACGAGAAAATACATATTCAAATGTATTGCATTTAATCCAAAAATACTTTGCCTCGAGAAAAGACAGTAACACGTAGAGACCCTCCGCGCTGGTCGGATGCCGGACTTTGGGACGATCGAGGGCGAGCTTACAGCAACTAACTGAAATAAATAAGTTTAAGTACTAAAAAAACTGAAATAAAAAAATAAAGCTAAATAGAAATATTTTTATATTTATATTTTTTTGTGGAAATGGTGATACTTTTTCAGGATTCTTTGTTGAACAGAAAGTATAATGAACAGCATTTATTTACATTTATTAAAGTATTTATTAAACAGAAATCTGTTGAAAATGTCTTCACTGTCACTTTTGATCAATTTAATGCATCCTTGATGAATAAAAATATTAATTTCTCTCTCTTTTTATCTTACCACAAATGTTTGAATGTTATCATTGTTTCCACAAAAATATTGAGCTGCACAACTGTTTATAACATTGATAATTGCCAGAAGTGTTTCTTAAGCAGCAAATCAGCATACTGTATTAGAATGATTTCTGAAGGATCATGTGCTAAATGCTTTTAGTTCATAATACCAAATGCATTTACTAAAGTTGTTGTATAGAACATTGTTAAGCTTATTGTAAAGCTCTCACTGATATCAATCCCACAATCCCCCACGCAAACCTGCCGCTCATCTCCCATAGAGAATGAATTGAAAACACCCACTCATCTCCACACATGCCGCTAGTGTCCCTTCAGTGTGTGTGTGTGTGTGTGTGTGTGTGTGTGTGTGTGTGTGTGTGTGTGTGTGTGTGTGTGTGTGTGTGTGTGTGTGTGTGTGTGTGTGTTACAGTCGGCATGTACCTGTACTGAGACGAATTGTTGAACTGGATCAAGCGAGGGTTCAGTTTCTGCACCAGAATCCTGATAATGTTCATGAAGAGAAGGAAGTTCACCTGGTTGGGCAAGAAACAGACATGAAAACAACTGTGTGTGAGTCCATTCATTCATCCTCATGCATTATCTTACCCCTATTGATACTACAATGGGACCTTTGATGATCCACCAATAAGGAGAATCTTCATTTATGTCCCAGCACCTGAAAAAAAAAAAATAGATAGACAACTTCAATGTCTTAACCAGGTAAGACGCAATGAAGCAAATGATAAAAGCCATTGCTTTGTAATATATAGAAGTATAGATATAAATATGAAGTGTTGCTCGGGTGGCAATCTGTGACTAGCTGCTGATCGAAAAGCTTCGACGCGATGAGATTGAGTCTTAAAGTGAGGGGGCTTGTTCAAATCCCTCACGAGAACCACTACTTAAAGGTAGAGAACAAACGTGCAATTACTCTGTGTCCTCAAAATACACTCTGGAGCAGATCCAGAGGACGATGGAGACCAGAGGAACACCTGCGAGAAAAGACGAAAGAGAGACAAAAAGATTATGGTGTTGGTAAAATGTAATCTTACAGAGTGTTCAATGCAGCGCTGTAAAAAGCATGTAAAAAAGCATATTTAAATAGAGAATTTCTCTGGATTTAAACATTGTTGGAAACATTTGAGTTCATATACACAAGTGAACTCAATATAAAACACTGTGCATATATAACATATACACTGTGCTAATGGTTTTGGGATATTTGAATGCAAAATGTTTCCATATTGTGCCTTCAAATGAAGATTCAGAGCTACTGTGCAATATTAAGTGCCTTTTAGTTAAATTACGAAAAGTTGGCGTAATCCCAAAATTAATAATTTAAGCAATTATGAAAATGTTTATGGAAATTAGACAGCATTCATGAAGTATTAAACATATTTGCACAAGAAAAAGGCCATTTTCAAGAGCTCTCCATATTTCTAAAACAGAAAATTAGCAGATCTCCTAAATATCACCATTTAACTTTCCTAATGTGATGCAATACAGGATATTAAATGAGAGAGAGATAAAAAGTTGGACTGGACTTGATTTAATATCATTCGCAATCGCATATCATCATTCGCAATAAGACCAGGAACGTGTATAAGAACGAGAACATGGATTTGTACGTGTAGTTATATTCACTCTATATGCATTTCACATGTTTCTACAATGTCATTTAAACTGTTTGTTCATTCAATTGTCAAACTGAAATGGAAGACGACGGAGGTGCCAATCACGAGAGTTGTTCTGACACTTCTCTGCCCTCCCAGGGTCCCACACACCAGAGGAGAGCGAGACAGACAGAATATAAATGGAAATTGAGAAATAGAACAACAGAAGGATCATGCTGTACTTCACTGATTGGAGCCGCTGAGAATATAATGGCTGCTAACATGAGAAAAATAATTGACTACCATAAATGATGATAGATCAGAGTAAGTGGCCAAGAAATAAGGATCATAATGTTGGTCATTACTGCAAAAAAAAAAAAAAGTGATCAAATAGCACATGAATTAATCTCTACATACACTAGCATTCAAAAGTTTGGGGTTGGTAAGATTTTTTTAATGTTTTTTAAATAAGTCTCTTATGCTCACCAAGGCTGCATTTATTATACCAAAAATACAGCAATATTGTAAAATATTATTACAATTTAAAACAACTATTTTCTGTTTGAATATATTTTAAAATGTAATTTGTTCCTGTGATCAAAGCTGAATTTTCAGCATTATTACTCCAGTCTTCAGTGTCACATGATCCTTCAGAAATCTAATATGATGATTTGCTGCTCAAGAAACATTTCTTATTATTATTAATGTTGAAAACAGTGCTTAATATTTTTAGGATTCTTTAATGAATAGAAAGTTCAAAAGAACAGCATTTATGTGAAATGTATTTTTTTTTATTTTTTTTTATAAATGTACTCAATAATAGTATAATAAAATTAAATTAAAAATAATAAAATTAAAATTCCAAACTTTTTAATGGTAGGCTAGTGTACCTTCCTATGCATTATTGTGAAAGGTGTGAAATATGTAAATGTTTTTATTTTACTTTATTTATTTTTGGGGGGGGATGTAAACTGTATTCTTTCTTCTGTGGAACAAAAAAAGATATTCTGAGGCAAAAACAAAATTGGACCTCAATTTTTCAAAATATATTCTTTTGAACTCTTTGAACTCTTTTCCACCGATGAAAGACAGACATTCTTCCTAAACGCTTTGAAGCGTCAAGAGCTTTGGGTGAATGGACTTTCAATGGAGCGACAGAATTGATTGGAAATGAATTAAATTGGAATTTCATTGGAAATATCTTCATTTGTGTTCTGAAAATGAATGAAAGTCTTACAGGTTTGGAATGACATGAAGCTGTGTAAATGATGACAGAATTTTCATTTTTGGGTTAACTATGAATTACTTCATATTAAAGTGTTAAAACAATAGATACAAACCTAACCTAATTTCTCTGTTTCCCTTCTGTTCCTTTAATAACTCACATAGTCAACACTATAAGATACAACTCATCTGTGACGGCCAGAAGGAGTGTGTGAGAGGACAGGGACAGAGATATGAGAGTCTCACCCCAGCCCAGCAGAGCGAAACTCCACAGACAGCGGCGGCTGCGCGGGAAAGCAGAGACCAGCAGTGAGTTCAGATACACGGCTTCAACCAGCAGCCAGAAGAAATTAGTCAAGACGCAAAAATGACAAAACACCACGGACGCCTTACAGGCCGCCTGCAGAGAGAGAGAGAGAGGACAACGAGAGAGAGACACTCTGAGAATGATCAAAAGGGCATAACGGCAAAAAACTGGAGAGGAAGGATATAAGCAGAGGGAGAAAGTATGAACTCAGCAGGAAAAAGAGGAAGATGAGTATTTCTAATTTAAAAAAAATGAATGTGGAGGACTCTGGAAGAAATCAAGGAATTTTCCATGAATAAAGTACAAAACAGGGTCTAAAACTCTTATAAAACTTGAAATTATTACATCGTTCTTTTTAGCATAAAAGGTGCTTCAGTAAGAAGGGGTCAGTAAGATATTTTTTTGGACAATAGAATGTGTTTATTCAATAAGGATGCGTTAAATTGGCCAAAAGTGAGAGTAAAGACATTAAAGGGATGGTTCGGAGTAAAATCAACCTAGGGTCCTTTGCACCATGACCTCGAGCCAAACACCCCCCAGAAGCCTTTTTTCCCTGGGTTGAACATTATTAAAGTTAGAGCTTATGTAGAGATATCAGCTGTATGGCTTAGTGCAGGCACTAATGGATCCTTGGTTGTATCTCGTAAATTACCCCACTAATAATGCCTGGAATGGTACCAAACTTCTACAGTCGTACAAATAGGTTCTGTACTCATAAAATGAGGCATTGGAAAGTTTGTAAGTACATCAGGAGTTTATTTATATAACACTTGCCTGACGGCTCATGCTACCGCTAACCCGGACGTCGAGGTCACTTCAGTGATTTGGGAAAAGCACGTAAAAGTCCTGGCAGAAAGCGATGCATAAGGATGTAGTGTAACGACAAATTATTATTTTTTCCGAAGTGTTGACAACTTAGTGTTAACTAATAATTGTTATAAACTGGTACTACCAACAAAATATTAGTGCATTCCTGGAACTGGGCGTTGTTACACTACATCCTTAAACATCGCTTTCTGCCAGGACTTTTACGGGCTTTTCCCAAATCATTGAAGTGACGTCGACGTTCGGGTTAGCGGTAGCATTAGCCGTCAAGCAGGTGTTATTTAAATAAACTCCTGATGTACTTACAAACTTTCCAATGCCTCGTTTTATGAGCACAGAACCTATTTGTACGACTGTAGAAGTTTGGTACCATTCCAGGCATTATTAGTGGGGTAATTTACGAGATACAAACTTGGATCCATTAGCGCCTGCACTAAGCCATCCGGCTGATATCTCTATATAAGCTCTAACTGTAATAATGTTCGACCAAGGGGAAAAAAGGCTTCTGGGGGAGTGTTTGGCTCGAGGTCATAGTGCAAAGGACCCTAGGTTGATTTTACTCCGAACCATCCCTTTAATAATGTTTAAAACAAACATTTATATTTCAAATAAAAGCTGTTCTTTTGAACTTTCTATTCATTAAAGAATCCTGAAAAAAAGTATTACAGTTTCCACAAAAATATGAAGCAGCACAACTGTTTTCAACATGGATAATCATCAGAAATGTTTATTTTGCAGCAAATCAGCATATTAGAATGATTTCTGAAGGATCATGTGATCCAAGCCACTCAGCATTTTCCCTGGCCACAATTTTGACATTGATAATATGGGGAAAAACTGCCATATGGATATTTTTTATATTCTCATTATTTGGCAGCAAGTATATTAGGCTGCTGTCACTTTAAGACCTGACACACTGATCCATTATACTGTTACACATGCGTTTCTTTCTCAACTGTTTACTATCACTCAAAACATAACTGACTGTGTTTGTGTGAACACTCGCATTTTTCATTATTTTGTGTGTATTTGACTGTTTAAGTGCAATAAGCAGCAAACAAGTACTCGATTTAGTAGAGGAGGCTTTATGTGCCGAACTTTGAGTGTGAGCACAAAATCTGCGGGAATTATTCAAATTATGCATAATCACATGCCGAAATTCAAGCCCTGTAACACCACAATATTCATCCAGAGCAAATGAAATGAGTGAGTGAGGAGAGGAGGGTTTGTGTGTAACTCGGAGAGATGAGAGAGAGAGAAAGCGCAGCTGATATCTTGTATCTACTATTCTGCAGAAAATCAGTATTGGAAGCGTTTCAGATATTTCAGTATTGATATGTATTGAAAAATCTATATTTTTGACCACACTACATTGCACTTAGTTTATTATTTCAGACGCCTTTTTAAAAGACTAAAATAAAATAAAAATGATATACAGTATTATACATAAAATTCAACCCACCAAAGTGGCTAAATGCGTTACACGCCACTGCTGAAATACACTGCATTTGGCAAGTGTTAATGTCTTAATTCCTGAATATATACTGTATATAAGAAATACACTATATATAAGAAATACACTAAGAAATATTGTCAGTAAGGCATATTAAAAAATATTGTGACATATCCATTGAGTCATTGATGAAAAAAGTGGTGTGTGTGAAGTCGGTCAGGTTTGTACTTTTCACAGGAAACAGCATTGATGGTGTGACAGACTCACCGTCGAGAGTGTGCAGTGATCCGTGTCGTCACTGGAGAACAGCGTCGCATCTTTGATAAAAACAGCCACAGATTTTAGGATGAAGGTGAAAAACAGTTGCATGTGGATGTAGTTTCGAGCACAGTGTAATCGCCTAGAACACAAACAACATTATTTTAAATATATCATTGTAAAGAATACGACCTTCTTCTAATGTTGCAGTAACTACTTTGAGACTAGTTTCCAAGCTACAGGCTGATTTAAAATTGTAAAGCCAACTTTATGTGGAAAAAGTAGCTAGATATATCCTAAAAGTTACTCACAAAAGAGACTAGCTATATTAAAGCAATATTTTTACAGGAATAACTAATCAGTGGCAGGGTTTGAGGTTTTTTTGTCCACCAAGCACAGTACCTGAAGAGCAGCAGTATAATCACAGCAACAGAGAGAGAGAGCAGAGACGCTCCGTAACCAACAGTGTAGATCAGTTTCACAGTGGCAAAATACAACTCCTACGGGACAAATGAGCACAAATCAATTACATCTACATGTATTTTCAACTAAATGACATTTTCAGTTTACAGAGTCTGTTTAAATTGAATGAATGAATGAATGAATGAATGAATGAATGAATGAATGAATGATCTGAATGATCAGTTAGGACAGACACATAAGTGTGAAAGCCTAAAGCCTGTTTATTCTGAAAAATTAAAGTAAATGTACTAAAATGTAATATATATTGTATACATACAGTGTGTATGTATGTGTGTGTGTCTGTGTGTGTATGTGTTTGAGTGGGCTCACACTCACCGGCCACTTTATTAGGTACACCTTGCACCGGGTTGGACCCCATTTTGCCTTCAGAACTGCCTTAATTCTTCACAGCACAAATTCAACAAGGTGCTGGAAACATTCCTTTTGGTCCATATTATTGACATGATAGAATTAGTTGCTGCAGATTTATCAGCTGCACATGATGCGATTCTCCCGCTCCTCCACATCCCAAATCTGCTCTATTGGATTGAGATCTGGAGACTGGAGCCCGTTTGAGTTTAATGAACTCACTGTCATGATCAAAAAACCAGTTTGAGGTGATTTGAGCTTTATGATATGGTGTGTTATCCTGCTGGAAGTATCCATCAGAAGATGATACACTGTGATCATAAAGGGATGGACATGATCAGCACCAATACTGTGGAGTTTAATCGATGATCAATTGGCACTAAGAGACCCAAAGTGTGCAAGAAAATATCCCACCATCATTACACCACCAGCAGCCTGAAGCGCTGATACAAGGCAGGATGGATTCATGCTGTCATGTTGTTTATGCCAAATTCTGACCCGACCATCTGAACGCTGAAGCAGAAATGGAGACTCGTCAGACCAGACAACGTTCTTCCAATCTTCTATTGTCCGGTTTTCTTGAGCTGTGTGAATTGTAGCCTCAGTTTCTGTTCTCATCTCACAGGAGTGTCACCGGTGTGTGTCTTCTGCTGCTGGAGCTCGTCTTCTTCAAGGTTTGATGTGTTGTGTGTTCAGAGATGCTCTTCTGCTTCAAGGTTTGATGTGTTGTGTGTTCAGAGATGCTCTTCTGCTTCAAGGTTTGGTGTGTTGTGTGTTCAGAGATGCTCTTCTGCGTCAAGGTTTGATGTGTTGAGTGTTCAGAGATGCTCTTCTGCTTCAAGGTTTGATGTGCTGTGTGTTCAGAGATGCTCTTCTGCTTCAAGGTTTGGTGTGTTGTGTGTTCAGAGATGCTCTTCTGCTTCAAGGTTTGGTGTGTTGTGTGTTCAGAGATGCTCTTCTGCTTCAAGGTTTGATGTGTTGAGTGTTCAGAGATGCTCTTCTGCTTCAAGGTTTGATGTGCTGTGTGTTCAGAGATGCTCTTCTGCTTCAAGGTTTGGTGTGTTGTGTGTTCAGAGATGCTCTTCTGCTTCAAGGTTTGGTGTGTTGTGTGTTCAGAGATGCTCTTCTGCTTCAAGGTTTGGTGTGTTGTGTGTTCAGAGATGCTCTTCTGCTTCAAGGTTTGATGTGCTGTGTGTTCAGAGATGCTCTTCTGCTTCAAGGTTTGATGTGTTGAGTGTTCAGAGATGCTCTTCTGCTTCAAGGTTTGATGTGTTGTGTGTTCAGAGATGCTCTTCTGCTTCAAGGTTTGATGTGTTGTGTGTTCAGAGATGCTCTTCTGCTTCAAGGTTTGATGTGTTGAGTGTTCAGAGATGCTCTTCTGCTTCAAGGTTTGATATGTTGAGTGTTCAGGGATGCTCTTCTGCTTCAAGGTTTGATGTGTTGAGTGTTCAGAGATGCTCTTCTGCTTCAAGGTTTGATGTGTTGAGTGTTCAGAGATGCTCTTCTGCTTCAAGGTTTGATGTGTTGTGTGTTCAGAGATGCTCTTCTGCTTCAAGGTTTGATGTGTTGTGTGTTCAGAGATGCTCTTCTGCTTCAAGGTTTGATGTGTTGAGTGTTCAGAGATGCTCTTCTGCTTCAAGGTTTGATATGTTGAGTGTTCAGGGATGCTCTTCTGCTTCAAGGTTTGATGTGTTGAGTGTTCAGAGATGCTCTTCTGCTTCAAGGTTTGATGTGTTGTGTGTTCAGAGATGCTCTTCTGCTTCAAGGTTTGATGTGTTGTGTGTTCAGAGATGCTCTTCTGCTTCAAGGTTTGATGTGTTGTGTGTTCAGAGATGCTCTTCTGCTTCAAGGTTTGATGTGTTGTGTGTTCAGAGATGCTCTTCTGCTTCAAGGTTTGATGTGTTGTGTGTTCAGAGATGCTCTTCTGCTTCAAGGTTTGATGTGTTGTGTGTTCAGAGTTGCTCTTCTGAAGACCTCGGTTGTAACAAGTGGATATTTGAGTTACTGTTGTCTTTCTATCAGCTGAACCAGTCTGGTCATTCTCCTCTGATCTTTGACATCAACAAGGCATTTTCTCCAACAGAACTGACACTTACTAGATATTTTCTCTCTGATAATTCTCTGTAAACCCTAGAAATGGTTGTGCGTGAAAATCCCAGTAGATCAGCAGTTTCTGAAATACTCAGACCAGCCCGTCTGGCACCAACAACCATGACACATTCAAAGTCACTAAAATCAACTTTCTTCCTCGTTCTGATGCTCAGCTTGAACTTCAGCAGATCGTCTTGATCATGTCAACATGCCTAAATGCACTGAGTTTCTGCCATGTGATTCGCTGATTAGATATTTGTGTTAACGTGCAATTGAACTGGTGTAATAAAGTGGCCAGTGAGTGTGTGTGTGTAGTATATACACTGTATATTGTTGATGACCGACATTAAGAGCTATTAAAAGTTCATGTTAACAGCAGCTCAGATCTTTTGGTCTTCAAGGAATTTGATGAAGAATGTTTGAGTTCATAGTGAGACAAATCTGAGACTTTATTGAGATCTCTTCTGTAATTCTAGAAGAGTGTATGAATAAATGGAAAATGTTTATCAAATACAAGTTAGTATGAACTGCAGAACATGTCAGTGACCTCTGGGATGTCGTCCTCAACACTGCAGGCCTCATGATACGGAGGGAACGGCTGTGACCAGCCTCCAGCGCTGCAGTTGCGACTCACTATACCTAGAGTAAATAAATCAAGGTCAAAAGTCAATGACAATCATGCAAGGCAATCTCTGCAAGCTTTAAAAAAAAAACACATTTAAATCTGCTGATACATTCACTGGCAACTTTGATGTCATTTCATGTGGATTTCATTGAGTTTGTTTTATATCTTTTTCTCTGGAGACAAGATGCAATGCATGTAATTAGTTTGTGCTAAAGCTGAATGTGAAATGAGGTCTGAATATTTTTCTACACAAGTCAGCGACGGAGTGACACTTTACTCGTCGTCAGATGAAACTGCAGCAGCACAATTTTATTTGTGGTCTTTCAGATTTGACTGTAGTGTTGGTTGGCTGGTTTAGACTGGGTTTAGTTTGGCGGATGTGTGGAGATTTGAGACGTTATTGCAGTGGCAAATATGAAAACCTTTTTTTTGCTCAAGCTTATGAAGCCTTGAAATTGGGGCTGTGTATTTTACAATTTGAGTTTTCAGCTTATATTCTCAAGGTAGATGTGTCTATTGTTAAAGCCCACAGAGTGAAACCAATGCGTTTGCTTCACGCGTTTGCTTTGTTTGCAGAAGCTGTTAATATGGAAATGCATGTGTGAACCAAGGTTGGGCAAACTCAGAGCTCTTTTAATTCATTAACATTAAATGAATTAATTAAATGAGAATCTCATTACATGAGAAAGAGAAACTTTTTCTGTTTCTCGAGTCAAAAGAGCAAAGTCTCTTTGGCATTCTAATACACACATTTTATGGTACTACATTAATGCCTGGCCCTAATACATCAATTTGCATAATAACTTATTCTTATAACTTATTCTGGTTATTAAAGTGTCCCTATCATACTTTTTCAAATATTTCCTTTCATGTAGTGTGTAATACAGCTATTTGTGAAAGTAAAAGGACTGCAAAGTTTCAAAGATCAAAGTGTGTCTCAGTGTCCCAGTCTCAATTCCTGCACAAACCTATGTAGGTTTATATCAAACTTTCATGATGCCAACCTATGGTCTTCATTGTCCATGAACAAAGTCTACCTTGACCCTTGAATAGAGGGTAGCTGAACAGTAGTTGTAGCTGCACTGCAAAAAATGCTTTTCTTACTTAGTATTTTTGTCTTGTTTCCAGTCCAAATATCTAAAAATTCTTAAATCAAGATGTTCTAAATTCCAGAAATTCTTAAATCAAGATCTTTTACTAGATAAGTAAAATTAGATAAGATATTATGTCTTGTTTTCAGGGGAAATAAATGAAAATTAAGTGAGTTTTTGCTTAAAACAAGCACATTTTTCTGTCCATGGGGTAAGAAAAATAATCTTAAAACAAGATTATTTTTCTTACCCCATGGACAGATCATTTTGCTTGTTTTAAGCAAAAACTCACTTGATTTTCATTTATTTCCCCTGAAAACAAGACATAATATCTTATGGCATTTTACTTATGAATTTAGAACATCTTGATTTATGAATTTTTAGATATTTGGACTGGAAACAAGACAAAAATACTAAGTAAGAAAAGCATTTTTTGCAGTGTGATACTGGAAGAGTTTGGTTTGTGTGTCGACAAGACGCTGTTTTCTGCAAAAGCAAATCCCTTTTAGTACTCGGGCTCAAATTAATACGGTAAAACCGACGCCATCGTTACCGCTCGTATCACTGTGCATCAAGTGCTGAGGAAGATCCACAGCTGAAATTCAGATATGGTAATGAGCGTTTGGTTTCCGACATACGCTGAAAGCGGTCGACCAATCAAAACAGACTGAGCCATCTGACCAATCAGAGCAGAGTAGCTCTTGGAAAGGAGGGGTTTAGAGAGTCTGAATCTTTTACTGAACCGATTCAAACACTGTGAGAAAAGAGATGATGCTGCAATGGATATTATGAGAAAATGTGCTTTTTGAGCCTGGATGCATATAAACCTGTTGAAGGAGACAATTAGAAACCTTTAAAATAACATAATAGGGGCACTTTAAAATAATATTAATGTTTAACATTTTCATTTATCCAGTAATATTGGTACATCAATTTGTATTTCATTCCTATTTAACTATATACTTCTATCAATTTACCGTAATTTCAAATGTAATGATTCACAGTTTGTGCATCTTGTTTTCCATCTTTACCTCATTCAGGTACTGAATTGCATTCTCAATTCATTTTTGAATTGTTCACAACCCTGAAGTGGACGTAGTGTTTGTGTGTCATACCTGTGTTGTTCTTGAAGAGAGAGAAAACAGCCGGACAGGGAGTGTGGACGGTCTCACCCACTTCAGCTCTGGGCCAACACACTACAGAATCCCATACTGGTGGGCAACCTTCACACACACATTTATATAAATAGCATGACCTTATAACTACTCATGCACTCAAGCAACAAACATCAAGAAACATCACAAACATCACATCACAGCTAGAATTACTCTATTACAGTCCAGTTTTCTGTGTTGGATCGGCACAAGAACATCTGTGAATTTCCAGCAAAGCCACTGCAAAGCATGCTGGGAAATGCAAAGGCAAGGCGCTGCATTACAATGAGTGTGATCTCGTATTAACCTCTGTCTCTGAATGTCACCACTGACCGCTTATGGCAGTGTAAATGCTGTGCAGATGTGATTCATTTTAAATGTCATCTGATGGGTTTGTGACCTGTTTTTGTATGTCATTTTAAATCAAAAAAGAAATGGAGTATAAAGTCATTAAAAGTCATTTTAAAAGTTTAAATGCTTGACAGGAGACATTATTGATATGTTATGGCTAAAGTACAAAGTTTTTTTTTTTTTTTAAGTAGCAGCAAAAAAAATTCTAATGTTCTCTCTTTTATGTAGAATAAATTTATATTTTATTTCTAAAATGTGAATAGTATACACTACCATTCAAAAGTTTAGGGTCAGGAAGATATATTTTTTTAATTAATAAATATTATTATTCAGCAATGATGCATTAAAATGATCAAAAGTTAAAAATGTTACAAAAGATTTCTATTTTAAATAATTTAAATCACAAAAATATGAAGCAGCACAACTATTTTTTGTCAGAAAAATGTTTTTTGAGTATCAAATCAGCATATTAGAATGATTTCTGAAGAATCATGTGACACTGAAGACTGGTCACAGTCACAGTCAGCACAATTCAGCTTTGATCACAGGAATAAATTACATTTTACAATATATACAAATAGAAAACATATATTTCCCAATATTACTGTTTTTACTGTATTATTTTTATGATGGCTGGGTGTCGTTTGAATTTTAGTCATTCGGATTCTGCTTATCGATTCCGATTCTTATTGATTACCAGTTTCGATTTCAAAAGTCAAACATTTAGATATCAAACCTTTTGATACATTTTTGCTAAACATTTAGTTGCAGCTGAATACCATGAACTAAAATCAGCAGCCTTAAGAACAACTAACTAATAAACTAGACCAGCATAAATTTCAAACATTATTAAAGACAAGAATTTAAATCAGTATCAGTAATTAAATAAAAACAAACAAGCAAAGTAGCAATAGCACAAATAAAAACAACTGAACAATGTTCAGAAATTGAAATCAAGTGTAAAATAACACTGCATAGTTTTCTTTTTATAAATAAAATATAGATTAATCTTTTTTAAAGTAACAAAAGTTATTCAGCCAAGATCAGGGAGTGATTTTCTTTTATTAACAGTAATGACACAGACGGCAGCAGGTTTATTAGGCTGCTGTCACTTTAAGACTTAATGCACAGGTCACATGCATAATGTTGTTACACATGCGTTTTCTTTCTCAACTGTTTACATTCACTGAAGACATAACCGACTGTGTTTACGAGGATATTTTGACATCATTTTTTTTGTGTGTTTATCCGTTCAAGTGCAAGAAGACGTATACGAGAACTCAGTCAGGTATTCGGGCACTATAGGGGGCTGTTTACACCTGGCCACTTCATGCGTTTTCTCAGATCGGATAGCTATCCGATCGTGAAAAGACCAGGTGTAAATGCCCTCCGAAACGCATTCGAGAAGGATTTGAATCCGATCGCTCAAACCACTTCAGGAGGTGGTCTGGGCCACATTCCAGACGAAACTGGACAAGTGTAACGTTAAATGCATCTGGTTGTTGAAACCACATATGTAAATTGTACTCCTCCCAAAAATGCTAAAAAAATAAACGTGTGAGAGCGTGTTATAGACTATATGCAGAATGCAGAATCCCTGACAACATTCAAAAAACAGCTGAAAACCAATCTCTTCCGTGAGCACTTAACCTTATAGAAAAAAAAAAAAAATAAAAAAAAAATAAATAAAAAAAATTCCTTTCCCTTTGAAACATCACTTATCAGGCTTATGCTACTCTGAATAATACCTGAACTTCGTATTTTGAGCACTTCCTGCGTTGTTGTTGCTTTTGCCTCTTTGATGACTCGCTGAACTTAGTCCTAATTTGTAAGTCGCTTTGGATAAGGGCGTCTGCTAAATGACTAAATGTAAATGTAAATGTATATGTAATGTTATAGCCAGATATTACAACGCTACTGGAACACGCATCACCGCAGATGAGAAGCTGAGCATCTATTCATTAAACCAACGTGCAAACTATCGCAAATCAAAGTGAAAGTAAGTCGCAGACGCTTAACACACAATCATCATCATTAAAAGTAAAGAAACGAAATGATCTTACCAGGGCTGTTACTGCTCTCTCTTATTGCGGTCTTTAGATTTCGAAATTTTAGCTGATGATCAATAAAATACAGCTCATCTGTTGCTTTCGGTGACGTGCACTCCATTAAATCTGCATATAGCGTGAGAATTGAAGATCGGATTTAAATCCGTTTCGCAAAAACACATTTATGTGACCAGGTGTAAATGGAATCGTTTTGATAAATCAGATAGCTATCCGATCTGAGAAAACGCATGAAGTGGCCAGGTGTAAACAGCCCCTATGAGAGGCACCTTTTTGTGCGCATCTTCATTCACTTGAATGGTTTAAAACCACGTGCACACAGGAATCAATAAGCAGAATCAAGATCTTAATTTTATAACATATATTCGATTCCTGACCTTAAGTATCCGATTCCAGAATTGGAATTGATTTTCGATTCCCAACCCTAATTATTGATTTAAAAAAATGCCGTGTTGGTGAGCAGAAGATCATTAATAGCCTAAGGCCTGGTTTCACAGACAGGGTTTAGATTAAGCCAGGATTAGACCTTAGTTCAATTAGGACATTTAAGTAGCTTTTATAAACGTGCCTTAGAAAAAAAAACATTGCTGATGTGCATCTTGAGACAAAACAATGACATATTGTAAGTTACTTTCAGTTAAAACAGCATTTTAGTCAAAGACCGTGAAACCGGGGGATAATCTTACCAACCCTGAATTTTGAACGGTAGTATTGCTCATATAATTTAGTCTTGAATACATCTGAGACAAGTTCATAATGAGATCTCAGACTTTTGATTGCAAACTTTGGTGTCTCAGTAATTCAGAGTGCAGGTCTCAGCTTGATCTCAATGTAATCTCAGTGTTTAGCATGTCTCTCATGTCCTGTGGAAGACAAACCCCCTTCAACATCCCATCAGGAGCTTCGGTTTATTTCTACCTGAGGAGCTGCTGAGGTTCCCAGGCTCTGTGATCTCTCGCAGACACCGCTGTTCATCTCTTGCCAACTGAAAAATATATTCACACTCAGGATGCAAACTGCACAACACCTGCAGAGAGAGAGAACATTTAATGAGTCAGTGATGCATAGAAATGCAGGTCTCATTTATAACACAACTCATACATTTTTCAGACAAAAAAATTACAATCAATTGTGGATGCTGTCCTGACCCACTTTCCAGACAGAGAGAGCATGTGCATATGTGTGCGTGCTGAAATAGAAGGAGAAATGTTATACTAATACCAGCACAGAAAAACATGACTTCAGATTGCATTAGCACAAAGGTGACATTTCTTCTTTTTCAATGGACAGTAATTATGCCATAATGTGGCTAGTGAAAACTGACGCTGATTAAGAATTCATTGCCATTTTAAAAATATCCTACGTTTCATTTCAACTCTGCGTTTCTTCTGGCTGTTAATGAAGTAGCAGTTGTCAAGAACCATTTTAATATATGTATGCACACAAATATTGTATATGCATGCAAGAGCATTTAAATTGTTAATTATGTGCATGTAATCAAAGCGCTTTCAGAGTGATTGTCTCCGATCAAACACTTTAGTCTGACTGCGTCTCTGCCGTTTAAGAGTTAAGAAATTATTATGAGCTGTAGCAGCTTTTGAAAGCATTGCAATCAAAGTCCCATGAGTTATTCTCTGGAAACACTCCATAATACTCAGGGACATTTTTATTATTGTTCAAAAAGTATTTGAGTATTTCTCCAGCTCAGGATCAAATGAACAGGACCAGATATTACAGAACCAGCATATGGATATACCCAAATATTCATATTATTATTTAGCAAATGTATGTGTTTATGATATTTATGATATGTCCCTTTCTTAGAATATATAATATCCCAATAGTAAACATGTGGTATATATAGTGTTAATAATTTGGGCTCAGTAAGATTTTTTAAAGAAGTCTCTTCTGCTCACCAATGCTGCATTTATTTGATCAAAAATACATTAAAAACAGTAATATTGTGAAATGTTATTATAATTTAAAATAACTGTTTTCTATTTTCGTATATGAAATATACGCTGAATTTTTCAAAGTCTTTAGTGTCACATGATCCTTCAGAAATCATTCTAATATGATGATTTGCTGCTCAAGAAACATTTATTATTATTATAAATATTGAAAATAGTTTTGCTGCTTCATATTTTTGTGGAAAGAGTGATTTTTTTCAGGACTCTTTGATGAATAGAAAGTTAATCCAAAAAATCGCAACAAGCTTTGTTACTTTTGATATGAAACGTCTCAGCTTTCAAATTCTGTCAATTTTATCATGATATTCAAACATTAAATAGCGTTTTGGCACTCTTTAATGTGGCGTGACAGATCACTGTAGCGTCTCAGTTCAAGTGAACTGACCATCTTTTCCTCTTTACTACTAGTTATAGCACCAAATAAACATGAATGAACATTAGAAGATGTTGAGAGATCTGTATCATGTTGTCTCATGTAATCAGTCAATCAGTGTTTCATCCTCAGAAAGAAAAACTAGAGAGGAGCATTTAGCAAAATATATACATGATTGCATATTCATTGTATTTTAACCTGTTCTTCAATATTTAAAGGAACAAGCCGACTTTTTGGGACTTAGCTTATTCACCATATCCCCCAGAGTTAGATAAGTCCATACCTTTCTCATCTCCGTGCGTGCCGTAACTCTGTCTGATGCACCCACCGCTAGCCTAGCTTAGCACAAAGACTGGAGGTAAACGGCTCCAGCTAGCATACTGCTCCCAATAAGTGACAAAATAACGCCAACATTTTCCTATTTACATGTTGTGATGTGTATAGTCACAGCGTGTACGAATAACAAGGTCACATGAGACACAGCCATCTTCTAATCGTACACATACTGGGAACTAGCTTTCCTGTAGCTAGCTTTCCTGTAGCTCAGTGGTAAGAGCATTGCGTTAACATCGCAAGGTTGTGGGTTCGATCCCAGGGGTATTGCACATATAAATGTATAGGATAATGCAATGTAAGTCGCTTTGGATAAAAGAGTCTGCCAAATGCATAAATGTAACTATATTCTCAGAAGGCGAAGCACTGCAACTTCTGCAGAGTGATTTGCTCGCAGCGCCTGAGAAGCTCGGTGGTGAGGAGCAGAGAGTTCGCTCAGAGTTGGAGTAAATCACTCCACCCAAGTAGCAGTGCTACGCCTTCTGAGAATATAGTTCCCAGTATGTTATCGGTTTCACAACATGTAAATAGGAAAATGTTGGCATTATTTTGTCACTTATTGGGAGCAGTATGCTAGCTGGAGCCATTTACCTCCAGTCTTTGTGCTAAGCTAGGCTAGCGGTGGGTGCGTCAGACAGAGTTACGGCACGCACGGAGATGAGAAGGGTATGTATGGACTTTTCTAACTCTGGGAGATACGGTGAATAAGCTAACGTCCCCAAAAGTTGGCGTGTTGCTTTAATGTTTGAATAAATCCATCATGTTTTAATGACAGCCACCATTTAAATGTTTATATTTCATTTAAAAAGTGATTGTAAGTTAACTATTATAAAAACGTCCTTTTATGTCATTTAAATGTAAGTAGACTACAAATCAGTTATATATCCTTTAATATTATAGAAATGTACCAACTGGGATTCCCTGTATAGTTTAAACTAAAGCATTAGTTGAGAGAGATTGTTTTCTTTTAGAATATTTTCCATGTACTGTACATAGCCCAATTAATCGATATCTAATCGAATCGGAATTTAATTGAATTACAAGGTAGTGAATCAAAATCGAATGGTAAAATTTGTGTAAGTACCCAGCTCTAATAAAAGGCTATAGCACACAAATGGCACCATTTCCCGATAATTACTCCCATATCCTTCACTTTGATATGTTTTTCGCCAAAAATGTTTTGAAAAGTTAAAAAAGAGAAGAGTTCAACAATATGCTTCTTCACAGTGTATTTGTACGTGCTCGAGTCAGTCTTTTAAGGTAAATATAATCTCCAAAGCAGTCACGTCTCTCTCTGCTACAAGGGGGAGCTTTCACCGAATGAAAAATACAGGTCAGAGCTGAGTCAAGGTTTTGTTCATTAAAAGATTTTCAAAAACACTGAGCCATAAGCAAGTCTAAGAGAAGGCAGGCTCTGCGTGATGCTCTGTAGTCTCATATAGAAGCTCTATCTCACAGTAACCATCTCATATGTACTAGTTCTTCTCTCCGTTTATCTCTCTCTCTATCTATTTCTTTTAAATCATCCAAGTCTTAGAGACGCACAAAAGAGTTTTTGCCAGCTGATATTATCACTCGTCATTTTCTGTGTCTATAAAGCACAGTTGGACAACAGAAGAGGAGAAATATTGAGCTAACACAAACTAACAATGAGTATACTATTTGTACAGTGTTGGGTGTAATTCATTACTAAGTAATTAATTACTGTAATAATTTATACTTTTCCCTTGAAAACGTATAGGGATTACTCTATTTAATTTACAGTAATTGCATTAAATACTGTATAGAGTCTAGACTATAAAACAATTCTATATAAAGCAATAATGGATTCAACATTTAACTTCTAATGTTAAAATGTATGTTTTTATTTTAACCTTCTCCCTTTAAATACTTTGGTCAGTTCAAGAATAAGTTTACATTATTTATTTGGCAGAATTAAAAGACAAGTTTCATGTGTATGAACTGCTCATGGTTGGGTTTAGAAAGTTATTAGTAAGAAGTAAGAACATGAATTTTGGAGCAATTTTGAGCAGATTTTGTGCATTGTGACATTATGTTCATTTATTTTAAACAAACAAACAAATAAATAATTTGATAAGTAATGATGCTGAAAATTCAGCTTTGATCACAGGAATAAATTATTTTATTTTATAAGTTATTTTAAATTGTAATAAAATGTCAAAATATTCAGTTTTTAACTGTATTTTTAATCAAATAAATGCAGCTTTGGTGAGCATAAAATACTTCTTTCAAAACGGTTGACTGCTAGTGTACTGGTGCGTCTCAAAATATTTGAATATCGTGGAAAAGTTTTTTGTAATTTAATTCAAAAAGTAAAACTTTCATATATTCTGGATTCATTAGACATAAACTAAAATATATCAAGCCTTTTTTTTCTTTCTTTTTTTGATGATTATGGCTTACAGCTCATGAAAATAAAAATCCAGCATCTCAGATTATTAGAATATTTCGTAAAAAAAAAAAAAAAAGAAGGATTTACAACGTACAAAAAAAAAAAAATTCAAAGCTCTGAAAAGTATATGTTCATTTATGCACTCAGTACCTGTTTGGGGCTCCTTTAGCAGGAATTATGCATCAATGTTGCGTGGCATTAAACTGATGCAAGTTAAGTTCCATCCACACACACAAATAAAATCAGCATTTTTTAAGCCCTTACATCAACACCTCTCATAATGGGAGTGGGGGAACGGATTCCACAGCTGAACTATTTGCCGTCGGATTCTGTTCCCCCTATGTTTAGTACACAATACGGTTCTAATATATATCAAATTGCTACAAAGTACTTAACTCAATAGCCTAGTGGTCAGTGCCCTGACAATTTTTTTTTTTTAGCTTTGCGCGACCCGAGTTCAAATCCCAGGTAATCGAACTTTCTTGATACTATACTTTCCTATCATAATAAAAGGCCAAAAAATATATTCTTTAAACTGATGCAAGTTAAGCTCCATCCACACACAGAATAGAATCAGCATTTTTTAAGCCATTAAAGAATAGAATAGAATCAGCATATTTTAAGCCGATACATCAACATCTCTCATCATTGGGGTGGGGGAACGGATTTGGACAGCTGAACTATTTGCCGTCGGATTCTGTTCCCCCTATGTTTCTTACATAATGAGGTTCTAATATATGTCACATTGCAATGGATTACTAGACCCAATAGCCTAGTGGTCAGTGCACTGACATTCATTGTTTTTCAGCTTATTGCGACCCGAGTTCAAGTCCCGGGTTGTCAAACTTGCTTGATACTATACTGTCCTATCATAATAAAAGGCAAAAAAATATATTCTTTAAACTGATGCAAGTTAAGCCCCATCCACACACAAAAATAAAATCAGCATTTTTTAAGCCATTACAAAATTGTAAGAAAGTACTGGACTCAATAGCCTAGTGGTCCGTGCCCTGGCGATTTTCTTTTTTTTAGCTTTGGGCGACCCGAGTTCAAGTCCTGAGTCGTTGAACTTTCTTGATACTATACTTTCCTATCATAATAAAAGGCACAAAAATATATTCTTTAAACTGATGCAAGTTAAGCTCCATCCACACACAGAAGAGAATAAGCAAATTTTAAGCCGATACATCAACATCTCTCATCATTGGGGTGGGGTAACGAATTTCGACAGCTGAACTATTTGCCGTCGGAATCTGTTCCCCCTATGTTTCTTACATAATGAGGTTCTAATATTTATCACATTGCACTGGATTACTAGACCCAATAGCCTAGTGGTCAGTGCACTGACAATCATTGCTTTACAGCTTATTGCGACCCGAGTTCAAGTCCCGGGTCGTCAAACTTTCTTGATACTATACTTTCCTATCATAATAAAAGGCAAAAAAAAAATCTTTAAACTGATGCAAGTTAACCTCCATACACACACAAAATAGAATCAGCATTTTTTAAGCCATTACAGAATAGAATAGAATAGAATAGAATAGAATAGAATAGAATAGAATAGAATAGAATAGAATAGAATAGAATAGAATAGAATAGAATAGAATAGAATAGAATAGAATAGAATAGAATAGGCATATTTTAAGCCGATACATCAATATCTCTCATCATTGGGGTGGGGGAACGGATTTCGACAGCTGAACTATTTGCCGTCAGATTCTGTTCCCCATATGTTTCTTACATAATGAGGTTCTAATATTTATCACATTGCAATGGATTACTAGACCCAGTAGCCTAGTGGTCAGTGCACTGACAATCATTGTTTTACAGCTTATTGCGAGCCGAGTTCAAGTCCCGGGTCGTCAAACTTTCTTGATACTATACTGTCCTATCATAATAAAAGGTAAAAAAATATATTCTTTAATGCGATCTGTGGCCCTGCTGAGGCGTTATTGAAGCCCATGGTGCATCAAGCTCATCTGTATTGTTGGGCCGGGTGTTTCTCATCTTCCTCTTGATTCTCTATGGGGTTCAGGTCAGGCGAGTTTCCTTGCCAATCAACCACAGTAATATCGTGGCGAGCAAACCAGTCAGTGGAAGTTTTGGCACTGTGGGCAGGTGCTAGATCCAGCTGGAAAAGGAAATCGGCATCATCTTGTCAGCAGATGGAAGCATGAAGTTTTCTAAAATCTCCTGGTAGACGACTGCGTTGACTTCGGACTTGATGAAACACAGTGGACCAACACAGCAGATGACAACACCCCAAATCATCACTGACTGTGGAAACTTCGCACTGGACTTCAAGCAAGTTGGATTCTGTGCCTCTCCACTCTTCCTCCAGACTCTGGGACCTTGATTTCAAAAATGAAATGACGTGAAAGAGAGCTCAGTTTAGTATTCGGGCACTGTCTGATGCGGCTGTTTGGGCACACAAAACTTTCCAAACAGCGAAATGAGCTCCCTTTCACGTCATCTTGGTAAGGTTGAAAATTTCGTGACGATGAAGCGCTGGCCCATCAATTGTCCTGAGCGTCATTCACGTTTGTTCTTGTTCATGCATTGTTAGAATTCATACAAATGTTACCGGTCAACTGGCGAGTGACACTGTTTCATACACCCGCCAAAGCCTATTTTTACTCGCATTTGGGGCTTGGCGAGTGTTCATATTAGGCCCTGTATGTATATAGTGAACAAGAGAGGCAGTGAAATTGTGAACTGACGAAAATGATTATAAAAATGAAATGAAGCAATCGGTCTTCCAGAGATGACAGCTTTGGAGAGCTGTTGAACGTTGACTTGACAGCACAAGTTAATTCTGTTCCGCTTTGAACCAAAGTACCAGCACTTAGGATAAAAAAAAACCCTTCCAGGAACACTCTTTACAAGGCTGCCCTAAGAACTACAGTACGTCACGGGCTAATAAATCGAATTCTTTTATTCATCTCTCATGATGAAAAACTACAGAGAGCCCTTCAAAACGATTCAAACCAGAGCGAGATTAAATGAAACTCAATCCTTCAAGATCTGAATATTTGTCTTCAAAGAAGCTCAGCCAACCTGAATTAGCCACTGCTAAACAATAGCATTAACAAAACTGTAAAACAAGTTTGATTTGTCTCATCATATATGAAATATCGCTGAAAAGGCTGTGAAATGTCTACCAGCCCCCAAATCTCATGATGCAATGTCATTAAATAAAATTAAATATAATCAATGTAAATCAAAACCTATAGAGGACAGTATTTTTGTAGACTTTTAACCAAAAACCTATTTAAAAAACCCATTGAGTTCAGGACGATGGAAGCGGAAGTGTAAAATACGAACTCATGTGCAGGTTTTTGGTCTACAAAATATGTCATCCCTGCAGCATTGGACAGCAAACAATGCATAAACTTCTTTCATTGCCAGTTTTTGCCTGAAGAACATCGCTGTCGCCTTCTTCTGGTATCCATAATCCCAAAACCCAAATGAAAATATGCAACACATCTTCAGAATAACCTGCCGTCATCATCCGCGTGTTTCTGAGCTGGCATCTGAATGGCTCTGTTGCTCTGAGTCTCGTAGAAACACTCAATCATTTGAGTCATCTTCTGGGGTGTAACATCACCAGATATGTTCTGCTAGTAGAGAGGAAAGGTGATGTATCATTAATGCTTCTGAAAGCAGGTCAAGCTGAACTCACTATCCACCCAACATCACCTCTTTAGTTTCACTAAGCTGCCAAAAGAGCCCAAACTCTCCTCTGATAGCAGTAATCCAGATAAAGCTCTGTAACCATTATACGCTTTACTCTATTTTTAGAAAGTAAGACTAGGAAGATCCCAAAATGCCCTGGACTAGAATTGAGTTTGTTAGACAGGCCTCCCCCTGGGTGTTTTTATATGAGTGTTACTTCGAGTTGTTGCTTCAAGGTTACATTATCCATCAGGAAACCTCAGAATTAGGTTACTTGCTATCTGGGTAAATCTCATGAAAACTGTTTGGGTCATATTTCACCTGAAAATCAAATGGTATTTTATGTTATGAAAATGAATCCTAATTTTGGACCACTTGTGCATGTTTATATTTATATAAATTATGAAGTAATTAATAATCTATCTATCATTTATATATTATAAATGTGTGTGTGTGTGTGTATATATATATATATATATATATACATGTATATATATTATTAAAAAATATAAATAGTTATTTTATGTGTTTTTTTTTATTTATTTTTTTTATGTAGAAATTGTTCTGCTCTTGTTTCATAAATAATCTTTCCAGGTTGATTTCTAATATTGTATTATAATTATCAGAATAATAATCAAGCGTAGCATTAGTTCTGGCAGGTCACGTTAGTCATGTTCTTTTTATTTACATATATGCCGATAACCGATACAAATCTAAATAAAAAATGTTATATAATTTTTGAGAGCCTGAAGGAAATAAATACAATTAAATGTTCTTATCGGGCCGATAACGTTAACGTTAACGTTAAAAATGAACATACCGATCGACCTATATATCATGCATCCCTACAAATTTTATGTTATTATTTGCTTTTGATTTGGAGTGAAATGTGACTGTGTCATTTCTTTATAAGAGTCATTTATCTATTATCATGCTGTTTAAACTGATGGAATTAATGGTTTGAGAGTCAGATTTGCTAAATATGGCAGCTCACTGCTCCGGGTGTGTGTGTGTCCACTGTTTGCAGTGTGTGTGTGTGTTCACTCCTCAGTACTCCCAATGTGTGTGCACTAACTTGGATGGGTTAAATGCAGAGGACAAATTCCGAGTATGGGTTACCATACGTGGCTTCACATCACGTCACTTCATTTATGCATGACCACAAAATGAATCAAACCTTGATCCATGGTTTTCTTTATAATAACAGAGTGTAAGCAGTGATTTAAGCAGTGCTGACTCTGGGTCTGTAAAATCTTTCTGAGAAAGTGTTGATTTGTAAATATTCAGCCTCTCTTCATGCATAAAGTCTCAAACGCACGTCATTACACAAAAGAAATACCACTAACCACCATGTTCCACGGTCATTTACATCTAATATCGGCAGTCGCTAAGCTTGACCCGTACGCTTTGACATGTTCAGAGCCGCAATCGGTTTGATTAGAGTAAAAATGAAAGAGGAGAGCCAGTGCTTTTGTCACTAAAGCTTTTGATTCTCTAGACATGAAATAAAAAGAGAGTCCATAATGCATTCATGCCGTTACTAAGACATCACTCACAACTGGATTCAGTAGAGCTGCACGCTGCGGATATTTGACCCAACATGTTCTTCTGTCCCTGCTTTTATTTCTCCTGCTATTCAAGCATGTGTTTCAAATAAAGCAATTAAATACTATTAGTGGCATTTACTTTCTGTATATTTCTGTACTTTTGATGCTGAGCTGCTTAACTGTGGGTACTCTAATGTAGACAGCAACAATTCATAGTACATACGTCCATTAGAAACGAAATGTTTTCCCCTATAATAATTATGCACTTGAAGAGATTTTTATATCTTTAGAAAAAAAATGTAAGTTATAGTATAGCTTAAAGTTGCTGTGGTTCCTTCTTCAATATACACTTCCGTTCAACAATTTGCGGTTGTTTTTTAAAAGAAGTATCTTATGATTACCAAAGCTGCATTTATTTGATAAAAAAATACAGATTTTTTTTTAATATTGTGAAATATTATTATGATTTAAAATAGCTCTTTTCTATTTGAATCTGTTTTAAAATGTTTCAATTTATTACTGTGATGCAAAGCTTAACTTTCAGCATCATTACTCCAGTCTTCAGTGTCACATTATCCATCATAAATCATTCTAATATGATGATTTGCTGCTCAAGTAACATTTCTTATTACCAAAGTTTAACACAGTGCTGCTTCATATTTTGATGGAAATCGTGATGCATTTTTTTCAGGATTCTTTGATTAATAAAGATCTCTTCTCTTCTCTTATGACGTGTTTACTGGAGTGAGGGCGGGGCAACCTGTCACTCACATGACATCACAGGAATAGCATACCACAACCATCCAATCAATTCCCCATGGAGAAAATCAAGCCCCGCCCCACATTTTCTCTTGTTCAAAAGGCCTTTTCACTTGGATATACATGTCAAGTCAAGTCAAGTCATCTTCATTTATATAGCGCTTTTAACAATGTAGATTGTTCCAAAGCGGTTTAACAGAGATACAAGGATAGTTTAAAGTAACAGAGATTGTTTTGGCTTTATAGCAGTTATTTTAAAGCTAAAGTTCATTTGATTGATTCACTTCCGTCGCAACGATCATTAGTTATTAACTTAGCTAACACGACACCGTTTTAACAGGAAACTCTACACAGACTTTAAACACGAAACCTGTGAGAACGCCGATGGTGTGCACATGCGTATTACGAGTTCAGTCTATTGGTATGCGCGTTTGAATATATGTGCGCAGGTTTGTAATTCCCTACAAACCAAGCCTTAAAAAACGACTTGTCTGGCCTTAACATTTTGATACAGAATTGTATCACTTCGGGGTAGATACGCGAACCGAATTTTCCCGACAACGCTTTATCTGTACAGTGGTAAAGGGATCCTCCATAAGGAGAAACTAGTTGGCACTTTAGCACCCCGCTATGACATCGGGTCCAGGCGCAGGTCTTTCATCAAATCTGGATATCTCTACATCACAATAGAGAAGAAAAGACTAATCGCAACTTCCGTTTAATGCCGAATTCAATCCATCCTCGCAGAATAAAAAACACTTCCTGACCCTTTCTTCAGTCTGCACCTTGCATTATGAATGCAACAACTAATCTAAAAACGACACGCCAACCGAACCACTGATTCCACTGATGAATTCCAAAGGGCTGAAATGTTAATGTACTTCTGCGAAGAACATGCTTATTCGTATGGGCACTTAGAAACGAACACCTGCGCCATATCAAACCACCTGTCTCGCTTACACAGAGACCATTATTCTGCTCATCCTCCCTGGAGAACATTAATCTCCATTCTACAGGATAGCACACAGATCCATTAACTGCCCTGTTTCCAAGAAGGGTCCCCCCAAGTTCAGCTGGCAGATGGCATCCACATTTACTTCATATAGACGAGTTTCGGTGCAGTTGCCAAGGAAATGGGCACACGAATGCACAAACAATCACACCAGAGGAAAGTTGAGCGCGCACTTATTTTTGATGCCGAGATCATTTCTCTTCATTCTGAGCCAAAATCCTCATACACCTGCATCTTTACAAGCCACAGCGGACGCAATGGATGGTTTAAAAACTAAAAGTCATTTTGACATGAGCCAAAATCTCCAACACACAGAAAGATGAGCTGACAACCTTCTTTGAGATAAAGTAGGTAAAATTAGACACGTGTCCAAATAGGCCTATATCTGTATCTGAAGTCATTTACACTTGCTCTCGAATCTGCATTGACAAAGGAGAATTTAACACTCCACAAAAGTGTTTTTTTCTCTTTCTTTGACACAGCAAATTGCACACTCATCTCGACCTCATACAGCAACTTTGATATCAGAAGTGTTGCAATTTCTGTTTTCCATCAGTGCTGGAGTTTAGAGTGGCTAAAATACAGAGATGTTGGTGACGGAGGAAGAACATTAGTGGGAAACAAGGAAGCATGTTCTGACCATTATAAGCACCTCAAAAACACACTTAACAATGATCCTTTGCAAGAACTGATTACATCTCCCTATTCTTCATGTTTGCAAAATAAAATCCAAGTCTTGTTTCTTATTTCTGAGGTGCTGATTCCAAAAATAGTGTCTGTTTTGCTCCAGCACTTCACTTTCTCACAGCATATGATGTGCATTTCAGCATTTTTGCTTTCGACAACCATTTGTAAGACGTCTTGTCCTTTAATTACCAGAATAACAGCCACAAAGGTCAGGTTACAACTCTCTGTTCAATTCTCAGCCGTTTTCCGCATGACATTATTAATTGGCTGATTTCAAGGTTAGAATTATAGTCAGTGACAAAAGAAAAAGAAAACATGACCTTTTCTGCTACATCTGTGGGTGTTTGACTACATCAAAACATTACATTAATTAGGCTAACTAAAATGTGCAGTATATAATAAAGAGTGTCCTGCACTGGAAACTGGGCCTACAGTAAATAGTACGCGATATAAATGTTATAGCCTACTGTGCAGTATGTAGGCTACCAACGAGACGCTTTATAATTTAACATAGCGCGAGCCTCATGACAGGAGCTCTATTTAATTCACACAAAAATGAATTATTACTATTTATTAAGATCATATTCTCAAACAACATATATCATAGGCTATATTATATATCCGGCCCTGTATATATAAAATATAATTAAATAAAATATATAAAATGATTGACAGGTAAAAAGATTATTTCTTCTTGTCCAGGTATTTTAATTGGCCCCGACTCTTTTTCACGGAGTCTAGTGAGCCAGAAGTGAAAATCGCCTTTTCCACCTTTAAAGCAGCGCCTTAACGTGCAATCATGAATTGAATGCACATTGATTGCGATCACATTCCCGCGGAGCCCAAAACAATATTTAGTAAAACAATGCCTAGTTAAGTTAATACAGGAGGAGATAGCCTACAGATAAAACACAATAGGCCTACAAGAGTGTGGATTAATTGAATTAGCTTGGCTGGACCTCAAACTACACAAATGAAAGTCTTTCCTTATAAAGAAGCGTCTAACACAAATGTGCAATGTAAAAAAAAAAAAAAGTACATATGCAAGCATAAAAAACAATGCAGTGAGTTTTTAAATGAAATGCATCCCATTAGTTGCATGTAGGCTATTATGTGTAGGATTACTATCAACTTCAAGTTTTCCTAATAAAGCACAATGATGAATAGATTAGGTTGTGCATACTCACAGTTGTTAGTGATGTAAAGCACAGGATCCCACGAACACACGAACGCATGACTCCAGCCGTGTCCACAGCGCGCGCTGACAGCTGTAGTTGAATCAAATGCTTTATAGACCGAGTCTGACCAATGGGAGGAGAGAGAGAGAGAGGAGAGGAGAGGAGAGGAGATGCGTTCATCATTCATTCATAGGACTGCACGGGTGCCGTGAAAACCTTTGCGTCTCTACTGCAGGGAATTGCAACGACTGCTCTTTTTACAGCTCAGGTTACTTTCCTCAAACCAGATAAGAATGAACCTGTTTTTGAATTACTGTATTGATATTCCTTAAACACTAGCGTTTGTTCCAAATATCTAAAACTGCTTAATGTGCATGTGCAGACTCAGCTCAAATTTCTTGTGGAGATAATTTCAGTTTTAGTTGCACTACAGCATCCATTTAATCTATGTATTTGTTTAAATGCACTTTTTGAAAACACTTGCATGTATTTTTCTGGCAATTATAAGCACACTATGAAACTTTTGGCCCCGGTAAAAAAAAAAAAAAAACTATGCATTTTGCAGAAGAACGTTGTTTTGGTTGTGCTTCGGCTCTTCCTGACTGTGTTCAGCAATTTCCCGCGAAAACCATCCCGGCAGGTCTTTCGGGTCTTAAATATACTTAAAATAGGCTTACCATACCATAGTAAATCAGGGTAAGACAAAAACGTGGGAAGGAGTGATGTATTGACTCATTTAAATCAAAAAAAAAAAAAAAAAAAAAAGATGTGTAGTTTTACAAATGTATTAGTGTACAGTAAGTAGCCTATACACGTAGGCTACATGAGATGAAGTCATATCACTCTTCCATAAAAAGCTGTTTTATTCTACATAAAGAAGGTAACCCCCACATGACCAGCAATGTCATGTCAACCACCAAGTTACTAACAGAAGGATGGCTCACACACCACACAGTGGCATTCAGTGGTGCTCTGAAATGAGGAGGCAAAGTCTTCCTTTTTTGTGTTTTGTTAATAAAGCAAATGTCAATTCATTTCCCAGTTACACTTCATGTTGTCACTTCATGTTTTTTTTTTTGTTTTTTTTGTTTTTTTTTGTAAATTGAACCTCAGCTGTTCTTTATAACAGTCAATTTATTTTAGGATTTCCAGTCATCAAGCTTGGGAAACACAGGTCACAGACACAAAAATGTACCTTTAATTTCTGATTGCTCATTAAACCACATCATATCTTCAGGCCATTTCAAGTTTAATTTTGATGTGACAAAGCATGGTATCTAAGTGGCTGAGCTGTTTACTTACTTTTAATTAGACTTCCCATTAGCCATCATTTTGTTCATTCGACTGATTTGCGAACACAAGACGTATGAAAACAAGAGGCGAGATTTATCGCACCAAACAATCATATCCAGTCATAGCGTGATGGAGGAACTGCCTCCTCTCACGTGACCTTTCCACATTCATTCTCAATAACCCCCCACTAAACCCAGCACATGCTTTAGGGGGTCTGTTAAAAGTCAATGGGCTCAGGGGAGGCAAGAGAAATGCGGACTCCTGCTGTAACTTTACCAGCTGGTGTCGCTGTGTCGACTGTTACTTTAGAAGAGCGAGTGATTTATACACCTTTTAATGTCACATTTTGTAATATTTGTATTTGCGTCTTATTTTTGGAATATGGATTATTTTCTAAACCAATTTTTTGAGGAGGCACTGCCTACCCTTGCCTCCTGAAAGGAAACACACATAATGCCAATACAGACGAAACAAGCTCATTTAGTCCAAATAAAAACTAAAGCCGGTTTATCACGCATACATATATACCACGCATGCATGTGTTATACAAAAACTTTTGCACTGGTGCTGAACAGATAAAACTTTATTACATTTAAAGGGTTCTGCGAATTGTAAACTTTGCACAGTGATTGCATAGATTCACAAATACCATAATTAAAATCAGTGACATTCATGAATTATTCACAATTTCCTGAACAACGGCTTTTAAAAAGTACTTCAAAATAACCAATTTATTTAAAATACCATTCCTCTTGTAAAAGAACAAGACCTATTAAGAAAATATTTAGAATTGCACATAGTTCAAAAAGGAGCTTGAGATGTAATATAAATATATAAACAAATCCTCTTAAAAGCAGCAGTCTATTTAGCTTTGTCACCAGGATAATTATACGTGAACCTTACACCTGAATAAATGTGAGTGTCTTGCATATTCGCTTTCAAAGTCATTTTTAAAAAGCGAGACAGTTCATTAAATGCACACTTAACACCCTTAGTGTTCATATTACTAATGTTTGATGACCTAACAGGATGATGATTCAGAAATGCATATTAGAGTAAACAGAAAGGAGGCCTTAGTATTGAACATGTCAAAAACCATGTGAGTATCAGTGAACCAATATAATTAGATTAAACAACGGACAGCCTTATATTTGCAGAGATATACTCTGTGCAAGTGCTAAATCAGTACAAAGTATGTGCCATTTCATTCAATGTATTCTGCAGAGCTGACTAATAAAAAAGTGCCATATTTCCATGTACTTGTATGCATTGTGCATATATAATATTATGGTATTTTTTATAGTAGTTAAATAGTTCAATTGCTGTCATACCAGTGACAATTTGACCTACTGTAGGCTGATGGGGTCTACAAAATGAAGTGAAACTGATACACTTTTAAAGGGCTCTGTCATGACACATCTTATATTATCCAGCTTTGAGTAAAAAAAGCTTGTTAGCTAGACATATAAGACACTTATTGCTTTTTTCTTCTCCCATACAGTTTCACCCTGTAAGAAATTCTCATAATGGTTTCAAATTGTTATAAAGAGACTTTCTAAAAAAAATACGACAAAACATTTTTGTGTTTACTTGGTAAACTCAAGAGCATATATTACCATGTATTGGACATCTGTAGTGGAAGTGCTGTGATATCTTTGCAAACAGCAGCCATTTTTGGATACCTCCCAGTCTTATATCCAAAAACAAAAAGGAGAAATTCTCACATTGCATTAATAAGCAGCTAGAAATGAAAATGACTTCTCTGAATTGGCCATTATTAAAGCTGAATTTTTGAGTTATTTTTATCTTTGCATTGTTTATCGATGTGTGCTTCAACTGACGGTATCACTGATGCTTTGAATTCATCTGTAGTGTTTGTAAAATCATTTTAAAATACTGGATGCACAAATAAAATAAAACACACAAAAAAAGATGCATCCCCAGCAAATAATCCTCTTCCAAATGAGTACATGTGCTTTTGAAACCCGCCCATAACACTAAACACAGGTCACAAGATAACCTCTGTGCTATCAGCGGTAAAAACATAAAAACTATTACTATACTAACCCATAAACCTCAAATCAGAAACCCTTGGCACACAGGAACAGGTCTGAAATGATATAAGGATAAAAAATAAAACGCTAACAGTTCACACGAGGACGCCACACACCACAGTCACTTTTAAGGGAAGTCGCTTCCATCATAGATGATTGGCTTCTCGATGGTCAGCTGGTAGTTCACCTTTTTGGAGAGAAATCTGTTGAAAAGAAAACAGAGAGGACACAGCAATTGCCTCACTTCAAACAATAACTAAAGATATCACAAATGAAACAATTAGGTGACAGATTTGGAACATCTTCATATGCAGCAACTTGACAAATATTTAATTATAATAGTGTCTGGAATGTTGCTACGCTAATCACACACACACACACACACAAAAAAAACATTAAACAAACTAACTTTTGAACAATAGTGTATGTATAGTGGATATTTCTCCCAACTCTTTTATCTTTGATTATTGTTTATACTGAGATTGTTGCATATCTGATACATGCAATGCCTTAGAATTTTGTCCAAATAGCAAATCTTAGTAGGCAGCATAATATTACCACCTTTGTGTCAATGGTGTGCCTATGAGGCGTTAAAACAAGGTCTAGCTAGGCAACATATACTGTATAGGCAGCATATGAAATGCAGAAAATCACAAAAATGCATTGCACAGAGGTAAGTAAAATAATCAGTTTGACACTGTAATAAACATCAGCAAAATCATATCAGTTAAAGTCCCCCTGTGGTGAGAATCAAGCTTTTAATCTTGTTTATATGTGGTGTTTTTAATATGCTTTAAGACAAACCATGTGTAAATTCTTAAGTCAACATCATTGCTGAGTATTTTCTCTTTAGAAACTGCAGTGAACCAAAGACAGCCTCAAAAACATAGTTTGAAATCGCTGGTGATTCTGACATCACAATCAGGTCAACGTGTGATCGTCAGCGAGTGGATCTCTGAGCTTCTGTGAGTGAGTGGAGGCGGGGCTCATTTGCATATTCATAGAACCGCCTATACTAAATGAGGCAAGGGTGTAGAGTTACATTCAAGATATTTTAAGGCATGAAGAATTTTTTTCAAGGAAAAAATATGGACGTAGTGTCCGTGACGTCACCCGTAGGTTTCTGAAGAGCATTTTTGAAGTCCAAAGTGGGCGGAGCCGGCCGTCGCCATCTTGGTAGCGCGTCACTCCCAGATAACCCAAAATGGGCAAAGAGGCGGGATTAGCTGAGGTTAAGTGACGGCTAACAGACAGCAGACAAATGGCTAGCAGTGAAATCAGCGGCAATCCACATGTCACTCAAGTGGCCACGCCCTTAATTATGTAGAACTTTAAGGCTTAATGTAATTTTAACGGATTAGTTATGAAAACCCTGTTTGTTATGAAGGGCAAAATTAGCTGTATAGACCAAAACCACTTTTTGTACCAGACTGTAAACATATTTTTTCTGCTGTAAAGTTGGGCATTTTTACATGGGGAGTCTATGGGATTGACTCTCTTTCGGAGCCTGTCTCTAGCGGCCAGTCGATGAATTGCAGTTTAAGGAACTTCCGTGTTGGATTCAAGAGAGAAACCGGAAGGTTGCCGCTTGGAAAAACACTTAAATGTCATTTTGGTGATCAAAGATGAGTAATAAGGGATACAATTATGGACTACAGGGGGACTTTAAAAGAGTAGATTTTTCTGAGAAGCACAAGCTCTGAAAGGTTTCCCGGAGTGTGCAAATGTCACCTGTGTGTTACTGTACCTGGAAAATGAGTTATCAAAGATGAGTGTGTAGACTCCTGGGTTGCGGACTTTGAGTTGTCCCTGTATGGTCTCTTTGTGCGAGTTACAGCGTGTGAGAGGAATCAGAACCTGAACCACAGGAACACAAAGATTCAGCACCGTAGCCTAGAGAGTGCTCCGATTGATCAGGCGCAGATCAATATCGGCCGATAACAGCTTTATACATTTTGATCGGTGGTCTCTATAGAGAATGTGAAGCTGACATCACGCTATGTTGAGTTCTGGGCAGTTGTCTTGTATAGACACCATATAAGAAGGATTGCCATAGTAACTCACATCACGCTGAACCCTGAGACACCCTCAGGCTATATATATATATATATATATATATATATATATAAAACAAAAACTAATAAATTACTAAAACTTAAAATTAAATTAAAATGAAAACTGAAAATATAAAAAATAAAAGCTATAATATAATATAACAGTATATAAATAATACTAAAATAACACAGACTAAGTTATCAAACAAAAAACAGCTAACTTCATTCATGCTATTTAATCAGGCAATATTGTTCTCGCAGATTTAATATTGTAATATATATTATTATTTAACTTACAGAAAAACAATAAACATCTCAATCATGGTGAAATCATCAAGCATGCAGACATAAAATAGAACTAAATCCAACTAAATAATAATAATAATAATAATAAAAACACCATAATAATTTTAATAAACTATTTTGCCGCTCTCGCCGGCGGCGGTGTGACGTACAATTACACAGTTCAATGTCAGTGTGATCAGTTATCTGTGATATGTGAATGCTATGTGAGACAAAGTGGCAAATAAACATTTCAAATGTTAAATGTGTTGTCTAAATGACTGCTAAAATGATTAATTTGACAAAATGTTGTCTTTATTCTTTTGTTTTATCATGCTTGATAAGTAAATTTGATCTAGTAACACAAAACCTAGAAAAAATGTAAATAATAATTTTTGGTAATTGAACATTTTTTATATTTATAAATCATGGAATTTATAGATCATGGAATATTAAATGCTTAAATAAATTGATCTCAAAAGATAAAAAAAAAAGTCCAGCCATGCATGAAATAACATAGGAAATGAATTCGGGTCTTTTTAGACCCATGTTGTGCATTAGAAGGGGTTTCCATAGCTTGCGCATCAAAGGGTTAAAAACATAAACAACTATATTTAACTAAATATTATTTTGCTATAAAAAAATCAATAATAAAGACAATGTACAGCGACTTCTGAGAATACAAATTTTCATCTTTTCCATTTAAAATGTCCTTCTTTTCCACAGAAGAAAGTCCGAGTAAATAATAACAATTAGAATATTAGAAAATTTCTTCTAATTTATTTGTTATTCCGCAACACTAAAAGTGAGGCAATATTTAGAGTTATGATCTGAGCTTTGATAAATCACACACAAAGACACCTATCACCAAATTATACCCGTAATGAGACTCTTTGCTCGTACAACAGCATTTTTTTCACAGCAAGCAACTTTAGTGATGGTGGATCTTTGCATGCTGTTGAAGCGCATGTATGTGTGTGTTTGTTACCTTGGCCTGCTCAATAGGTGTGTCAAGTGTCTCTCTGTACACCACCGTGAAGGAGATGCTCTTTGGCTCGGAAGAGAAAACCCAGCTGATGATGGGCCCGTGGTCGCCCACGGTGATGGGAATGGCGCTATAGCAACTGGACTTAACAAAGAGCTCTCGGGAACCATCACCGAAATGAGAAATCTCATCTATATCCAGAGGCACAGAGGTACTAGAGAAAGACATGCACGGAATCAACAATAATAATAATAATAGTGGAGCAGGATGAGTGTGTGTGTGTGTGTGTGTGTGTGTGTGTGTGTGTGTGTGTGTGTGTGTGTGTGTGTGTGTGTGTGTGTGTGTACTAACGTGAGTTCTCCTGACATGAGGAGGGTGATTTCTGCATCCTGTACAGTAGAGATCATCTCTTCCTGTTCATCAGGCGTCACATCACTTGATATGCTACTGTAAAAGACAATAATATTCACAATAAACCATAAATTGAGAGGAGATTTTTTGAAGGTTTTTTTGAAGAATGTTGTGATCTTTAGATATGACTTACTTTAATGTACATCTATGGGATATTTCCACCCATTTTATTGTATAAATCATAATCGTATCATCTGAAACAGTGATATTTTGCTATGATTGATATACTATTATAGTTTTTGTTAAAGTTTTGAATTAGATTTTATTTTTATTATTTTTATTTAATTTTAAAGTTTTCATTTTGTTTGTTTTTTGTCATATTTATTTTTTATTTTTTTGTCAAAGTATATTTAAAGCAACACAAATGTTTTTAATTAATGGTTTGGTTAACTATAACAACACTGGTCTGAAGCACAAATAGTGTGAAAGTTTTGTTTGTTCAAATCTTTAACCCCAGTTATAAATCTGTCCTGGCAAACAGAATTAAAATAGCTAAATTTGTGTGCTAAAGCTAGAGGCTTATTTATTAAGACATGTTGTAGGTTTTTTAAATCAATCTTAGAGTAACGACAAGCAATAGAGTTTCTTCTTTAGTCTAACCTGTCTAAAACTGCATAGTGAAAAATGTAACTATCCTTTTAAATAACAGTTCACTGTACAATAAAAACCTACTGTCACTTTCAGATCTCAAAACTTCCCAATACAAAAACTAAGCTGCAAAAATAATAATAAACAATAATAGTTTGGAACTTGTGCAGCTGTATTAAATAAAATAATACAGATTAATACATTTGAACACATTTACACCACAGTTCGAAAGTTTGGGGTCGCTTATGCTCACCAAGGCTGCATCAAAAATACCGTATAAGACAGTAATATTGTGAAATATTACTATAATTTAAAATAATTGTTTTCTATTTTAATACATTAATAAATTATAATTTATTCCTGTGATCAAAGCTGAATTTTCAGCATCATTACTCCAGTCTTCAGTGTCACATGATCCTTCAGAAATCATTTTAATATGATGATTTGATGCTCAAGACAGATTTCTGATTATTATCAATGTTGAAAACAGTTCCGCTACTTCATATTTTGTGCAAACCGTTATAATTTTTTTCAGGATTCTTTGATGAATATAAAGATAAAAAAATCAGCATTTATGTGAAACAGAAATCTTTTGTAACAATATAAATGCCTTCACTGTCACTTTTGATCTGACATTTTTGATCATATTTTTGTTGAAGGACCCGACAGCAAACCTGCAAGAACCATTATTCATTTAACATGCGAAAAAGATGTATACATTAGGCTCTTAAATGCACAGCGGCAAAAGAAAAAAACGCTGATTAACGTGTATGCATATTACAATATGTTTGACACAAAAACAACAACTTTGATAGACATAAAATAAATGCTAAAAAAATTAATTAATAAATCGCAAACAAAATGTTGTTCCATCAAAACTCTCTCCTTTCCTGGAGAGTGCGTCTGTAATTACGGAAACTCGCTCACCCACAGGAGGCATTTGGGGCTGCTAGTGAAATTATATGCCAGGCAGGTGCTCATCTCAGAGTGACAAATGTTAGAAAATGTGCCCAAGATGGAATAAAATGCATAAATTGACAGTCATCATCCCTCTCACAATCAATCTCCCGGCAGGACTTCCTGTCTGTCTGTAACACTTATTTAGGGACGCATCACAGCACAATCTTCTAAACAGAGACCCGGTGATGCAGCCGGGACAATCTTGATAATTCTGCTACAAATTGGACCATTTGGAGCGTGATTGTGAGAACATGGGAATGTTTTAGAGCATCCATTGTCTCTACTTCGTTTGTGCACACTTCCTATGAACAATTCTGATTGAGATTTCACTTAATGAATGTGGTTCCTTAATGATTCCTTTAGTAATTGTGAAGTTAAAAGAATATAAACTGTCTTGAAATTAAAACGTGCATCTAGCATCACCTCTCACTTTATTGCAATAAGTCTAAAAGCTAAAAGCTTCACATCTTGAGCAGCATTTACCATTAAAAGTGTGCTTTCACACAGACTGAAATATTTATGTTGCATAAATGTATTTTTATTTACATTTACATTTATTTAGTTGGCAGATGGCAGAAGGAACATCACTAGCACTTTATTATAAGAGCCAACAATATTTGCAGGGTACCAACGCCAGTTTTTTTTACTATATTATAAAATGTCATTTATTCCTGTGATCAAAGCTGAATTTCCATCATAATTCCTCCAGTCTTCAGTGTCACATGATCCTTCAGAAATCATTCTAATATGCTGATTTGCAGCTCAAGAAACATTTATTATTATCAATGTTGAATACTCGCATTTATTTGAAATAGAAACCTTGTGTAACATTATAAATGTCTCTACTGTCACTTTTAACCAATTTAAAGCATCCTTGGTGAATAAAAGTATGAATTCCTGGGGGAAAAAACTGACCACAAACTTTTGAACGGAAGCATATTTATAGGCGATGTTGTCTTCAATTATTTGTGTGTTTACGATCTTACATGTCTCCAGTTTGCCCTCCTTCTCCTTCTTCCTGTGATCCAGTGGTGGTACGCGAGTCGCTGTCATAGACCCCGTTCACTTCCTCCTCCGTTATGATGTCAAAGACCCCATCATCCGGCTTCTCACCAGGATCTGTAACTGCATGTCAGCACACAGGATGTTATCAACTTTGACATCAACCCATACGAAATGTAAAAAGTGAGTAGAAAGACAATTAGCATGAAGCAAAGGTCCTTAAAAACGGGCAGGACTTAAAAATAACAACACTAGATCCATCATATGTAAACAACCTTAAACAACTTAAAGGGATGGTATAATGCCCTTTTCACAAGAAGTTTAATAAATCTCTGATGTCCGCAGAGTGTGTATGTGAAGTTTTAGCTCAAAATGCCCCACAGATATTTTTATATAGCATGTTAAAGTTGTCACTTTTTGAGGGTGAGCAAAAATGCACCGTTTTTGTGTCTGTCCCTTCAAATGCAAATGAGCTGCTGCTCCCGGCACAGGGGGCGGAGCTTCAAGAGCTTGTGTTCTTTTACCTCACACAGACATGCACTGAAAATTTTAAAAATATTTAGCCTTTTATGTTCAAACCGGAGTCAGAAAGATGGAGAGACTCAAGAAGAAGTGACAGCATGTAGACAACATTTCTGAATGGTTAGATGATGAATTTATGTAGCTTATGTGTAGTTGTCTTCTAGTCATTGATTTGCATATTCTGTCATGATAATCTATAAATTGTGTTCCGGGGGCGGGGTTTATGTAAATTTTAGGGTTAGTGATGTCACTAATCTGGGAGGAATGTCGTGTAGTCCCAACCAGCCATTTGTTGTTGTCCTTAAAAAACGAATTTCTTTAAAAGAAAATATCTCCCTTTGCTTTGAACTTTGAGCTTTGTAACTTTGCAGATGTTGTTTATGCTCAAACAGCAACATTACACACTAACTAAAGTTAGAAAAGTTAAATCATAATCAACCACCCCTTTAAGTAAAAGTAAATGTAAAAACGAATAAGTAAAATGACTGACTAAACTAAAAACAAATTAAAGCTAAACAGAACTATTTTTTAAAAATGACAAAAGAACAAAACAAAATGACAAAAAAAACATAGAAATAAAAGCTCATTTAAAATATGAATAAGTAGTGTTGTAGTACTTAAGACCACTTTTTGAAGGCTTCGGTCTTGTCTTGGTCTCAGGCTAAGAGGACCAGTCAAGACCACAACTGCGGGGATACGACCTAGACTTGGTTTAGGTAATCTTGACTACAAAACTATTGATAAGTACTATAATAGTATATAAATAATACTAAAATAACACTGTATAGATCTAAATTCAAAAGTATCGTTTCTGAATTGTTTGTAAGTTTCTAAGTTTCGTAAGTTTCTTCATTATTCAAGTGTAAATAATTGATAATGCATTGATGGTAATGTCACATGGTATGTGTTAATTTTCTCAGCAAAGGTCAGGATGGACCAATCACAGTCTGTGATGACTCTATATAATTTGACTTGCATGTCAGGAATCTTAATTTAAACAAATTGCAAATTTTTGTGTCAAAATATCTGCAATACAACATTTGAGCATGCCTGATGAAGTATTTGTTTTTTGAGCCATCAAGCGCCCCCTTGAAGAAGATATTGTGTGTATGTCATAATGGAAACCTTTATAACAAGCAATATTTGCTATACAATCAATGATAGGACTGCCAGTGAAGACCAGCTCATCAGTCAATTACAATGACGCATGTTATACGAAGTGCTCTGTAACAAAATCCTGATCCTTTAGCATTCTACAGTGGGCTTCTTGGCAATTCAATTTATTCATAAAGACAATCTTCAGACACAAAAGATGAATGCCAGGCAGAACAATGTATTCAAGCACTTGAAGGTTCTCTCAATTCATACATGCCACTGTATTCACACACTCAAAATGAAAAACCACGACGTTGACAGCACCTTTCTTTTTTAGCCCTTATATGGAGAGATGATAGGAAAGAAAAATGAACTTTTATGCATGCTAAGTAAGTTTTAGGGTGCTCTTAATGGAAAAAAGTTGGCAGAATTTAAAACTCGCTTTAAAAAATAACAACTCAAACCGCCTGGGAACTTCCTACATACAAGACAGACACTACGATATAATAAAGAATAAAATGGCCAATTTTATGCATATTTCGCTTTTTTGCTATGAGGAGGCAGAAAGCTTTTTAGCACTAATGCAACACAATGAAGAGCAAAGGATGCAAATTCGGTGTGTTTTTCATACTCACAAAGGGAACGATGTGAAATGCAAGTTGATTGCACAAGTCTGTCCTCATGAATCAGCTAAATAAGTAATGTTTTCTGGCTATTCTTCATCAACAAAATGCATACAAACTAAACTGCACAGTTAAAACAATTAGGTCGGCATTCATGTGCAATCAACTTGTGAATACAATCATTCCAACATGACATGAAGGGTGTGTTTTCTGCTGTGTCTCTCTGTACCTGTAACTCCTGGTGTGGGTATATAGGGTGGTGGTGGTGGTGGTGATTGACCGGCAGCGTTTGTCAGGGGTGGTGGTTGGTTTTCTGAAGAGCTGTTGAGTTCAGCCTTCGTAAATCTTTCCACCACGGCGCCGTGCTGTGTGTAGCACTCTCGACAGCAGCGCTCCTTCTTTGCGTTTTTTGTCATTACGTAATTGTTGCTGCAGTAGTAACAGAAGATACGGCCACACAACCTGCCAGGAAACACAGAATAACCATAAGTCCAAATATTCGGCACAACCAAACCAAACAAAGCCCCATATATAATGTTCTTTATATTGAGTCTGAAATACTTCAGTGTGTTCACATTCGGTTCTCTTGGTTCTTTCTTTTTCTTCAAAAAAAGAAATTGATACATTTAGTCCTGATTCGCTTTTGATTTTTAAGACCAAGCCTAAAGATCCAAAATTAAAAAAACAGCTATTATGACATATATTTAAAACAATGCTGTGTGCTGGGATAAATGCGCTCACTGTATGTGAGTACATATGATGGTACTGTATATGATGGAGCTGAAAACTTGTGAATCAAAATTATAAAATGTATAAAGAGTCAAAACAGCGGCAGGAATCCCTCCATCACACACAAACAAACAAAGATCTTCTGCAAGGAAATGCCATTTCCTACACCTGTACTGAACTGTAATGGGCAATGTAGCTCCTATGATAAGAAAAACCAGGTATGCTTGAGCATTCTGTCCTTTTTAGGGTCGCATCCCGTGACATCACATCCTGTTTTTGGTTCGTTTAGATGTCTTTGGGTCCATGTCGCGTTCATATTTCAGACGAATCGCACCAGAGTTCGTTTTGGAAGCGGACAAAGACCCATCTTTTTTCCCCTCTCGGTCCATATGTTGGGTTCAAACCAGGGATTAGATGGCAGCGTTCACACTTATTCAAATGAACCACACTAACAGAGCAATAGCACCAGGGTTCGCTTTAATCGAACCAAACCTGACAAGTGTGAACACTCCCTAAGTGACTAATTTCGTTCAGGCACCAACATTTTTTTGTTGAGTTTGTCGCAAAAAACTGTTGTCAGATAATTCAACAGTTCTTAAAATATCATAAAAATAATAAAATCAATATAAATATAAATGTAAATGTATATAATCAATATACAGTGCTATGCATAAGTTTAGACACCCATGCTAAAGTTGACTAAAAAGAGGGGGAAAAAAATCATCTTTTGGAAATTGAACTTAATGCCTTAATTAAAAAAAATGGGAAAAATCCAACCTTTAAGGACACCAATTTTCTTTGTGAATGAATAATGTATCGTAAATAAATAAATGTTCTTCCTTAAAATACAGGGTGCATAAGTCTGGACACCCCTATGTTAAATTCCCATAGAGGCAGGCAGATTTTTTTTTTTAAAGGCCAGTTACTTCATGGATCCAGGATACTATGCATCCTGATAAAGTTCCCTTGGCCTTTGGAATTAAAATAGCCCCACATCATCACATAGCCTTCACCATACCTACTGTAGAGATTGGCATGGAGTACTTTCCATAAGATCATCTCTCAATGCAAATCAAACCAACTATTAGGCTAACTGAAATAAAACCATGCCAATCTCTAGGTATGGTGAAGGCTATGTGATGATGTGAGGCTATTTTAATTCCAAAGGCCAAGGGAACTTTATCAGGATTTTTTATTCCTCTTTTTAGTCAACTTTAGCATGGGTGTCTAAACTTATGCATAGCACTGTATGTAATATAATCATAAGTCCTGAAAACAGAGCACTATTTAATGTACCAAAATAATTGCTATAAAAACCCAGTATGTGTCTAAAAGTCTTGAGGGGAGGACCGACTAAGACCAAATTGTGCTCAGTGACAGTTGTTTATTTGCATGTGTTATCTGAATTGTTTCAGCCAGATTTACTAAAGTACTTATGCAGATCAGGAAACAAGGCAAACAGTCGAAAAATATGTGTTGTGTTGGCTGAGAAAAGAATGACAATGATTTCATTTAAATGTGCCCAGGGCTAAACCTGCGCATACAGATGAAACAAAAAATTAGTTGGACACTTAAATCTCACTTAAATAAAAAATGTTTGAATATATTTGCATTATTTTACAATATATTTAATTCAATATGAATGTGTATAGAGCTTTTCACAGCACATATAGTTCCAAATGATGTGAAGAGAAGAAATAATAGCACTTTTCCAGTTTTTACTAACATGGCGGGGCTGCTTTTTTCTTTTAGAGCCTTTCTTCAACAAATGTGTACAATACTTTAAAGGTGCAGTAAGCAATTTCTGACAAACGCTATTGAAAATTTAAATAAACACCAAATCATACAAATTGTGAATATTTGCTAATGTCTGTTCTGTGTGTGTGCTGAAAAAAAAAAAAGTGTGTTTGTACGTAGTCCTGGACCGATCAGACCGAGCACCACAACAATCTTGAAGCCAATCAGCAGTAGGGGGCGTGTCCACTTATGATGGGGGAGGAGAGAGAGTGAGCAAGCCGGACATTTATAGAAAGATTGTAGAAAGAGAGATGGCTGAGATATTACCAAAGAGGAAAAGGTCAGAGGAATATTATTGGACGAAGAAGAGTTACAATCAGGCAAGAGCTAGGACCCGCGTTAATACTGGAAAAGCACTTTTCAGCACTGGAGAGACGTTACAGATGCCAAGGTTGCTTTGTTTCTGCTTGATACGTGAGTAACATTGGTTTCACAGAACAAAGATATGCTGTTGTTGTAATATTAGCTTTAGTAACATGACAGTTTTGAGTGTTATTGTTTGCCTGCAGCAGGTGTGCTGACGACTAACACCGAAGTCTTGCTTGTTTGTTCATTTGCATTATCATTGTGCTTGCCGTCAGCTATGATAAAGACAAATGCATTTCCACGCTTTATAAACTTAGAATGTTTAACGCCAGCTGTTAGTCATTGCCTGTGTTGCATAGCAACTTCATTATTTTGGGGGCGGAGCAATAAAGGGAGGCGTGTGTTTGTTTGGGTGTCGAATTCAAGAGTGTTTCTCAAAAATCGCTTACCTCACATTTAAATTACCCAAGTTATTTATATATATAACTAATAGTAACCTAAATTACTTAGTTTTTTTTAAATTCATAAATTCATTTTTGCGGTTCTTTTGCATTTCACTCCACCTCTGCCTTGAGATCAGAGCAGGTGTTCGCGAGATTGCCCACCTGCAGTGATGCCGTCGCAGCCACCACGTGAACTGGCCCTGGCAGCCCAGGCAGTGTGTAGCCTCTTTATCCACCAGCCACCACTTCTCCTCCGCTCTCAGCTTCTGCTCGAACTCAAGAGCATCCGATTTCTGCCACAGAGCATCCTTATCCCTAAAAAACAGAGAGCACAGGAGATGAGAAATGAAGGAAGACTTCAAGGTTCTCTTGTGTCTCTTGGTGTCCTTAACGTCTAAAAGCGCTTTTCATGGTTCAGCCTTTTCATTTCCATTTCATGTCTTGAGGAAACTTTTATCACATCTGCAGCTGTTTGATTATATAATTTTATTCACACCAAACTGTAGATTTTATCAAACAGGCGTTTATGCACATCCAGGATATCTTTGTGGCAGCAGCACCCTTATATCTTTTCTCTTGTCTTTTTTCTCAGCATTCTATTGGAGTTTTAATTATGTTTTGCTTAGAGAATTACAGGTACCTTACAAACCATAAGAATGTAATAATCTACAAAGGGACTGAATTAAACAGAGATATACAGCAACAACAATCTGAAAGGCAGGCGAGAACAAGCTCTTGACCTGCTTTTATGTGTGCTTCTTTGATATAAAAACATTTCACGATGCCATTATCAGTTTTCTTGACATTTCATTGAGAATTCGAGTAGCTTCATCTGTTAAAATCTTTCTTTTTTTTTACTTTCTCTTTCTATCCCCTGAAGTGAAATGTAAATTGAAAATAAATATTCTACAGTGTGTGTGTGTGTGTGTGTGTATATATATATATATATATATTTCTGTAAAGCTGCTTTGAAACGATATGTATTGTGAAAAGTGCTTTACAAATAAATGTGAATTGAATTTAGTATATATATTATTAATTTAATATGTTTTATAATTTAAAACATAGAACATTTATTATTACATATGTATTATTTTTATAAGAATGAGCAAAGCAGGAAAAGGCCAAATTGACACCAAAATAAAGCAGACAAAGCTAAATGAATTTCCGACAAAAAGCAACCAATAATTTTCACTACAATACAATCTTTGAAACAACAACAAAAAACTAAAATATTCCAATTATTTTCAAATATAAAAAAAACTATTAACAAATATTTAAAGGATTTTCAAAATGACAAAGTAAAATGAATCATCCAAAACTATTTACACAAAGATTGAAATTAATCATTCTGAGTGTGAGATAGTCCATAAGAATGCACTGAATCTTTTATCTGGAAAAATGTGTGTTTGATGGAAAAAAGCCTTACATGTTAGAAAAACTTAACCTTAAAACCTAACCCTGACCTATAACAAGGAAAACACATTGACTTATTATTAACAACGAAACAACCCAGATTTTACGTTAGGAAAGAGAAGCTAACCCTGAAGTTCTAGGCGATATACAGACCTAATAAGTTCGATGAGCCGTTCCTCCAGGTTTACTTTGGTTTGGCTCAGATCCTCCAGCTCAGCAGACATCCGGAGATGCTGGTCCTGAGTCTCTGTCAACACCTGATCCAGTTTCTGCTTCAATTCTTCCCTCTCCTTCTGTACGTCACTAAGAGCCTCTTTGGTGCTAAGGCAGAGAGAAAAGGCAAAAAAAATAAAATAACATTGCATAAAAATAAAACCTAAACAATAATTACTAAAACCAAATCTCTTCAAGGGTCCAAGAAATCCTTAACATGAGGATCCATTTGGAAATCCATTAGTGATGGCTTTTATTCATGCAGATCCATTATCTGTGCTGCATTAACCCTTTTATAGTGCTTTTGAACGCGCTCACCTTGATACACTTCCTTGCAGTTGTTGCGTCTCACACTCTCTCTCATGTATCAGAGTCTTACAATCAGTGATGTAAGAATCCTTCTCCTCAATCAGACGAGCGTATTCTATCTTCACTCCCTAAATATAAACACACAAACAAACAGCCAAATGCATGAACACAATCTGGACACACAAACATTCACATACATTGAAAATGTTCTGTACAGTTATTTTGTCTCATTTTGTTTTATTTTATCTTGATTTTCATCTCATCCAAGGAACAAAAAAAAGTGCTGATTTGATTACCTCGTACTGTAATATTGAAACAACAGCATTTAATCCTTTAGCGTTAACAAAAATGTACAATAACTAACCCTGACTATGTTTTTGGACATGTACGATGGCAACACTTACAAAAAACATACTATGGTACTATCATGGTAGTTTAGACAAAGTAGTACCACAGTATTACCACAGTATTTTCAACATGACCATGGCAGTATTATGGTATTTCACTTCCATGTTCTACAAGTACCAGAGTATTACAATGTGATATCACTATTATACTATGGTACCACCAAAATACTTTTTGTAAAAGAATGCCATGTTTTGTTGTATTCTTTAAAGTATATTGAGTACCATGTAAATACCATGGTGCATGAATATGGCATAATTCAGCACCATGGTATAACCATCAATCAAATACCATCACTGTACTGCCACAATACCATTTTTCAAGAGAAATTGTAAATATATATTTTAACTCAGTAGTTATGCAAAAAAAAAAAAATAGTAGAGAGGAAAAACAACAACAGCATAAGCTTTATTGTTGCAAAAAGCTGAAAAATGTTAAGAATATTATTATAGAAGATAATTACAGTGGCACTTGTCCTCTAATTGACAAATATCTGCTAGAAACCGTATGCACTGTTCCTAATTATAGACTTAATGAGAAGCAAATTATTCATCACTGTCTGGCAATTAGCCCCAATCTCTTGTCATCTATTTCACCGTCTCGCACAGTGGGTCTCCAATGAACAAGAACAAAAGGAGCAGCAAGAGATCAGACATTCATCACCTACTAATATCAGTGTTATCAGCCAACAGAGATGAATAATAATGATTCACATGCTGGTATGCAAAAAGTATCTGATGATCATGAAGATCATTAAAATGAAAGTATTAGTCAGTCCTCACTCAGAGTCACACCTGGCTCAAAACATTTACATACCTCTGACTCTGATAATTTGGCCTCCAGCTCAGATGTCTTCTTCAACTCCAAGTCTAGCTGAGTTTTCAAACCCTCGATCTCTTCATTAAGACTCTAGTTTGAAAAGTAATAATTATATAAATAAATAATACATAAAGTAATAGAAAATATAAAAAATTATTTGAATACTAAAATTTCATTTTACATAAAATGTGCTTGGATTTATGTCAATCACAAAGTAAATCAGATAAAACCACTAAAGTGGCATTCAAAAAAAATGCATTCATGTCATGTCAGAATTACTGTAATTACGGGTTTCTGACTTGCAGTGCGAGTTCACGCTGCTCAGCTTAAATTATTTTTCTCACTTAACTGCTGTGACATGTAAAAACAACCAAAAAAGAGGCTGCAAGAGGTACATGTATGTATGGTGCATGCTTTTATTGATATTCCTTTTCTAATTTTACTATTAGTAATTAACAATACTGTAAAAACTAATAAATAACAACAAAAAACACTGCATATATACAATGCACATCAACAGCAAAGTGCAATACATTTGATACATTTTGGCATTTGATACGAGATTTGACATAGAAACAAATTATTTCAGAGAGCTGTCATCTTGTAATTGCTATAATTCTCCAATGACATGAACATGTAAGTATGTGACAAAAGGGATTTAAAGTGATAATGAAGATTCTGAGATAATTACCTTTATCTGGTTCTTGAAAGTCATGCTCTCCGTGCTCATCTGAAATTTCCCCGCAGCGATCTCTTCTCGCGCAGCGTCCCGCTCGCCCTCTGTCTTGTCCAGCAGATCTTTTAGTTCCAGCACAGTTTCTGAAAGCTTCTCCGTCTGCTGGAGCTCTTCACGTAGACTAGAGTTTTCTTGGTGAAGAGCCACCAGGCTGGCATTGAGCCGCTCAGTTTCCTTCACTCCTTGCTGTTGCAGTTCTTGTATCCGAGCAGCTTCGGCAGCCCATCGTTCCCGGGCCTCTTCCCGCTCTGCGGTGAGTTGGCAAATTGTTATTCCCAGCTCCGCCATTTCTGTGTTGACTCGGTGGAGACACTCTCTGGTCTCAGCATTTTCCAGGACCAGCCGTTCATTCTGGGACTTGAGCTCTGCCAGCTCCTCTTGGGCTGAAGCAATCTCAGCGGTTGTTTTCTGATGTGCAGATGTCTCCTGGTTCAGTTGCGACATTAAGGCTTCAACACGTTCGCTAGACTGCAGGAGCTCACTCACATGCAGTCGATTCTGCTCCTCCGCCTGCTTCTTCAATTGCTCAGTCAAGATCCGCAGTTCTGCACAGGAAGCCTCAATGACATCCAGCTTTGCTTGAGTCTTGTCCTTCTCTTCTATAGCACTGTGAAGTTTAGCCCTAAATTCGATCACTTCCTCTTGAAGCCTAGAAACTTCTTTCACACTCAATCCCAGCTGATCTTCCAGGAGAGTCACTTTTAAAGCAATCTCTTGGGTTTCTTTTGCCTGACATGCGCTCTGCTCAAGTTGGACCTTCTCTGCAACCTTCCTCTTGGCCTCAAGACTATTAATCATCTCTGTTTGTTTAACGAAAGCTCTTTCTGCCTTTGTCTTCTCCATTTCCAAATCCCTCTCCCGACCTTCAAGTTCTTCCACCCTTCCCTGCAGCTCCTCACAGAGCTTCTCCCGGTCCTCCAGTTTGGAGTCCTTATCTTTAAGCTGTGAGGTCAGGTTTGCCTCATTGCATTTCGCAGCTCCAAGACTCTTCTCAAGTTCAGCAATCTGGCTGTTGATGTTGCGTATCTCCTCCTGCATTGCTGTGAGGGCCGCTTTAAGAGTGACCTGAACCTCCATTAGGTCCTTGTTCTCCAGCTCCCGTTGGCGAACTGAACTCTTGGATTCCTCCAACTGCATGTTGGCCTTATGCAGCCTCTCATCGAGACTCCTGTTCTCCTCTCTCATTCGCTGCTCTCGTTCATCCACTGTCACTTTCCCGTCATCAATTTGCGCTCGCAACTGCTTCTCCGAGGCCCTCAATCCGGCCAGCTCACTCTCCAGGGAGGATTTGTTTTTAAGCAACTCCTTCTTGGTATCCTCAGTCTTGTTCATCATCTGGAGGAGCTCACTGTTTTGCTCCATAAGCATGGCACAGCTATCTTTGTATTCGTCAATCTTCTTGGCCTGCACTTTGGTGCTGTTCTCCAGTTCAGATACGGTTACCATCAGATTCTGTTTCTCCCTGTTAAGCTTCTCTGATTCCTTCTCCAGAAACTGGACTGTCTTGGTACTGGAGAGAAGATCAGATTCTTTAGCCTTTAGCTGTGTCCGCAATCCTCGCAGATGCCCTTCCAGACCACTCATCTTCTTCTCAAGCTCTTCTTTATCCTCTTGCATTCCCTTCCTCTCCACCTTCGCCTGTTTTTCCATAGTTTCCAGAGAGTTCTGGAGATCTAGCAGTTGCCTCTGAAGGTTGCTGGTCTCTTTCTCTCGCACTGCAAGAGCCCCTTGGAGTTTGTCCATGATATTGCGGTGCTCTTCTGCTCTGGTTTGTAGTTGTTTACCCTTCTCCATCCAAGCAGCCATTTTCACCTCAGCCTCTTTGAGTGCCTCATCCTTCATTCGGACTTTCTCAGCTAGTTGTTCAGCCTGCCTTCTCCTCTCTTCTCCTTCTGCAAGAGCATCTATTCTCCCCTTCTCAGCATCTTTCAATTCATTTAACAACTCGTGAATCTTCTGGGCAGAGTTGAAGTCACTGGTCGCTTTCTGGCCTTTCTCATCCAATACTCCATCTAACCTTGCCATCAATTCCTCATTTTTACGCTCTGCTGCTGCCAACATGTCCTGGAGGTCCTTGTGGGAGGCCTCTCGGATGGTCTCGCGTCCCCTCAAGACCTCCAGCTCATGGGATAGGGCTTGTTCGCTCTCAGCTAGCATCTCCAGGTTCTGCTGGAGCTCCTGATGGTTACCTTGGGCAGCTAAAGAGACATCCAGCTGCCTTTGAAGCTCTACCACAACCCCACGAAGTTCACCCGCCTCGGCGCCTAACCGCTGCACCTGGTCGAGGAACTCTCTTTGTTTTAATTCAGACTGGTCGAGCTCCAGGCGGAGATCGTCTATAGCACTGATGGAAGAATCATTCAGTCCACTGGAGTTTAGCACAGACATGTCTGGACTCCCAGGGAACTCGTGTGCCTGCTGTAAGGTTTGGGAGAAAGACAGAAAATAAACTCAGAGAGGAGATACACATAATCAGTAGGATAAAGAGAGATTGCTTCAAGTTGAATAGATCTGAGAAAGTTGAAACTGAGTAGATTTGAGACATTTTGAGACAAACAATGCCATCTACTGGATATAAAACAGTGGTGTGAATGATACATGAAATATAATAAATATGTAATACATGTAATATACTTTATTATATAATGTAATATACTTTATTTTAAGGCATCATTGTTACAGTTTAATTATATATTTAAATACTGAGTAATATTATTTAACAACATGTACTATAGGGTTAGGGTAGGATTAGGGTTTGGTTGAGGGTTAGTTGCATGTAATTATGCATAATTTACTGTTATTACTATGGTAAATACATGTAACATGTAACAATGACACTGTAAAATAAAGTGTTACCTTTAAAATTATAATAGTAATAATTAGTATAAATATTAATTAATTACTAATATAAATAATATTCGTAATTAATACAATTAATATATTTGTATAATGCATGTGTAATGTTTCCTGTCTTGTGTTTCCCTCGTCTTGTGTGGACTTTAGTTATTTCCTGTTCTGTGTCATGTTTTGTAGTCCTTTGTAGTTTTTCTTGCTTATTAGTTCTCCCAGGTGTTTCTAATTAGCCACACCCCCTTGTTATCTTGTTTAGCTTGTTTGCCTGTGTATTTAAACCTCTGTGCTTCAGTTGTTGGTTGTCGGTCGTTGTTTAATGTACTGTTACCTGTTCTTGTCCTGAGTTCCGTGTTCCGCCTGGATTACCTGTTTGTTTCATTAAATGTATGCTTGCACTTGGATTCTCTCTCTGCTTCATCCTTGCCGCAGCGTGACAGAATGAATTTGAACTTTTATTTTACTTAAAGCTACAGGGACATATTGTTGATGTGCTGGTACCTGTGAGTATGTGCTGGCCAGACTGTTGATGCTGGAACTACGACTCGGTGGTTTCCACATGTGACTGGGAGAGCTAGTCATTCCCAGTGTCCTCCTGTGACACATTTTTTTTAGTCAACTTTAAATGAACTGAAATGAACATCAATCAGATTATTAAAACACATTCACACACATACTATTTCCAGTCATGGCAAATGGACTATAAATTAGTAGCATTATATGTTTGCCAGTGTGTTTGTGTTAGTCTACTGTTGATGTTATATTTATATAATAAATTGCAAAATTACAGCGTGCTCTTACCTTGCAAAAGTGGGCCATTCTGAATCAAGGTCGTGACCCCTGGATGCCACATCAAATTGGACATCATTGAGCTCATAGAGGTAATTAATTATGTCCACACTGAGATGGGGTTTGAGAAATGGACTCCGGGAATTATACCAGTCACTGCAGAAAAACACCATTTTAAAAAAGGCTTTCATGTCCAACTCAAGTCTAACATACTAAATGGCATGAGCAATAAGAATTATGGTATTCCAAATCATATTACATTGGGAATAGAAAGATGCTTGGATGGTTCACTATTCAAAGTAGATTTGAGAATGCACATTCTTGTATGCATTTATAGCTATTACCCACAACAACCTCTTGCACAACAGATGCATAGTAGATTATGACAGTTCTCAGTTGACTTTTTGCTAAATCTTAGTACCTGACGTGCAAATGCAAACAGTGTACAAATAAGAGGTCTGTTTGAAAAATGAAAAATTTTGTTTAAAAAATTCACATGTTGTCATACTAATAAAGTATGTATCACCAGCAAAGTACATACTTTTAAGTGCAAAGACACATTTGAACATGAATGCAGCCTTAATCATACATACTCAAGGGGGAATGCATTGGAAAGAAGTCTGTCACAATATCTTACAGGTTTAGTGCAAACTTTTAAGCTAGCAAAAATGACATTGTACTGGCCATATCAATTCAGTCACGCCATGGGCTATCGTGCCATTTTCTCATCACAAATGCTGCATAGTCTGAAAATGAATCAGTCTGTACTCAAAATAAGGAAGCTTATAATAAGCATGCATACACATGTATAGAACACACCCATTAACCAAGAGTAAATGTAATATTTTTTCTTAAAACAGGGAAGCTAATTTTAAGAAGTAAAACTATGTGGGAAGCATTTTCAGTATTGTTTCTACTGAATTAATCTGTGTAATGTAAATAGTACTTGTAACTAGAACAAGCAGAAATGAGTTTTTGCCTTTTTTGGTTTGGATTGTGAACCTGCCATATTTAACTATTCATACCTCTACACTGAAGCCACAACAAATTTTCCCATAATCACTAAATTGCTGCATGAAAACTTTGTGTTTTTGCCCAATTTTAGCATACACATGTTTGATATGGGCAGCTGACAATTAAGGCCATTTGATTAATTTTTTTTTTACTTCCATGCAAAATATAAATTTTCAAATGACCATTTTAATGAATTATAAAGTAACAGATTTAATTTACTATACATTGAATTAAGTACTATATATTAACAATGTGCATAAACATTTAAGTATTTTTATTTATTGCAAGCTTATGTATGTCATTAGTTTATAATGTTTGTATTATTAAGATTGCTTTTACTATTTTAAGCAATCTGATCTACTTTTAATGTCGCAGTATAAAATAAAGGCTATCATTAATTATTTGTTTATTATTTATTATTATTATTATTATTAATATGAAAAAAATTAACTTGATTAAAAAAAAATCTGTAAAATAAACATATTTATTCTTTTAAGAAGACTTGCAACTTCTTAATTCTGTAATCCTATTATATAATATTTTACACAAATAAAGAAATTGTTAAAAACATTAATAAAAAGGAAGTAAACCCCGCAAAAGTGAAATCTGTGTGCACCAGGGAAGTGGTAGTACTAATAGGTAGTGCTAATTTTACATACAATACACTATGAACATGACATGAATACGACATAGCGGCCAACTGGATATAAGTGCACCATAGTTTGAAATCAAGGATTTCAAGTTTGTTGATTGTGTGTGTCCAGTGACAGCTGAACTCTGTCCGTATCTGATTCGCACAGCTTACACACATTTTTAAACAGGCTACAAATGCACTCTTCATAAGATCTAACAGCAACATTCACCAAACTTTGCAAGGTTTGTGAAAAGTCCTGCTTTTGACACATCAGCCAAACAGAAAAACGTATTGGCCGGTAACACTGGTCTGCAGCTAAAATGCTTCTGAAATAAGTGTAGGCAAACTTTACTAATTCTGGGTCACTTACATTACCCTGCTGTACGAATTGCCCTACGTCAGCTCTAGAAATCATACAGCAGGGGTGCAAAACTCAATTCCTGGACGGCCACAGCCCTGTCGAGTTTATTTCCAACCCTGCTCCAACACACACACCTGAAAGACTTGATGAGCTGGATCAGGTGTGTATAATTAGGGTTGAAGCTAAACTCTGCAGGGCTTTGGCCTTCCAGGAACCGAGTTTGACACCCTTGTCATACAGTGTCGTGCTCTTACTTGTTCGATTTTGCAAAGGGACAAATTTCTGTTTAGCCAAAGTGAACAGACTCAAAGATGCCTCGTACTTGTGTGAACAGTGCAGAAACTTCAAATGGAGCAAATCATTGCTGGACAGTGACAAGAGATGCTCCATTTACAAGCCGAGAAGCGCTGAGTAGACACTGAATAGGACTAAATATGTACATAACAGCTTTTTGCATTTTGTTTCATATAAAATGTTATTTATATAACCCTTTTGCTGATTTTTAAAATGTTACATAAGCAGAACAGGTGAAAGGTAAACAATATACATAGACGTAAAATGTAAAAAAAACGTAAATATATTGGAAACAGTAGCCAATCAGTTGTTTTAATTGTCATATTTTAATTCAGCACATCAAAAATACATAATATATAGCACATTTTGGGCCAGATTTATTAACTAAAGACACGCAGGGAAAGATTTGCGCTGAAAAGGCGTGGACACTGTTATTTTTGCGGCTGACCTTATTGCATACGCATTTGTAGGAGTTTCCCTTTCAGACTCAAAAGTTATGGGAGGAAAGTATTTAAATGAAAAATGTATAAAAATGAGTAAATCTGGCCCTTTATCTCTGAAGCAGACGACTTCTAAAAAATTGTAGACCAGTGTAATTAAAAATCACCAAATATTGGCATTGGCGATATATTGGTCGACCACTATAAACTATAGGCCTATGTTAATATTTTTTCATACGCCTACATGTAGAAATACTGCATGGAGAGAAAAGGAAAGAAAAAACATTTTAAAACAAAACCAAAATAATTTGATAATTTCAAAAGGACATTTCAATGTAAGATTTGCAGCTCAAAGGATTGATTAAGGCCCTTTTTACACTAGTGCGTTTTCGTTTTAACACGGCGTTATAAACTGAAAACAATCTGGCGTTTCAGAAAAGATCTCCGTCCACACTACACGACCATTGTCGCATGTCACATGACCATTCATACACACTGGACATGTGCGTAGTGTGACGATTGCTCTAATAATAGCTTGCCTCTTGCGCATGAAGGCAGCTGCAGTATTATAAAATGCAGAGTTTAACTGCACAATGGCTGCTAAAAAGGACAGCAAAGTCAGCAAAGCCCCATGTTATTGTGTTTACACGGCCGTCGAAGCTGGTCTGTTACAGAGAGAGTCTGCTCTGGTCTGTTATTATTGTCGGGTTAGTAGAAAAGGAAAAAGCAGATTCTTTTGAGTGTGTAGCAGAAGAGTAGACAAGCTTTGGGACATACTATCACGTAATACAACTGTGTCTTTAACAGTTGCTCTCTGTCGCATCCTGTAACTCTGTCGCCTGTCAATCATCTTGTCACAGTTAAAATCCTCCACATTTCATTTCCTACCGTTTCGGAGAGAAACGCAGAAGCACGTTGATCTGCAGTCGCAGGTCTTTCACGCGGAGACTCTCCTCATATTAATGCATAATGATGCATTTAAAAGTTAAAGGGATATTTCACCTCTGGAAAGATGAATTGTGTATTTAAATTGGGTCATTTATGTAGTAGAAATATGAAATTATTTTCGAAGTTGGTGCCCTCTAGACTGAGAAAAGCCAGAAAATGTATTTTTTGCTCATGTGGATGAAAGACTACAACTCCAAGAATGCACTTGCTTCGCTGCCCTACGAGGCCACTCCTAAGCCACACCTACCGGTTGCAGAGGGCATTATAGGAAGAAATTATGCACCTAGGCTACTAGTTGACTCGAAACTGAAAAGACGCCGGTTTATTGTGAGATCGTACACCCCCTATGGGCGGGTTAAAAACATGCGGAACAAGCTCCTCCTACTGGCTGTAGTCTCTCGCCTCTGGACAAAAAAGCCTCCAATGACGCTAAATGACCATTTTTGCATCATCTGAGTTTTTTTTCCAGACACACGATACAGAAATCTCTCGTCTCAGGGGGACATAAGGGAGGGAAGCACGGGCATTCGAAAATACTACCGGGTTTCTACTGATACAAAGCTTAATGCTAATCGGTGAAGTATCCCTTTAATGGCCAAACGGATCTTTATAAAAGTCCACATTGTAATTGCAGATGGAATATAACACGGATAACATTAAATAAATATATTTATTATTAAGGTTAAGCTTTAAATCAAACCGTTATCTAAACCTCTCACCGTCGGTCGCGCATATCCACCATGTTTTGTAGTTTTTTAACACTTTTTACTCGTGTTTGTAGTTCTGAGCTTGATCCTCCTCCGAAGCGCAATGGGTTGTGGAAAATATTAGCTGTTATAGTGAGCACGGATACACACTTCGAAAATCCACCGGAAATAGTAGGCCATCCGGGGACTTCTGGCATATGCTCTTTTCAACATACTATGCTTTAGGACACACTTATTTTAATCTCACATCCTGTTTAGGATGGATAGTATGGACATTGAGACGCAGGGCATGTTTGTGAAGAAAGATGACAGGTGAGGTGACAGTGAAGTGTTACCTGGTGACCCTGAGGTTCATGAGGCACTGCTGGAGTGTGTCAGCCAGCCGCTGATGCACGAGTGAGTAACGGATAAACGCTCTGCCTTTACCCAGAGACGTCTTCAGCTGAGACAGAGAGAGAACAAAGCATTCACCATCACTATCAGTATTAAGTGGCCCAAAAATATATCTGACACCCTTAGACACTTTTAAGAGTGGACGTTAGACTTTTTTACATTTCCTGAAGAAAATATCAGTGACATTGCCCATACCAAACAATTGTGTTGCCGAGTGGTTGTCAAGAGTTTTTGGGTGATTTCGAGGTGATTGCTGCTTATATTTAAGGCATTAATTATTGCTTTTCGAATGACAGTATTTTCATAAATTAAACTGATGGATGTTTGTCTTTCTGTGTAGCATTATTACATATTATAACATGCAACCACACAGACTATAACCAGTACAAAGCTGTACAAAGCTGTACTATAACCTGGACAAAGCTGAAAAATTCACCCACTTTCTGTTACATCGAATCTGAGTCCAAAAATGTTGCTATTCTGCGAACGAAACTAGCCACAACACAAGAGGAAGAAGCTGGTCGACTCTGTGGCTGAGATCAGTGTTAAGACAATACAGGTGAATCTGATTGAGGACAATATCAGTCAGCAGTCACACGGAAGTGGTACTATTATAAAGAACATGGCATTTGGATCAGCATATCATACGGGCAAACAAAGAAGAACCTAATCAATAGCATCACTAAAATCTTTTATATTTCAATGAGAAAACGGAACTGTACAAAGCCGATAGGAAGGTTTGTTTAAACAAAAGGAGCATGTCTACAGGTATACTTCTACAACACATAATAAAAAAGGCACAGTGAACTGATGACATTACCATTTAATACTTAAAAAGAAAAGTGAATATTTGAGATGTTATAAAGTTAATCACTTTTTTTATGTGAACTGAATCACTTTCATTTGACTACAAAAAGTCATATGGTGTGACAAATTATTTAGTCTCTCCATTAATTTGAGATTACATTAATTTGTGATTATTTTATTATTTAATAACACATTTTTATATATAATAATAATAGTAATAAAAAGAAATAACATTAATAGTAATTACTATTATTATTGCTGTTGTTGTCAATATTGATATTAATTCAATAATTACTTATAAAACCAAAAAATAGAAGTAAAAAACAGAAATGATATAAAAATGTTTTTAGATGCAATATAGCATATCACGCAGATTAATGCTGCTCAAATTGTCAGAAGTGAATGAGACAGATGTTTACCTCTGGAATTGATTTAACAAAGCGGATTCCATCATTCGCTCCTTTGATTTTGGCCAGGCAGTCGCTGAAATAGTCCCAGTAGTCTTTTCTGGACCCCAGAAATGTTGTTTTCTCCTTCTGGTCAAACTGAGCAAGATAATAATAGCAAAACACTTCAGATAAATGACAGAGACACACCTTAAAAACTGACTCAAAGAAGTTCAAATGGAAAAATGTCATCTGAGATCTCATCTAGCTGGAGTAGGGCCTTTGAGTATATCCATATGGGCCGCTTCACACCTGGGATTAACATCGGTTGTGGGTGATCAGATCCCAAGTGATCAGGAGAAACAATTGCTATTTCCACCTGATATTAACATGCATCACCTGTGATCACTTGTGTTTGGGTTTAATCAAAGTGAGAGTTAATACAGTCTGTCACTGCATGTTGCACCAGAAAGTCAGACTTTTGGTGCCGACTTGACTTCAATCTCACTACAAAAGCATAATTTCAGTGCACAATTCTGCAAACTGTACAATTATAAGTTTTTGTTTACTTTTAAATCCACACATAAAGTTCTTAACCCTTATTTTAGCACAATGATTGATTGACAGGTGAGTATGTGGTCATTTTTTGTTGATCAGACAAAACTTGAACTGATTTGACCTGAATGATGACACCACTGTTTTTTGCAGAGCTGCTTTAGCAAATTTGACAAATTTTGCAACATCGACTATTACTGACCGGAATCGACATTGAACTGACTCATGAATAACGGCACTATTGTCTTCTGTAAAGGCTGCTTTTAGCTGGATTGTACTTGTTTCATAATTGATGACCTTCACACAGTTATGGAACTTAAAGGAACAATTCACCCAAAAATGTAAATGATCCCATAATTTATTGGTGTTTGCGCCATTATTTAAAGCCCCCCAAAAAAACGCTAATTTGCGCTGCTCTTGGAAGATTGCCATCCTAAATCTATATGACTTTCTTCTTTTTTTCCCGGTAAAAATCACAATTGTAGTAATATTAAATAATATCCTGTCTCCTCCCAGCTTTATAATGGCATAGTAGTTTTTGAGATTGGCATGGAGTACTTTCCATAAGATCATCTCTCAATGCAAATCAAACCAGCTATTAGGCTAACTGAAATAAAACCATGCCAATCTCTAGGTATGGTGAAGGCTATGTGATGATGTGGGGCTATTTTAATTCCAAAGGCCAAGGGAACTTTATCAGGATGCATAGTATCCTGGATCCATGAAGTAACTGGCCTTTAAAAATAAAAATCTGCCTGCCTCTATGGGAATTTAACATAGGGGGTGTCCAGACTTATGCACCCTGTAGTTTAAGGAAGAACATTTATTTATTTACGATACATTATTCATTCACAAAGAAAATTGGTGTCCTTAAAGGTTGGATTTTTCCTAATTTTTTTAATTAAGGCATTCAGTTCAATTTCCAAAAGATGATTTTTTTATTCCTCTTTTTAGTCAACTTTAGCATGGGTGCCTAAACTTATGCATAGCACTGTAATGTCTCTGACCTCACTGGCGGAGCTAGGGGGTGGCCAGGGGTGGACGTGGCCACCCTTGGTCTAAGCATGGCCACCCCTCTCACAACTGCTGTTCCTGTCTCTTTTTTTATTGACAAAAATTGCGTTTTTTAAAACGCTGAACCGTCTCTTTGAGACCACAAAAAACGTGAGACTTTTCAGACGCACACTCCAACTTCACCTCAGCGCCAGGCGCGAGTCAAACGAGTGCGGAAATGTGCAAGTGCCGAATGAGCTTCAGCAGAACATCAGACAGTGATATGCACATAGTAAATATAGAGTCAGTCTTTCTCAACTGGTGAGTTGCAAGACCGTTTTGACTAAGTCGAATAGTGTGCAGTCAACCACAAACGTAATTCTCTTTTTTTCTGATGCTACTTTATTTTTAGAAGATGTGTGTGTGAAAGCTTGTGACACTTATGTCAGATGCTGAGAAAAGGGGGCATTGTCCTTATTTAGTTGGCTATCTTTGGTAAGATGAGATGTTGTTAGGCCAAATGTCAGTAAAACTAACTAACTTTCCTGTCATACCTGTGCTTGCGGTAGCTACACACATCACGCGCAAATGCGTCATGCTGTAGCCGTAGTCGTCGTCAATCAACTCATGTAAGAATCAAAAAGGCGATTAAAGCTGTCAAAACTGCATGCATGTATTTGTTATATATGCATCACATGTGTCTGGATTAAAATATTCTGCTATGTGAGATCACAATATAAGGCACAAACTGATATGTAATGTTTTAATGTCCAAATAAATGTGAGCACTGTGCATTTGTACTAGACGATAGGCATTCATTTTGCGTTAATTTGTTAAGGACAAACAAAAATGGATCATTTTTAAATCCATAAAATAACTAATTTTACATTCTGGCAACATTACATTATGAAAAACATAACATTTTACATTATGTGCTGTTGACTTCCGCCTTGTTCACATTCTTGCACATGGGGATTCAAAAGAGAACTTTTGTTTTCCTTTTTAATTTAGGTATGATAGAACTGTTGCAATTATTTATTTTGACAACTAATATAGAAAGTTAAACTTTTTTTGGACAAACTCAGAATTGGTTGAAGAGTTCATTGATTATATAAAACGCATTGAAGGTTGAAATATCATTGGACTACAGTATTTATCTGCATGTTATCTCATCCATGAAGATGCAACAATGTAGAACAAGCTATTGGAGATTTTGAGAACCAGAACCAAGCTAACTGAGCAAGTTGAACTTTAGCTATATAGTGTGTGCCCTTTTATTACTATTTAATTAATTTTAATATGAGGTGGTGCGTAATAATAAAAAAATATAAAATTCCCTCAGTATTCCATGATTCCTAATTCACTACTATCTCAATTACAATTAAGTACAAATTAACTGTATTGAGTTGTGTAGGCACTAAAACAGTCCAATACATTATCAAATTATTTTTTATGATAAAATAATTAAGATTTCTGTGCCACCCCAGACTGGTTGCTGGCCCTTGCCTGGCCACCCCTATGAAAAAATCCTGGCTCCGCCACTGTCTGACCTGAAGCAGGTACTCCAGTTTGTAGGAAAACTTGTGCAGGTTGGAGCTGTCATCTGTAATGGGCTCGCCATTCTCTTTATACTCCTTTGCCAGTTCTGACACAGCATCTATAAGAAAAGACCATTTAACAAGTATGACCACCAAAATTACAAAAATAAATTTTAAAACAATTACAGAGCAATACACTGTAGTTAACAATGATCACAAACAACAAAAACCCCATTTTATAGTCATTTTACAAAGGTTGAAGAAGAGTTTTTTTTTCTCCTTCTTAAGTCCCTTTTGGTTATAATTACTCCACGCGCCTTTCATCCACCTCAGGAACTGAAACGGCACACATGAGGGATGAACTCTGATACGCAGGTCTCTCTCGTTTTGCATTTCTATCCCCGTGTTGAAAGCCAGCGCCCTGTAAATGGCAATTGCACGTGCTCCACCATGGACCACCGTTTTACTCTCTAAACAATAGCTCTGCCTCTTTCATGAAGGCAAACACACATCCGTACCGTGCAGATCTCTGATAATCCTTTGGATCTGACCCTCCCCGACTGCAGCACCAGCGGCCATGGTCTGACTAGCTTCCTGACAACGGGTTCAAGAGGTCATCTGTAGTCTGCTGAGTAAAAGAGTCACAGTGACAAAGGATAACTAGCATTTGACATGTACGTTATATTGATTTAAGCATGATATATCGGTTAAGTCAAGCATCACTACTAGTGCTCATACTGGCCAAAGCTGTAGAATACACATAATTATTGTTAATGCCAACATTTCTCTTATTAAAATGAAGAAATGTACAATATCGTGAAGAGTGATAGCAATCAAAAGGTGTATGTCTACAGGTATGCTTCTACAACACATCATAAAAAAGGCACAGTTAACCGATGACATTGACATTTACCACTTAAAACAAAAACATTTTTATGCGTATGCAACCAAAAGTGTGTATTTTAGATGTTATAAAGTTAATCACCTTTTTTTTGTGTGTGAACTGAATCAACTGAATCACTTTCAGTTGACTACAAAAAGTCAATATGGTGTGACAAATGATTTATTAACAGTACAAATATGTAGTTAATTTGAGATTACATTAATTTGAGATTATTTTATTCTAATTATAAATGAGTAATTATTAAATGTACAATACCGTGAAGAGTCAAGAACTTTACTATAAACGCTTAGGCTAAATACAGAGGGATCTGTCAGCTCTCCTGAATATAAAGTGCCGTATATGGTAAACTTTAATGATATAAAATAGAAAAAAGGTCAAGTTTGTCATACAAAGCTTTTCAATAAAGGAACTATTACAAGCTAAAAACAACTTAAAACATACGTCAAAACAACTTCTCGAATCTATTATTAACAGCTGATTTAAACAGTAACTTGGTTGAAGATTCTGAGAAATAAAATAATAAGAATAACAGCAATTACCAAACATTCCAGGCATTTATAATTAGACAGCGTGTGTGTTGTATACTACAGTATATGACTACCCAGAATTATAAATATCAAGTTATCATCACACAAGGCATTTAACCCCTCAGAGTGGATTAGATAAAAGACCTTCGAGAGGAACAATAACACATATTTACTATACAGTATTGTGCGATTATACAATAACAACAACACTAGAAACAACTGCTTTTGAAATGTAAACAAGCATCAGTGTTCGCGTTCTTTCACACGTTCCTATAACTTTTAAACTGTATTGTTTTAATTCAAATCAAAGAGTTCTTTGGAACAGCGTCTGTTGTTGCCATAGAAACTAGACATATAAAAGAAGAACGAACAGAAGTTACAATAGTTCAGTCAACAATTCCAAGGCGTCACCAGCCAGTCACGCGCAGTATAATATGTCAGAACATTTATTCCGAATAAAGGCTGCTTCAGACTGAAGTCACCCTGTATGTGTTACAGCTGGAAGTTTGGTAAATCTGTGATGAAAGTCTTGAAAGTGCTAAAAGAAGCTGACATACTTGGACTTTTGTGAGAATCCGGAAAGATCATTTCCACTTGTTGTTATTATAATACAACCTTGCTAGTCTTTTGATTGACAGAACTTTCCGCCACTGAGGACGGGATTCAGAGCCAAGATCATTTTTTATTGGACCACTGACTATAGCCCCGCCCACAGGTTTGGTTACGCGAAAAAGAGCTGTTCGTCGTAGAAATGTGCTTTTTAAAACTAAATCTTAAAAACAGATAAATTATAATATATGTTATAATTAATCTGTTTTTGATTTTAAACAAGCACATTTCCACGACGAACAGCTCTCTCTCTCTCTCTCTCTCTCTCTCTCTCTCTCTCTCTATGTATATATATACAGTGTTGGGCAGTAGCGTCGCTACAAGTAGTGACGTTACTAGCTTAACTACATTTCTCAATAGCGTGGTGGTAGCGTCGCTGTTTTCTGAATCAAATAGCTTTTCAGTAGCGAAGCTCTTTTGTTGATCAAGTAGTGCGGTAGCGTCCACACAAGCTGAAGCTACATTTTCTAAAGCACAAGCTCAACTCGGGCGCCGCATGATTAACATCGCGCAACATCAGCATCACACGTGCACACGGAACGCACATGTAGGAAATCTTGTGAATTACGGCCGTTTCAGACCGCAACCGCGAGCAGCGCGAATTGTTTTCGGCGTGCATGTTCACACACCGCGAGCAGGAGCAGCGCGTGAGCTGAGCAGTAGTGAAGCTGAGGGTTTCGGCGCCGAGTCTATTTTTCATTTAACATTGAGCTCACGCTCAATTAAAGTGAAAGCTCACTTTTCATGGACAAAATAAATATGATTTCACACTAAAAGTACCTAAAATGCGCATAATTTGCATGTATAGTGTGTTTTAACAAGAACTAGAGTAGGCTATGTCAGAAATCAGAAAGATTCAAAAATATTTATAGAAAATGTACCCATTTAAAGGGATAGTTCACTTTGAAATAAAATGTTGGTATGTTTTAGCTTACCTCAAGGGCATCCAAGATGTAGGTGTCTTTTTTTCCGCAGTAGTTTCAATTTTGATATTTTTAGGTCAAACCGTTCTTGTCTGTCAGTCAAATAATGCAGGTCTGTGGTCACCACCTCAAAGAGTAAGCACAGAGTCCAAATTAAAACAATTCCACATCGTCCAAATTAAACAATTCCCCATCGTAAGTACACATTGATGGCCTAAGACACGAAACGAGCGGTTTGTGTGAGAAAACGAACAGTATTTATATCGTTGTTACCTCTTGAACACAGCCGCGTCCAAATGATCTGAGGGCGCGGGCAGGTATAGATATATACACTAGATGTCGCCTTGGCTACTGCAGTTCATTGGAACGAAACCGTACGATGTAAATACTGTTCGTTTTCTCACACAAACCGCTCGTTTCGTGTCTTAGGCCATCAATGTGTACTTACGATGGGGAATTGTTTAATTTGGACGATGTGGAATTGTTTTAATTTGGACTCTGTGCATGCTCTTTGAGGTGGTGACCATAGACCTGCATTATTTGACTGACAGACAAGAACAGTTTGACCTAAAAATATCAAAACTGAAACTACTGCGGAAAAAAAGACACCTACATCTTGGATGCCCTTGAGGTAAGCTAAAACATACCAAAATTTTATTTCAAAGTGAACTATCCCTTTAAACTACTTTTTATTAATCAGTTTGGGCAGGGGCGTAGCACCCAATGTTGGGCCCCGGTCACAGAACCAAGAGGTGGGCCCCTCACAACACCGCCGTCTATATCAATATATAGGCTATCAGTATATCTTTGTGGGGCCCCCACTTCGCCAAGGGCCCCTGTTAATCTGTATCGGCGGGTCAAACTCAATGAAAAATCGGAATTGGCCTAGAAAATTGTAATCGGTGCATCTCTATAATCTTTCTGATTGGCTGGTATCAAACATGACCACATAATCTGATGTTCACCTAGATTGTTTTATTTATTTGTACATTTGCCGTAGTATTGACGATGGGTTCAATAACACATCCTGCAAAAGAGGGGCCTTGGCCAGAATCTAGGGGTAATTTTTTTTTGCCATGTTGGTACTGTTTGGAGCAGGTCTTAATTATTTTGCTACTGTGGTTTGAGCTGAGTTGAGTTATAAATTAACTTACAGTTAGTCCTGCAAATATGCCCAAGTCTAAATTGTGCATACCAAGGTTGTTATAGTTTTTTTATTTATTATTATTATAGTTATTCTATATTAGGTTTTATTTTAATATCATTTTCAAATTTCCTATAAATTTCAGTTTAGTTTTAGTTTCATTAATGGTTTTGTTAGTTTTAGTTTAGTTTTTATTTTGTGAACACATTTCTATTTAGTTTTTATATATTTAGTTTCAGTTTCAGTTTTAGTAATTATAGTTTAGCAGAGTTAACAGAACATTTCCAGTTAAAGACATTTAATTTCAGCAAAGTTTAATGTTTGCAGTTTACATTTAACTCTTTAAAAATTAAATAATTGTTTGAGGATGAACAAAGAACCAAACAAATGCAACTAAAAAGTAAAAATTATATAATAATATTGAAAATGAAATCTTGTTAAACGTGGTGTATAAGAAAAAGATATGCGTATGATTATTATGATTATTCTTTAAGGTTATTTCAATTATTAATCCTTTTAAACATTATTCTTGTATTGATCCATTTATGCTTTCTGTCTATTGCATCGTTTAAAATCATATAATCATAGTTATTCAAATGTTCTCTTCAGACCAGACATTTAGTATACTTCTACTCTGACAAATATACGTCTATTTCTGGGCTAGACATGCTATTTGTTTTTTCCGTTTTCTGCTCAGTGTGGTATCTTGTCTAATATGTGTGGTATAGGCCTATCTTGTTTAGGCTATAGTTTCACATGAGATGTTTATCTTATACTTCGAATTAAGGTACAGATGTATTTGCATGAGGTGGAAATAGATTTGGGCCTTTCTGCTTCTTAGGGCTGGTTCACACAGTCGGTTTTGCTTTGAAAAACGGGAAAAAATAGTTTTTCAGTGGGGAAAAAGAGAGGCACAGTGGGGAAAAAGCGCAAGGTCTCGATACGTGTCTTTTAAAAGTTGAACTTATTTTAACTTGAGTGCCGCGTTTTTAGAGCGTCGTGTCATGCACGTGATGCTGCAGAAGACGCGAGACTCGAGCGCAACGGTCATACATTGACAAATAAAGTAGCACAGTGGAAAAAAGTGATTTTCCGGTAGGCTTATTTAGGAGAGCTTATTAATTACGAAAACGATTATTTATTTTTGCGAATTATTATTTTGTTTCAGTTATTTTTTCAGTAACTGTTGTTAGTTTCGTTTAGTTTTAGTTTTTCATTAATGTTGAAATTTCTATTTTATTTCAGTTTACGAAAATGTTTTTTGACCAATAGTTTTAGTCTTAGTTTCAGTTTTCGTTTACGAAAATAACCTTGGTGGTGCATACCCAGGCAAACATGTTGTCGTGCATATGGATACGTAGAACGTACAGATGAATAGCCTACACGCACACTCTCGACACCTGGTTTTGTTATTATGTGGATCACGTTTTTTGTTTGTTTGTTTTTGTTGCCAAATTGGTTTGGAACAGTTGTTGAATAAACAATTGAACTGAACAATTATGCTTGCCTATCTGTTGAACTTACAGTTTTATTGATCACTGTGAGATAGCATTGATTTGGAATGAAGTTGGTTCAATATAAAAATGTAATTTAAAAAAATAGCTTAGATGTAGTGAACTACTTTTGCCATGTTCCTGTAGCTTAGCTTGCTACATTTTCCAGGGTGGTAGCTTCAGTGTAGTGAAGCTTCATTTAATGTAGAGTAACTGCTAGCTAAGCTCACTACATTTTCCAAGTAGCTTGCCCAACACTGTATATATATACACTCACCTAAAGGATTATTAGGAACACCATACTAATACTGTGTTTGACCCCCTTTCGCCTTCAGAACTGCCTTAATTCTACGTGGCATTGATTCAACAATGTGCTGAAAGCATTCTTTAGAAATGTTGGCCCATATTGATAGGATAGCATCTTGCAGTTGATGGAGATTTGTGGGATGCACATCCAGGGCACGAAGCTCCCGTTCCACCACATCCCAAAGATGCTCTATTGGGTTGAGATCTGGTGACTGTGGGGGCCATTTTACACTCACCTAAAGGATTATTAGGAACACCTGTTCAATTTCTCATTAATGCAATTATCTAATCAACCAATCACATGGCAGTTGCTTCAATGCATTTAGGGGTGTGGTCCTGGTCAAGACAATCTCCTGAACTCCAAAGTGAATGTCAGAATGGGAAAGAAAGGTGATTTAAGCAATTTTGAGCATGGCATGGTTGTTGGTGCCAGACGGCCGGTCTGAGTATTTCACAATCTGCTCAGTTACTGGGATTTTCACGCACACCATTTCTAGGGTTTACAAAGAATGGTGTGAAAAGGGAAAAACATCCAGTATGCGGCAGTCCTGTGGGCGAAAATGCCTTGTTGATGCTAGAGGTCAGAGGAGAATGGGCCGACTGATTCAAGCTGATAGAAGAGCAACTTTGACTGAAATAACCACTCGTTACAACCGAGGTATGCAGCAAAGCATTTGTGAAGCCACAACACGCACAACCTTGAGGCGGATGGGCTACAACAGCAGAAGACCCCACCGGGTACCACTCATCTCCACTACAAATAGGAAAAAGAGGCTACTATTTGCACGAGCTCACCAAAATTGGACAGTTGAAGACTGGAAAAATGTTGCCTGGTCTGATGAGTCTCGATTTATGTTGAGACATTCAGATGGTAGAGTCAGAATTTGGCATAAACAGAATGAGAACATGGATCCATCATGCCTTGTTACCACTGTGCAGGCTGGTGGTGGTGGTGTAATGGTGTGGGGGATGTTTTCTTGGCACACTTTAGGCCCCTTAGTGCCAATTGGGCATCGTTTAAATGCCACGGCCTACCTGAGCATTGTTTCTGACCATGTCCATCCCTTTATGACCACCATGTACCCATCCTCTGATGGCTACTTCCAGCAGGATAATGCACCATGTCACAAAGCTCGAATCATTTCAAATTGGTTTCTTGAACATGACAATGAGTTCACTGTACTACTGTATAGTTATAGTTAATCTGTTTTTGATTTTAAGCAAGCACATTTCCACGACGAACAGCTCTCTCTCTCTGTTGAGTGACAATTTGTGTGAAAAAAAAAAATGTCTGTGCTATCTGAGTACTATTAGAAAGAGGAAGAGAAGAGTCGCCCCATCCAGGTACCTATAAATTCAGAAAAGTAAACACCTCTTCCACATTTGATCTGCTCAGCTGTCTTGACGATATACTCAACACAAAAAATAAAGGAGGCAATGCTTTCATTTCCTATCAAATAAGTTTGATTCCATTTAGTTAAAGACAGTGGAAAGAGCAGGTAAGGACTAAATGTCAGGCTGTATTTAGTATTTTCTCACTGGAATAAATTTAGCTAAATTAATTCATATGATTTTCTTCTGTTCTCTTGTCCTTATGAAAATACATATTTTATTAATGTTTGAGTGTATTTTCCACAGAAAACAGTAAAGAACTGAACCTGGACAAATCTAATCTGACTGAAGTAGTTTGTGATGTTGCAGAACAACATGACTGAAGAGGAAACAGTGACTCCTGACTACTATGATACTGACTATGTGGACGAGATTTGTCACAAAGATGATGTGGTGAAAGTTGGATCCATTCTCATTCCAGTCTTCTTCTCATTAGTGGTTGTGTTAAGCTGCATTGGTAACATCCTTGTTCTGGTCATTCTGGCACTTTATGAGAGTCTCAAATCCCTGACCAACGTGTTCATCCTCAATTTGGCTCTGTCAGATCTGCTGTTCACTTTTGGACTTCCATTCTGGGCCTCGTACTTCATCTGGGGTTGGACATTTGGAGATATTGGCTGTAAAGCAGTGAAGTTTCTGTTCTATGTTGGCTTTTACAGCAGCGTGTTGTTCTTAACTCTCATGACCATTCAGCGTTACATGGCAGTGGTTCATCCTCTGTCTGACTGGGAGAAATGCAGAGGCTTTTCAGTCGCTCCCTTTATCGTTTGGATCCTGAGCGGAGCGGTTTCACTGCTCGGATCATGTAATAGCAAGGTTATACCACATTTAAATAGTACATACTGTGAATATGACAGTGTTGAAATGAAATCTGGAATTGCTTATTTTCAAAATGCTTTTTTCTTCTTTGCATTTCTTATCATGGGTTTTTGCTATGGCAGAATGCTTCAAACAATTACAAAATCTCGGACCAATAAGAGACACAAGACCGTTAGACTAATATTCTGCATTGCACTGGTGTTTTTTATTGGTTGGGCTCCATATAACATTGTTATGTTCTTAAAATCTTTGACCGATCAGAAAATCCATCCATTTACAGACTGTACAGTAAGCATTAGACTCGACTATGCATATTATGCTTGCAGAATGTTAGCTTTTACACACTGTTGCTTGAACCCTGTGTTTTACGTTTTTATTGGCGTAAAGTTCAGGAATCATCTAAAACTGATTCTGCAGAAGATCTTTAAAAAAAAAAAAAAACTCGATTTCAGTCAAACCAGATTGGCAAAAAATATATCGCAGGGTTCAATGTACTAAGAGAAAACTCAAGTACTTTTAGCGAATGCTCTGAACCAACAATGAGTTCTAAGATGATGTGAATGTGTGAATGATGTACATGCACTCTTAAAAATAAAGTTTCCAACAGTAGGTTTTTGCACACATGCCATAGAAGAACTGTTTTTGGTTCCCCAAAATACCTTTCTGTGATAAGGCAGTACTTACAAGAACCTTTTTCTCTTAGTGTAAAGAATGTTTTAGTAACCTAAAGAACCTTTTTCCATTATAAAGGACCTTTCAATTGAAATGTTCCATCGATGTTAAAGGTTCTTCATGGAACCGATAAAAAAAAAAACTACATTTTTTAAAGAGTGTAAAGATTCATTGCACAGCTACTGCCAACATCATTACAATTGTTTAATATGCACATTTAAAAATTAAAAAAATGAATTAAATGTTGCCACTCTCTATCAAGCAGCAAAAGCCTTCAGTTTTGAGAAAATCATGTTTAAATTCTATGTTCTTCCTTTTTGTGGTTGAAGTTTTCATTTCATTCAAGGTCATATAAAAATATAACTGGAAGTACGTAATGGAAGAACCAATGACAAATGTTACATTTTCCTTCAAGTGTCGTCATTAAAGCAGAAATTATTTTCATATGAAATTAAATTATATCTATATACCTTTTATTTACTGTAAGTGTTTACATATTTTTTTTACTGTATTTGTGTTTACATTACATTATTTCTTTCATGTTTTTGTCACTGCTTGTATGGTATAAATTAAATGAATAATGTACAGTAAAAGTACAGAATGAGCATAAAGCATGAGTCCAGTTTGTGAAGCATCTGCCCCTCACTCTTAAAAATAAAGGTCCTTTATTGGCATCTATAGTGACATGAAATCTTTTCATTACACAAAAGGTTCTTTATAGTGGAAACACATTTTTTAGACTTTTAAAATGTTCTTAACACTGTGAAAAAATGGTCCAAGAACTGTTCACTGAATTACTATCAAATTATGCACAGCAAAAAAATATGCAACAGGTTTCACATCCACTCTCAGGTTCATTACCTCAAATTCTGTTTATTAAACATTTTGTTTCTTTTCTCCAGCAAAGAAATAATAGGGAAAATGTGTCTAAAATCTAAAATAAAGCATGCAGTCAGTGTCACGGGTTGGTCACAGGTCACAGAGTCCATGGGGGGATGGGAGGAAGAGTCAACAGGGGAATGAGAGGAAGAGTCCATGGGGGAATGGCAAGAAGAGTCCACAGGAGAATGGGAGGAAGCGTCCATGGGGGAATGGCAAGAAGAGTCCACAGAAGAATGAGAGGAAGAGTCCATGGGGGAATGGCAAGAAGAGTCCACAGGAGAATGGGAGGAAGAGTCCATTGGTGAATGGGAGAATGAGTCCATGGGGGGGATGGGAGGAAGAGTCCATGGGGCAATAGGAGGAAGAGTCCACGGGGGAATGGGAGGAATAGTCCATGGGGGAATGGGAGGAAGAGTCCACAGGGGAATGAGAGGAAGAGTCCATGGGGGATGGGAGGAAGAGTCCACAGGAGAATGGGAGGAAGAGTCCACAGGAGAATGGGAGGAAGAGTCCATTGATGAATGGGAGGAAGAGTCCATGGGGCAATGAGAGGAAGGGTCAATTGGAGGAAGGGTCCATGGGGCAATGAGAGGAAGGGTCAATTGGAGGAAGGGTCCATGGGGCAATGAGAGGAAGAGTCCTTGGGGCAATTGGAGGAAGGGTCCATGGGGCAATGGGAGGAAGAGTCCTTGGGGCAATGGGAGGAAGAGTCCACAGGCCCAACATAAAATCAAAACACCAAAAGTTCAGGAGGGTGGTAGAGTGAAGGCGGTCTTGGGGAGGGATGGAGGGCCAGGCCCGTTCATGTGGTTTGGCATTGTTATTTTCCAACATCCAAAATTTTTTTTATGTTTTTGTACGTCTACCTAAAATACATTTTTGATGAAAAGGATGAGGATGAAAGAGGAAGGGAGGAGATGGCTGGATGACAGGATTTTGTTTGTATAAGAAATGAATGTATGAAATCCAAATTTTATTTTATATATACATTGGGGAGAAGAAGTATTTGATACACTGCCAATTTTGCAGGTTTTCCCACTTACAAAGCATGTAGAAGTCTGTAATTTTTATCATAGGTACTCTTCAACTGTGAGTGACGGAATCTAAAACAAAAATCCAGAAAATCACATTGTATGATTTTTAAATTATTTATTTATTTATTTGTGTGTGTGTGTGTGTGTGTGTGTGTGTGTGTGTGTGTGTGTGTGTGTGTGTGTGTGTGTGTGTGTGTGTGTGTGTGTCTGTGTGTGTGTGTTTGTGTGTGCATGTGTTACAGTATATGACTACCCAGAATTATAAATATCAAGTTACAAAATCATCACACAAGCAGTGTTGTGCAAGTTACTTCCAAACTGTTATACATTATATTACTTGTTACTGTTATTTAAAAGTAATTATTTACCTTACAATATTACTGTGTCAGAATTGTAATGCGTTACATTACTCCTGTATTACTTTTGAGTTACTTTCACCAAAATAACTACAGAAGTAGAACTTAACATTCTAAAATGACTAGGGCTGTAACGATATGCGATATGAAACCGAAATCGCGACACTCAGATCCACGAACCTGTGTCGCGGTGTGAGAAGGCAGAATCGCGACACACCCCTTCCAACTCCCAGAGTTATCCTTCCCGTCCAGATCCAATACCACATCTTTAAATTAATCTTAGTATTATTTGAAGTTAACATTATAAAATACATAGACCTACACCACAAAACTAGTTGAGGATAAATTCTTTAAAATTGGGCTATTCCAGCGTTATGGACGTGACATTTGCAGTAAAAACTTGAAATATAAATTCTCAGAAAATGCATTTAATACCAATATATTGAAACGTCTGTTTATATATCCATAGGCTATTCCCTTAATAAAGAAGTCCAGACATTAGAAAAATATCAGTCTACACATGCGTTTTATATTTAATATGAGGGAAATAGACATGCATGCATGCGTGACACAAAAAATCTTTAACTTTTAGATAGCAAAATATTTTTTAGTAATTCTGTTAATTACACTAAGCAAACCAAAAGTAATACTACCCACCGATTGAAGAAGGGTTGGCTCTCCACAGAACATAATATATTCATTTTATTTTATTTTTCGTGTTCGCATTTATGAGGAAAAAAACAATGTTACGGACGAGTCAGTTCCCGGTTACGGACGTGAGCGCTCTGAAAGCGGCACTAAAAGACTGCTTTAAAACTTTCACAGAGACCTCAAACAGAAAGCACAAAGCCTTTCTGTAAAGTGAATTTCGTTTTGTATTAATTGTATCTTAATTTTAATCAATGTTTCGTCAACCGATAGTAGACAAGAGATAATCAGGACACGGAGGCGCCGGCGCGTGAACTGGAGCTCGTCTCATAAATGAACTGAAACTCAGCGCCTACTTGCCTCACAGACATGTCTACTTTTAAACAGAACAATTCAAAACGAAAGAAAACAGACTGCTCTCTGCTTATGTAATCCGTATGAAATGTGCATTTCTCTCTGGCGCGTTCACTAGGCCTACTGCGAAGATCGTGAGTCAGCATCGTCAACTTCATCTTTGCAGCCAGCACTGACACAGAAAACACTTGTTTATTAATAAACAATTAAAATGTCTCCTTGCTATATTTGATATATTCATAATCATAACTTTTGCAGTTTTTTTGTGACAGCTTTTAGGTGCTTTTATTGGCAGCGCCACCCACATGAACGCGTCACCACCGCATCAAAAACATGATTGCGTGATGAAAACATAGCCTAACTGGTTAGAAAGAAAACAGAACAGAGTAATGAGCATACGTCCATCTCGCGAATGTACAGTCTTCTACCATATTCTCCAATTAGCCGCTTTTCCACTGGCCAGCGTGAGCACAGAGACCGGCACTCCTGTAAAACCTGCCCTAAACACGCCTTTACTGGACTATGTCACACAATACAAAGGTACACCAGCAAGAGGGAGATGAATGAAATAAATCGCCATACAAATAATATATCAGAAGCTGTCATTTAGTCTTTATTTACAAACTTGGACACCACACACGGCTATTGACTGACCAGGAACAGGTAATAACTTACTTGCATTTTTCAATCGTTAATGTCTCGCGGTCTTGCTGTTTTTTCCCCCCGTTTTTTTTTTTTTTTGAACAATTACATTTTGGCCTAAAAGTGTGTTGTAACGCAAGCGTTACTGAACATGTACCGAGTAAAATATTACGGAAAACTGATTAGTAATGCCTTATACTACTGCGTTACAGCAAAAAGTAATATGTTACTGTAATGCATTACTTTTGTAACGCGTTACTCCCAACATTAACCCCTCAGAGTGGATTAGATAAAAGACCTTCGAGAGGACCAATAACATGTATATTTACTATACAGTATTGTGGGATTATACAATAACAACAACAACACTAGAAACAACTGCTTTTGAAATGTAAACAAGCATCAGTGTTCGCGTTCTTTCACACGTTCCTTTAACTTTTAAACTGTATTGTTTTAATTCAAATCAAAGAGTTCTTTGGAACAGCGTCTGTTGTTGCCATAGAAACTAGACATATAAAAAAAAAGAACGAACAGAAGTTTCAAAAGTTCAGTCAACAATTCCAAGGCATCAATAGCCAGTCACGCGCAGTATACAGTTTTTCTCAGTTGCTTTGGTGCATTTCTCACATCACTATTTACATTTGCACAACAGTTAATGCAGTTCTCAAAACAATTAGTACAAACTGCAAAACCTAGTTGATAACCTGCAAAAGCGTGTCACTTGCTCAAAATGGATAACTCATTCCTCAAAAGCAAGTATTCATGTCAATGAAAGTGTCAGTGTCATCAATATGAAAAGTCCTGACACCATCGTTTATGAACAAGATAGTCAAATGGCTTTGTCATGTTTTCATTATGACAGTTTACTCTGTAAATGCTTTCCAATGCAAAAAAGTCAGATCTTGGTGACACTACCTGAAAATGCTCAAGACAGCACTATATACTATTTGCACAGCCATTTGAAAAATACAGTAAAGTTACACATTACTGTATTTAGTGAGGTAACTGAGTACAAGACACTGAATATATGTATGTTTCACATTTTTACTGCATATTCTCTTTGCAATTCTAAATTTGTTCACAGCATTGTGCAAAAGAAAAAATACACCCTTATTTACAACAAACATAAACTCCCTTTCACTGTAAAAAATTTCTAACCTCTCCAAGTCAAAATTTTCTAGTGACTGGCCACATCTAAATTTTTACAGTAAATTGGCCCAAGTGCAATTTTTTGTTGCAATAGTCTGTTACAGTAACATTGGTTAAATGAGAAATAATACGTCAGACTAATTGAAAAATTTAGATGTTATCAGTCACTAGAAATTTTTGACTTGGGGATGTATTTTTTTTTTTACAGTGTTGGGTAGAGCTGTGCACAACTGTAAACAATTTTGCAGTACATATTGGAACTGAACATACAACATAGTACTGTAATCATTCATGCACATCCAGACATTCCTCTGTCTGGCCACATAATTTCATCACAGCGAATATCATCTCTTGCAATCAGAAAAAGAGAAAGGGTCTTGCTTTTTTCAGGAAAAAATAAATATTTAAAAAATGTGTACAATTTGCTTGACAGATTTTGACAATTAGTTCAACATTTTTGTATGTAATGACTCAAGCAATGAAATGAGGACTATTAGTTTTATATGGAATGACTATTCAGCATTCACAAGTATAGTTAATTTTGACTGACATGACATAAGCAAATGATAATGTTATATAACAGCAGAGAGTTGTATGAAAGCAATTGATGCATATCCAAAAGCATTTGCAATTTGTTGGAAGGAATGAGAAACTGCTACTATGATGTGCACAAATGACTAAATGTTGTGGAGGTTGAACTAACTGTTGTGCAAATGTAAATAGTGATGTGAGAAATGCACCAAAGCGACTGAGAAAAACTGTAATATGTCAGAACATTTATTCCGAATAAAGGCTGACTTAAGTCAACCTGTATGTGTTACAGCTGGAAGTTTAGTACATCTGTGATGAAAGTCCTGAAAGTGCTAAAAGAAGCTGACATACTTGGACTTTTGTGAGAATCCGGGAAGATCATTTCCACTTGTTGTTATTACCGTAAAACTTCAATAGCCGAGTCCCAAATAGACGCCTGTCTCTTTTACACGCCTGGTGTGGCTACAGGTAGCCTACTTTGGATAAATAAAGGCCGGTATCAAATAGAAGCCCGGTCTGTTTTTTAGTTTCGGGTTGTATTTAATCTTCTAAAACCCGTCAGATCTTCTGTTTAAGCCAGTTCTATGGAGCAGATTGCGCGGCAGAGCTAGGGGGTGGCCAGGGGTGGCCATGGCCACCCTTGGTCTAAGCTTGGCCACCGCTTTGGCCACCCCTCTCACAACTGCTGTTTCTGTCTCTTTTTTAATTGACAAAAATTGCGTTTTTTAAAACGCTGAACCGTCTCTTTAAGACCACAAAAAACGTGAGACTTTTCAGACGCACACTCCAACTTCACCTCAACGCCAGGCGAAAAGTCAAACGAGTGCGGAAATGTGCAAGTGCCAAATGAGCTTCAGCAGAACATCAGACAGACAGTGATATGCACATAGTAAATATAGAGTCAACCCTAACCCTTTCTCAACTGGTGGGTTGCAAGACCGTTTTGAGTAGGCCTAAGTCGAATAGTGTGCAGTCAACAACAAACGTAATTCTCTTTTTTTCTGATGCTACTTTTATTTTAGAAGATGTGTGTGTGAAAGCTTGTGACACTTATGTCAGATGCTGAGAAAAGGGCGTTGTACTTATTCAGTTGGCTATCTTTGGTAAGATGAGATGTTGTCAGGCCAAATGTCAGTAAAACTAACTTTCCTGTCATACCTGTGCTTGCGTACCGCAAATGCGGCGTGCTGTAGTCGTAGTTGTCGTCAATCAACTCATGTAAGAATCAAAAAGGCGATTAAAGCTGTCAAAACTGCATGCATGTATTTGTTATTGTCACGTACTGCTCCGAGACACGAAGGTAGAGGATCCACATGCAGCTTTTAATAAGGAAGGTCGTACAGGCGGGGTCAAACAGGGCAGACAGAGCAATGTAGATCAAACAGCAAGGGTAATCCAGATAACAGGCAGAATTCAGGGCAGGCAGCAATAATCAAAAGTCCAAGAACAGTCCAAGTCAGGCCAGGCAGATAACAATCATACAAATGAGGAAACAGTCCAAGATCAAAAACCAGATAAACAAAACACGGGATAAACGCTCAGAAATGCAGTGTGACACAAACAAGACTTCGCGGTGAGTGAATGAATGAACATGGTATAAATAGACTGAGACTAACAGGATGAGATACAGGTGAATGCAATCAGTGAATGAGGTACAGGTGAATGTGATCAGTGATGAGTCCGGGCAGTGAGTTATGGGAAATGTAGTTTGTGAGTGAAGATCGTCTTATGTGGAGTGCCCTCTGGTGGCTCTCAAGGGCACTCCAGCTGGTGACCGTTACATAGCCCCCCCTTTAAGGAGCGGATTCCAGACGCTCCCAAAACTGTCCAGGAGGGTGGTGGAGCGGAGACGACCCTTCAGGCGGCCATGGCACAGGAATCGGCTTAGGAACAGACACCGGCTCAGGAACAGGAACAGACACCGTGTCGGCGACCATCTCTGCTGAGGACTCAGGCGACGTGGCGGCGGTCATTTCATCTGGAGACACTGGCTCGGTGGCGGCCATCTTGTACGGAGACACTGGCTCGGCGGCGGCCATCTTGTACGGAGACACTGGCTCGGCGGCGGCCATCTTGTACGGAGACACTGGCGTGGAGTCGGCCATCTTGTCTGAAGACACAGGCGCAGAAAGAGAAACAGATTCAGGCTCAGTATCAGGATCAGATTCAGGCTCAGGAACAGATTCAGTCTCGGCGGGACGAGACTCTTGACGGGCGGACGTGACATGAGGCTCAGTCTCTGGATTGGCAGAAGTGACGTGAAGCTCAGTCTCTGAATCGGCAGAAGTGACGTGAACAGTCTCTGGATCAGGATCAGCGCGCTCTGAGCTTGACGGGACCAGCGGCGGCAAGGGCTTTGAGCTGGGCAGGACCAGCGGCAAAGAAGGCTGAGCGCTGGGCAGGACCAGCGGCGAAGAGGACTCTAAGCTGGTTAGGACCAGCGGCGAAGAAGGCTGAGCGCTGGGCAGGACCAGCGGTGAAGAGGACTCTGAACTGGGTAGGACCAGCGGCGAAGAAGACTCTGAGCTGGACGGAACCATCGGTGAAGGCTCGGTGCTGGACGGAACCAGCGGCGAAGAGGGCTCAGTGCTGGACGGGACCAGCGGTGAAGAGGGCTCAGTGCTGGACGGGACCAGCGGTGAAGACTTTGTGCTGGCGGGCATGATGCTTGCTGTCACAGACGCGGCGGGCATGACGCATACTGCTTTGATCTCAGCAGATTTGGCGTGAAGTGCGGGCTCGGCTGGACTGGCGTAAAGTGCAGGCTCGGCTGGACTGGCGTGAAGATCGGGTGTTGACCTTGCGTACCACGGGAGAAAGCTCTCCAGACACCTGGAGAGTGCCTCTCTCCAATCCAGACCGGAGAGATCGGGGAGCTCCCTCGGGTCGACCTCCTTAGCCCCCAGCCGGTAACACATCTTAATTGCCTCGTCACCCAGAGAGCAAGAGGCAGCGAGAGGAACAAACCCCCAGGTGTACTGGAACAGATCGAGGCTATCCAGGGCCAAGGCCGCGATCTGTCCAGCGAACTCCCGGCTTATGCTGTGAAGATCAGGCGAGATCCGTACTTCTGGATTCATGATGGCGATCGCTGCTGGATCTTAGTATGGCGAAGTCTTCTGTCACGTACTGCTCCGAGACACGAAGGTAGAGGATCCAAATGCAGCTTTTAATAAGGAAGGTCGTACAGGCGGGGTCAAACAGGGCAGACAGAGCAATGTAGATCAAACAGCAAGGGTAATCCAGATAACAGGCAGAATTCAGGGCAGGCAGCAATAATCAAAAGTCCAAGAACAGTCCAAGTCAGGCCAGGCAGATAACAATCAGACAAATGAGTAAGGATGGCTGAAGCGAAACAGTCGTTCCGAAGCTTTGCGAGATCCCGAAGCGCAGATGTGTCGAAACACTGATCCGAAGCCTGATTCGAAACACCCATGTCACGTGACTATGACCAAACGAAGCCTCGAAGTGTTTCACTAAGTGTTTCATCAGGTGTGGTCCGCCGAATCAGCGTTTGATTGGAACGGTCGGGAACAGACCACACAATCGCACATCTGTATAAAAGTGAAATAAACGCATTTTGACCTCGTGGGTTTTTGTTTGACTTTGAGATAGCGGATTTTTGGTGATATAGTGACATAGTGCGATTTGATTAGTTATAGGCAATTTAGACTTACATTTAAATTTACACAACACATTGACTGATAGGCTAGAGACAGACAGAGTATACATATAGTGACACATTAATAGATACATAGATATAAATATATATAGACAGCTAGATTAATAGATAGATACATATATAGATAGATTTCAGATACATATATAAATACATATATTATAGATCGATACATATATAGATAGATTATAGATACATATATAAATACATATATTATAGATCGATACATATATAGATACATAGATTATAGATACATATCTAGATACATAGATCGATTCATATATAGATAGATAGATTTGGATAGATAGATAAAATGGAGGCTCCCCAGAAGAGATGCCGTACATCAGTGGTGTGGGAGCATTTCCATTTAGAAACCCCAAATAAAGTGAGATGTGTGTATTGTGATCGGCAGCTAGCCTACTGCAACAATACATCATCCATGATGCGCCATTTGAGGAGCACTCATCCTGCCATTTTGCAGGGTGCATAGGATGGCATTCCCCCTGTACCTAGGCCTGCTACTGACTCTGCTGGGCCATCTAAGCAAGGTATGCATTGTTTGAAATATAATTATAATTGAAATATAATTACAACCTTTTGGGACACTGTTTATAAAGTTTATAAGTTATATAAAGCACTGATAATAAACACTGGAAGGTTTCCAAATAATGAACCAGTAGGCTATACTTTTAATAGATGTGCACTAATTGAAGCTGTATTTTTCCAATGTATTTGTCTGAAAGTATGTTTTATCTTCTCTTTTAAAAGTCAGACAGAGGGAATTGGATGAGGCTCTTATAAACATGGTGGTGACAGTTTCAGTCTGTGTTATGTTATGTAATCTGAATCATGTAATATAATATATCCTTCATATATGCCGTCAGTTTAGGATTTGTTACTAATTGCTGTTTTCATTTTTATTCAGACCCAGAAATGTCAACATCACACCCATCATCATTATCATCATCACCATCACCATCACCATCAACATCAACACCAGTAGAAACACAGGACAGTTTATGGGAACTTTTTGATACTCGCATCCATCAAACCAAGATGATACACAATGCTACAGCTGATGCCACAGTGGAAGTGAAAAAATACATCAACGATGCGTATTTGCCCAGAACTCATGATCCACTAACTTACTGGAAAGAGAGAGCAGTAATCTTTCCTCATTTGTATGTCCTTGCAAAAAAATATCTTTGTATGCCAGCAACAAGTGTCCCTTGTGAGAGGATTTTTTCAAAGGCTGGAGAAATTATCTGTAAAAAAAGAAGTAGGCTAAGTCCTTCCACAGCAGATAAATTAATATTTTTGAATAAAAATCTCTAAAAAAGTGAGACATTGTGGCTTGATTTCTTTTATTAATATTCATTTTTCATGACCAAAATAACATTATGCACAGTGAGGAGCCTATAGGTTACAAGCTTCACATATTAGAACATTATAATAATAAAAAAACAACACATTTTTTAAATGGCTCGTCAAGGTTGTTTCAGATCAACACCTGCAAGTGACCACTAGGTGTCACCGTTGAGACGGGTGTCGGATTGATTCGAAGCCTCGAAACAATATGGCACATTTGGTTCAACTGTTTCATTGGTTCACGAGGCCTCGATTTTGCCATCACTACAAATGAGGAAACAGTCCAAGATCAAAAAACAGAAAAACAAAACACAGGATAAACGCTCAGAAATGCAGTGTGACACAAACAAGACTTCGCGGTGAGTGAATGAATGAACATGGTATAAATAGACTGAGACTAACAGGATGAGATAAAGGTGAATGCAATCAGTGAATGAGGTACAGGTGAATGTGATCAGTGATGAGTCCGGGCAGTGAGTTATGGGAAATGTAGTTTGTGAGTGAAGATCGTCTTATGTGGAGTGCCCTCTGGTGGCTCTCAAGGGCACTCCAGCTGGTGACCGTTACAGTTATATATGCATCACATGTGTCTGGATTAAAATATTCTGCTATGTGAGATCACAATATAAAGCACAAACTGATATGTAATGTTTTAATGTCCAAATAAATGTGAGCACTGTGCATTTGTACTAGACGATAGGCATTCATTTTGCGTTATTTTGTAAAGGACAAACAAAAATGGATAATTTTTAAATCCATAAAATAACTAATTTTACATTCTGGCAACATTACATTATGAAAAACATAACATTTTACATTATGTGCTGTTGACTTCCGCCTTGTTCACATTCTTGCACATGGGGATTCAAAAGAGAACTTTTGTTTTCCTTTTTAATTTAGGTATGATAGAACTGTTGCAATTATTTATTTTGACAACTAATATAGAAAGTTAAACTTTTTTTTGTTGTTGACAAACTCAGAATTGGTTGAAGAATTCATTGATTATATAAAACGCATTGAAGGTTGAATAATCATTGGACTACAGTATTTATCTGCATGTTATCTCATCCATGAAGATGCAACAATGTAGAACAAGCTATTGGAGATTTTGAGAACCAGAACCAAGCTAACTGAGCAAGTTGAACTTTAGCTATTGTGTGTGCCCTTTTATTACTATTTAATTAATTGTAATATGAGGTGGTGGGTAATAATAAAAAAATATAAAATTCACTCAGTATTCCATGATTCCTAATTCACTACTATCTCAGTTACAATTAAGTACAAATTAACTTTATTCAGTTGTGTAGGCACTAAAACAGCTCAATACATTATCAAATAATTTTTTATGATAAAATAATTAAGATTTCTGTGCCACCCCAGACTGGTTGCTGGCCCTTGCCTGGCCACCCCTATGGAAAAATCCTGGCTCCGCCACTGGCACGCAAGAGAGCCCTGCGCAAGTGCGCATCTGGGCGGGAGCTATAGCGCAAGCAAGGCAAGCAGAGTTCTGTTTCTGGAAACTAGTTCATAGGCTCGATGTATAGCCTATTACCGGTAACTTGTATTGTTCAGCCCATGGCTGTCACATCGTTTCGTTTTTTTATGCTGCCAATAATCTAAAGGGGGTCGGCACACCGGACGAGAAGCGCAGCGCCGTGTCACGTCTAGATGACAACTCGAGGTATCGCACACTTTGTCAATTTATGGCCAGCAATATAGTTATGTTTAAGGATATTATGGAATTAAGATCATGTCTGTACTATGATTGTACTGTACAATTAAATACAATCGTTGCTTATACAGTCTGAATTCACTTTACCTCAGAGCGTCCGTTTACTGAATGAATTGAGAATATCACCTGAAAGAAAATGCGATAACATCAGCAATTTGCATTCAAGCAGCTGATTTCTGTAAATGAATGTAAAACTTAATGTATATTGCAGCACAGGTTGAAGTCAGTATACATTAACGACGATTTGAGACAATGTACGCTCATAGAGAATAATGTGTTCGAATTTGAAAGACGTGGCGCTGCGTGTGCGAATCCCTTTAGACATAAGGAAATAGGCTATAGTAGGCTAATTCTGACATTAACTGATCTGTTAAACACAAACACAGTTTTGGTAACCTCCTACTGTCATGCTTTCCGTCTATCACCCTATTTGGATCTTTATCTCTAAGCCTACACTCAATGAACAACATCTCAACACTAAATCTTTTTAGGTATTAATATATCTCAACACTAAATTAAAGGACTGTCTCATATAGGAGCCTGTCTCAAATATAAGCCGGTGCAGTTCGGCGATTTGGGAAAATAAAAGCCCGAGCTATTATTTGAAGTTTTACGGTATAATACAACCTTGCTAGTATTTTGATTGACAGAACTATGTTATAGTTAATCTGTTTTTGATTTTAAACAAGCACATTTCCACAACGAACAGCTCTCTCTCTCTCTCTCTCTCTCTCTCTCTCTCTCTCTCTCTCTCTCTCTATATATATATATATATATATATAGTCTATAGTCAGTGGTCCAAAAATAAATAAATAAATAAATATATATATATATATATCTTTTTTTTTTGGACCACTGACTATAGCCTCGCCCACAAGTTTGGTTAAGTGAAAAAGAGCTGTCCGTCGTAGAAATGTGCTTTTTAAAACTAAAAACAGATTAATCATAATATATAAAAACAGATTAATTATTAATTAATTTTTTAATTTTTTATTTAAACAAGCACATTTCCACGACGAACAGCTCTCTCTCTCTCTGTTGAGTTACAATTTGAGTGAAAAAAAATGTCTGTACTATCTGAGTACTATTAGAAAGAGGAAGAGAAGAGTCGCCCCATCCGGTTACCTATAAATACAGAAAAGTAAACACCTCTTCCACATTTGATCTGCTCAGCTGTCTTGACGATATACTCAACGAAAAAAATAAAGGGGGCAATGCTTTTATTTCCTATCAAATAAGTTTGATTCCATTTAGTTAGAGAAAAGACAGTGGAAAGAGCAGGTAAGGACTAAATGTCAGGCTGTATTTAGTATTTTCTCACAGGAATACATTTAGCTAAATTGATTCATGATTTTTTTCTGTTCTTTTGTCCTTATGAAAAGACATATTTTATTAATGTTTGAGTGTATTTTCCACAGAAAACAGTAAAGAACTGAACCTGGACAAATCTAATCTGACTGAAGTAGTTTGTGATGTTGCAGAACAACATGACTGAAGAGGAAACAGTGACTTCTTATGACTATGATACTGACTATGGGGACGAGATTTGTCGCAAAGATGATGTGGTGAAAGTTGGATCCATTCTCATTCCAGTCTTCTTCTCATTAGTGGTTGTGTTAAGCTGCATTGGTAACATCCTTGTTCTGGTCATTCTGGCACTTTATGAGAGTCTCAAATCCGTGACCAACGTGTTCATCCTCAATTTGGCTCTGTCAGATCTGCTGTTCACTTTTGGACTTCCATTCTGGGCCTCGTACTTCATCTGGGGTTGGACATTTGGAGATATTGGCTGTAAAGCAGTGAAGTTTCTGTTCTATGTTGGCTTTTACAGCAGCGTGTTGTTCTTAACTCTCATGACCATTCAGCGTTACATGGCAGTGGTTCATCCTCTGTCTGACTGGGAGAAATGCAGAGGCTTTTCAGTCGCTCCCGTTATCGTTTGGATCCTGAGCGGAACGGTTTCACTGCTCGGATCATGTTATAGCAAGGTTATACCACATTTAAATAGCACATACTGTGAATATGACAGTGTTGAAATGAAATCTGGAATTGCTTATTTTCAAAATGCTTTTTTCTTCTTTGCATTTCTTATCATGGGTTTTTGCTATGGCAGAATGCTTCAAACAATTACAAAATCTCGGACCAATAAGAGACACAAGACCGTTAGACTAATATTCTGCATTGCACTGGTGTTTTTTACTGGTTGGGCTCCATATAACATTGTTATGTTCTTAAAATCTTTGACCGATCATAAAATCCATCCATTTACAGACTGTACAGTAAGCATTAGACTCGACTATGCATATTATGCTTGCAGACTGTTAGCTTTTTCACACTGTTGCTTGAACCCTGTGTTTTACGTTTTTATTGGCGTAAAGTTCAGGAATCATCTAAAACTGATTCTGCAGAAGATCTTTAAAAAAAAAAAAAAACTCGATTTCAGTCAAACCAGATTGGCAAAAAATATATCGCAGGGTTCAATGTACTAAGAGAAAACTCAAGTACTTTTAGCGAATGCTCTGAACCAACAATGAGTTCTAAGATGATGTGAATGTGTGAATGATGTACTTGCACTCTAAAAAATAAAGTTTCCAACAGTAGGTTTTTGCACACATGCCATAGAAGAACTGTTTTTGGTTCCCCAAAATACCTTTCTGTGATTAGGCAGTACTTATAAGAACCTTTTTCTCTTATTGATGTTAAAGGTTCCTCATGGAACCAATAAAAAACTAAATTTTTTAAGAGTGTAAAGATTCATTGCACAGCTACTGCCAACATCATTACAATTGTTTAATATGCACGATTAAAATTCAAAAAATGAATTAAATGTTGCCACTTGGCAGGACAATTCCTCTCTCTATCAAGCAGAAAAAGCCTTCAGTTTTGAGAAAATCTTGTTTTAAATTCTATGTTCTTCCTTTTTGTGGTTGAAGTTTTCATTTCATTTAAGGTCATACACTCTAAACAAAAATGGTGCTAAATAGCACTAAAAGTGGTTCATTGGCTTGTAATCATAGGGGAACCACTTTAAGTGCCATATAGCACCTACCTTTGTCAAATGGTGCTATGTAGAACCATAAGAGGTGCCATATAGCACCTTAACCACCCCAAAGAACCGCTAAAGAACCGCTGAAGAACCAAACTGGGCTTAACAGGTTCTTTAAATGGTAGTGGTGCTATATAGCACCTTAACCACCGCAAAGAACCGCTGAAGAACCATTTTTTTTTAGTGTGTATAAAAATATAACTGGAAGTACGTAATGGAAGAAACAATGACAAATGTTACATTTTCCTTCAAGTGTCGTCATTAAAGCAGAAATTATTTTCATATGAAATTAAATTATATCTATATACCTTTTATTTACTGTAAGTGTTTACATATTTTTTTACTGTATTTGTGTTTACATTACATAATTTCTTTCATGTTTTTGTCACTGCTTGTATGGTATAAAGTAAATGAATAATGTACAGTAAAAGTACAGAATGAGCATAAAGCATGAGTCCAGTTTGTGAAGCATCTGCCCCTCACTCTTAAAAATAAAGGTCCTTTATTGGCATCTATAGTGACATGAAACCTTTCCATTACACAAAAGGTTCTTTATAGTGGAAAAACTTTTTTTAGACTTTTAAAATGTTCTTAACACTGTGAAAAAAATGGTCCAAGAACTGAATTACTATCATATTATGCACAGCAAAAAATATGCAACAGGTTTCACATCCACTCTCAGGTTCATTACCTCAAATTCTGTTTATTGAACATGTTGTTTCTTTTCTCCAGCAAAGAAATAATAGGGAAAATGTGTCTAAAATCTAAAATAAAGCATGCAGTCAGTGTCACAGGTTGGTTCCACAATGAGACTGGGAGGAAGAGTCCACAGGGGAATGGGAGGAAGAGTCCATGGGGGAATGGGAGGAAGAGTCCATGGGGGAATGGGAGAATGAGTCCATGGGGAGATGGGAGGAAGAGTCCACAGGGGAATGGGAGGAAGGGTCCATGGGGAGATGGGAGGAAGAGTCCACAGGGGAATGGGAGGAAGAGTCCATGGGGGATGGGAGAAAGAGTCCACAGGGGAATGGGAGGAAGGGTCCACAGGGGAATGGGAGGAAGAGTCCACAGGGGAATGAGAGGAAGAGTCCATGAGGGAATGGCAAGAAGAGTCCACAGGAGAATGGGAGGAAGAGTCCATTGGTGAATGGGAGAATGAGTCCATGGGGGGATGGGAGGAAGAGTCCATGGGGGGATGGGAGGAAGAGTCCATGGGGGAATGGGAGGAAGAGTTCATTGATGAATGTCAAGTCAAGTCATCTTCATTTATATAGCGCTTTTAACAATGTACTGTAGATTGTTTCAAAGCAGCTTTACAGAGATAAACGTATAATTTAAGGTAAGATTGTTTTGGCTTTATAGCGGTTCTTTAATAAAGTTATTTCCAGCTAAAGTTAGTTTTGATTGATTCGCTTCCGTCGCAATGATCATTTGTTATTAAATTAGGGGGCGCTAAGATGACACCATTCTCTCTACACAAACTTTAAACGCGAACCTGTGAGAAACGCTGATGGCCGCTGATAATCATATGCGCATTAAAGGGTTAGTTCACCCAAAAATGAAAATTCTGTCAGTAATTACTCACCCTCATGTTGTTCCAACCCCGTAAGACTTTCGTTCATCTTCGGAACACAAATTAAGATATTTTTTATTAAATCTGAGAGCTGTCTCATTCCTCCATAGGCTTCTAAGGGACTGAAACTTGCTGGCCCAGAAAAGTTATTAAAGAGATCGTTAATATAGTCCAAGTGACGTGCAACACAGGCGCACTGCGTTAAAACACTATGTGAACTAACTCGAGGCCCAGAGAGAAGGAAATGAATAGTGGAATAAAGTCGTTATTTTGGGGTTTTTTTGCACACAAAAAGTATTCTCGTCGCTTTATAAACTTAAGCTTCAGCCACTGTAGTCACTTGGACTATATTAACGATCTCTTTAATAACTTTTCTGGGCCAGCAAGTTTCAGTCCCTTAGAAGCCTATGAAGGAGTGAGACAGCTCTCAGATTTAATCAAAAATATCTTAATTTGTGTTCCGAAGATGAACAAAGGTCTTACGGGGTTGGAACAACATGAGGGTGAGTAATTACTGACAGAATTTTCATTTTTGGGTGAACTAACCCTTTAAGAATTGGTTCTATAGTTATGTGCATTTGAATATATGTGCGCAGGTTTGGAATTCCCTACAAACCAAGCCTAAACAAAGTACTGGTGTTTCCTTATAATTTTGATACAGAATTTTATTTTATTTTATCAATTCGGGTAGATCCGCGAATTGAGTTTCCCGACGACGCTTTATCTGTAGAGTGGTAAAGGGATCCTCCATAGGGACAGACTAGTTGGCACTTAGGCACTGCGTTGTTATCGGGTCCAGGCGAAGGTCCTTCACCAGATCTGGATACGGCCTGGATCCGGCAGGCTGCGGGAAAACCTCGGGATAAACAAAGACACTAAAATTAGCGTAGATGCCATTCTTCTCATGACGTAACGAGTACATCAGGATTAATGGGAAGTGTTCCCGGTTCCAGCTGACCTAATCTATGCAGCCTAACATTGAATTATAGAAGTCTATAGTGTATTATGTGAATGCTAGGTCAAAGAGATGTGTTTTTAGTCTAGTCAAGTCAAGTCAAGTCAAGTTTATTTGTATAGCGCTTTTCACAATACAGATTGCATCAAAGCAGCTTCACAGTATTAAATTAAAATAATACAACAAAGTTTGTTGCAAGAGGAATTTATTGATTGATAAAATTAAATTAAATATCCCCAAAATATCCCCAACTGAGCAAACCAAAGGCAACAGTGGCAAGGAACCGAAAAACTCCATCAAGTGACCTAATGGTGTCCTAAAACTCCATCAGGTGCCTTAATGGAGAAAAAAAAACCTTGGGAGAACCCAGGCTCAGTCGGGGGCCAGTTCTCCTCTGGCACTGGATAGAGGCCGGATTGTAGTTTGAACTGTAGGATTATATGAATGCCTGGCTGAAGAGATGCGACTTTAATCTAGTTTTAAACTGGGAGAGCGAGTCTGAGCAACGAACAGTATCAGGAAGACTATTCCAGAGTTTTGGAGCCAAATGTGAAAATGCTCTCCCTCCTTTGGTGGTTCTGGATATCCTAGGTATGACCAAAAGCCTTGAATTTAGTGATCTTAAAGAGCGCGATGGATTATAGGGCGATAGAAGATCCGTTAAATAGACTGGAGCTAAGCCGTTTAGGGCTTTATAAGTCAGTAGCAATACCTTGTAGTTAATACGGAACTTTATAGGTTACCAATGCAGTGATGATAAAATCGGTGTTATATGATCATATTTTCTTGATCTCGTAAGAACTCTAGTGGCGGCATTTTGGACTAACTGTAGCTTGTTTATTGAGGATGCAGGACAACCAGCTAATAAAGCATTACAGTAATCCAGTCTCGAGGTCATGAATGCATGAACTAACTTTTCTGCATCAGAAACTGATAGCATATTACGTAGCTTAGCAATGTTTCTAAGGTGGAAAAAGGCTGTTTTTGTAACATATGAAATATGATTTTCAAAAGACAGGTTGCAATCGAGTATAACACCCAGGTCTTTTACTGTAGAGGATAAAGTAACAGGACATCCTATGATGTTAAAGTTGTATTGTGCGAGGTTTTGTGGGCGGTTTTTTGAACCGATAAGTATTACCTCTGTCTTGTCTGGATTTAATAAAAGAAAATTACGCGTCATCCAATCTTTTATATCTTTAACACACTCTGTCAATTTGGAAAATGTAGCGTTTTCATCCGGCCGTGATGAAATATATATTTGAGTGTCTAGCTTTGAACTGACAGAGTGTGTCTGCTTCCCGGACAATGGTAGGAAGACTGTTCCAAAGTTTTGGTGCTAAATAGGAAAAGGATCTACCGCCAGCAGTCGATTTTGATATTCTAGGTATTATCAACTGGCCGGAATTTTGAGATTGCAATAGACGTGAAGGACTATAATGTGTTAAGAGCTCGCTCAAGTACTGTGGAGCTAAAGCATTTAGTGCTTTGTAAGTAATCAGCAATATTTTAAAATTGATGCGATGTTTAATAGGGAGCCAATGCAGTTTTGACAGAACCGGGCTAATATGGTCATACTTCCTGGTTCTGGTAAGAACTCGAGCTGCTGCGTTTTGAACTAGCTGTAGTTTGTTTATTAAGCGTGCAGGGCAACCACCCAGTAGAGCATTACAATAATCTAGCCTTGATGTCATGAACGCATTAACTAATTGTTTCGCATTTGTCAATGAGAGCATATGGCGTAATTTAGATATATTTTTAAGATGGAAAAATGCGGTTTTACAGATACTAGACACGTGACTTTCAAATGAAAGATTGGTATCAAAGAGCACACCCAGGTTCCTAACCGACGATGAGGACTTAACAGAGCAGCAGAATACTGTCTAAGTGTTAGACAGTATTCTAGATTATTACGTGAGGACGTTTTTTGTCCAATAATTAGAATCTCTGTTTTTTCAAAATTTAGTAGTAGGAAATTACGAGTCATCCAGTTTTTTATATCAGCTATGCATTCCGTTAATTTTGTGAATTGGTAAGTTTATATAGAAGAAATATAGAGCTGAGTATCGTCGGCATAACAGTGGAAGCTAATTCCATGTTTCCTAATGATATCTCCTAATGGTAGCATGTACAGAGTGAACAGCAACGGTCCTAGTACTGAGCCTTGTGGTACGCCATACTTAACTTGTGATCGATGAGACATCTCTTCATTTACTGCTACAAACTGATAACGGTAAGATAAGTATGATTTAAACCATGCTAATGCAATTCCACTAATGCCAACATCATTTTCGAGTCTATTTAAAAGAATGTTATGGTCGATAGTGTCAAATGAAGCACTAAGATCGAGTAACACTAATAGAGAGATACAACCACGATCGGATGATAAGAGCAAATCATTTGTGACTCTAATGAGGGCAGTCTCAGTACTATGGTACGGTCTAAATCCAGACTGGAAATCCTCGCAGATATCATTTCTTTCAAGAAAGGAACACAGTTGTGAAGATACTGCCTTTTCTAATATCTTTGACAGAAAAGGTAGATTCCAGATCGGCCTGTAATTGACTAATTCTGTAGGATCAAGTTGCGTTTTTTTAACAAGCGGTTTAATCATAGCCAGCTTAAAGTTTTTTGGTACAGTACGTATCCTAGAGACAAAGACGAATTAATGATATTAAGAAGAGGATCTATGACCTCTGGGAGCATCTCTTTCAGTAGCTTACTCGGTATAGGGTCTAACATACATGTTGTCGATTTAGATGATTTAACGAGTTTAGTAAATTCTTCCTCTACTATAGCAACGAATGAATCAAATTTTTCCTCAGGGAGACTACAATGCACTGCCTGATGCGATACTGTAGTAGATGGTTGCATAGTTATAATTTTGTCCCTGATATTATCAATCTTATAAGTGAAGAAGTTCATAAAGTCATTACTGCTGTGTTGCTTGGAAACTTCGGTGCTTGAAGCTTTCTTTTTCGTTAGTTTAGCCACCGTTTCAAATAAATACCTAGGATTATGTTTATTTTCTTCTAATAGGGTTGTAAAATAAGCAGATCTAGCAGCTTTTAAAGCCTCTCTGTAAGTAATCGAGCTCTCCTTCCATAAAATGCGAAATACCTCTAGTTTTGTTTTCTTCCAGTTGCACTCCATTTTTCTGGCTGCTCTCTTAAGGGCCCGAGTGTGCTCGTTGTACCACGGCGTTGGACTATTTTCTTTAATCTTCTTTAAGCGCAACAGAGCAACTGTGTCTAAAGTGCTGGAAAAGAGAGAGTTAAAAGTTTCTGTTGCAATATCAAGTTCTTCTAAGCTATATGGGATGCTGAGATGATGAAACTGATCAGGAAGATTATTAATAAAGCAATCTTTAGTGGCAGAAGTCATAGGTCTAACATATTTGAAACACGGAGTCAGCTTTGCAGCCTTGGCTACATGTAATTTACACGAGACTAGATAATGATCTGAGATGTCAGCGCTCTGCTGCAGAATTTCAACGGCATCAACATCTATTCCATGTGATAATATTAGATCTAGAGTATGATTACGACGATGAGTAGGTCCTGACATGTGTTGTCTAACTCCAATTGAGTTTACAATGTCTTTAAATGCCAAACCCAATGCATCTTTTTCATTATCGATGTGTATATTAAAATCACCAACAATTAGTATTTTATCTGCAGTCAATATTAATTCTGATAGAAAGTCCGCAAATTCTTTGATCAAATCTTTATGGTGCCCTGGTGACCTTTATACAGTAGCCAGCACAAATCTCAAACGTGATTTATCATTTATACTATATATTTTTACATTAAGCACTAACACTTCAAAATAATTATATTTAAAACTTGATTTCTTAGTGGTTTTGAAAATATTTCTATAAATTACAGCAACACCTCCCCCTTTGCGTTTCAGACGAGGCTCATGTTTATAACAGTAATCTTGTGGGGTGGACTCATTTAAAGTAATGTAATCGTTTGGTTTTAGCCAGGTTTCTGTCAAACACAGCACATCTAGATTATAGTCTGAAATCATATCATTAACAATGAGTGCTTTTGAAGTAAGCGATCGAATATTCAGCAACCCAAGCTTTATCATTTGCTCATCTGTATTATAGCTGTTTTTTATTTGTTGAACATCAATAAAAATTTTAACCTTAGATGGGTTTAAAAGTTTTTTGGATTTCCAAATTCAGGGAACAGACACATTCTCTATATGATGATAGCTAGGTGAAAGAGGCTCTATGTGATGGGATTTATCTGACCTTGGTGACGCGAGGCCGCTAGCAGACGGTCGGTTTAGCCAGTCTGTCTGCTTCCTGACCTGAGCCCCAGATTGTCATGTTTGAGCTCTAAGACTATGTGCCATATTACTAGAGAGAAGAGCAGCACCATCCCAGGAGGGATGAATACCATCTCTTTTCAACAGGTCAGGTTTGCCCCAAAAACTTTTCCAATTGTCTATGAATTCTATATTATTTTGCGGACACCACCGAGACAGCCAACCGTTAAGCGAACACAATCTACTAGCTATCTCATCACTCCTGCAAACAGGAAGGGGGCCAGAGCAAATTAAAGTGCTTGACATCGTACTTGCGAGTTCACACACCTCTTTAATATTAATTTTGGTGATCTCTGACTGGCGGAGTCGAACATCATTAGAGCCGACGTGAATAATGATCTTAGAGAATTTACGATTAGCATTAGCCAGCACTTTTAAATTTGCTTTGATGTCAGGCACTCTGGCTCCCGGCAAACATGTGACTATGGTGGCTGGTGTCTCTATTTTCACGTTCCGTGTGATCGAATCACCAATAACTAGGGCACAATCAACAGAATTCTCAGTGGGTGTTTCACTGAGCGGGGCAAATGGTTTTGTTATGGTAATCGGAATGGAAGGGTGGTTTTTTGATCCGCGACTAGAGCGATCCCTCACTGTCACCCATTTGCCTTGCTGCGCAGGCACTAACTCAGCTGGAACCAAATCATGTAAAGAGTTCACTATGCTAGGCGCATCCAAAATAGTATCTAAAGCTCTAGCTCTCTTACTATCCTCAATTAAAGTTTGGATGTGTGTCTCTAGTTCTGAAATCTTCTCCGTCAGCCTAACTGACTCCTTGCATTTATCACATATAAATCCTATATTGCCAACAGAGAAGGCTATGCTAATCATGTGACATAAAGTACAGGTGACAATATCAGGACAAGACATTACTCACCGTGTTTGTTGACTGATTCTTACTCACCTGAGCTTTTTATGAACTCAAAGGCGCGGGCGCGCAAAAAAAAGAAGAAAAAAATTGCTGAGCGCACGGGTGGCGCGTTAAAAGGCTAGCGAATTACTAGTGTGTTGTGCTAGTAGTAACGGAAGCTAGCGATGTCAGGTTAATCTGAGATGTTGGGTAAGCTGTATTTAGTAGTAGTATAAACAACTAGAAATTGAAGTAAATGATGGTTCAAAACAAAGAAATACGAGGCTAAGACGGAGCTTACAGCACCGAAGCAAACACACTCACAGCAGGCAGCGAGGCAGACAGGGAGGAAGAGTCCATAGGGCAATGAGAGGAAGGGTCCATTGGGCAATTGGAGGAAGAGTCCACAGGTGAATGAGAGGAAGAGTCCATGGGGCAATGGGAGGAAGAGTCCATGGGGCAATGGGAGGAAGAGTCCATGGGGCAATGGGAGGAAAAGTCCACAGGCCCAACGCCCAACATAAAAGTGGAGGCGGTCTTGGGGAGGGATGGAGGGCCAGGCCTGTGAATGAATGAATGAATGAATGAATGAATGAATGAATGAATGAATGAATGAATGACATGTTGGGCCTGGGCCTGGGCCGTGGAGGAGCCAGGGCGGCACCAACAGTTCAGGGGGCCATGGCGGATCGGCCTCCGCTGCCCTGCCCAAGGAGCTTGGCTTGGCCACTACGGCCGGGGATGTATGGCACCCCCCCAAAAAATTTCTTGGACTGAGCTACGGGGGTGGACTGGAGCAGGCTCACTGGCTGGAGTCCCTTCTGGACGCTGGCCCCCCCACACACAATATAGTCGTGGCCACAAGTATTCTGAATAGAATATTCTTTGAATATTCTTAGAATATTCTTAACACTGTGAAAAAATGGTCCAAGAACTGTTCACTGAATTACTATCAAATTATGCACAGCAAAAAATATGTAACAGGTTTCACATCCACTCTCAGGTTCATTACCTCAAATTCTGTTTATTAAACATGTTGTTTCTTTTCTCCAGCAAAGAAATAATAGGTAAAATGTGTCTAAAATCTAAAATAAAGCATGCAGTCAGTGTCACGGGTTGGTTCCACAATGAGACTGGGAGGAAGAGTCCACAGGGGAATGAGAGGAAGAGTCCATGAGGGAATGGCAAGAAGAGTCCACAGGGGAATGAGAGGAAGAGTCCATGGGGGATGGGAGGAAGAGTCCACAGGAGAATGGGAGGAAGAGTCCATTGGTGAGTGGGAGAATGAGTCCATGGGGGGATGAATGAATGAATAAATGAATGAATGACATTTTGGGCCTGGGCTGTGGAGTGTGGGCGGCACCGGCATTTCAGGGGGCCATGGCAGATCGGCCTCCGCTGCCCTGCCCAAGGAGCTTGGCTTGGCCACTATGGCCGGGGATATATGGCACCCCCAAAAAAAATGTCTTGGGCTGAGCTATGGGGGTGGACTGGAGCAGGCTCACTGGCTGGAGTCCCCTCTGGACGCTGGCCCCCCCACACACAATATAGTCGTGGCCACAATTGTCAGGGAGTGGCAGCGGACATCAGAGTGCTCTGGCATGCGGCAGCCAACAGTGGCAACAGGAAACAATCCTTGACAAAGACACATGGCAAACATGAAGACTTAATATACACAAAAGACTAATGCCTGAACAAGACACACCTGTGCACAATGAAACAATGAACCAATGACAACATGACAACATGACAGCACAGAACACATGGCAGGATCACATGAGGGCCAGGGAATCACACGACAAGACCTGAAACATGACTGACATGAAACGTGAATCAAAAACCAAAACAACCTGTGACAATAAGTATAAATATCTTAAATAATCTCATAAACATTTTAAGTTTGTTTATGAGTGGTGTAATAAAAAAAAACTTAATCAAAACATAAAATCAATTAATTACTTAAAACTACATCCATAAAATGATCCCATGATGGGAACTCCTAAAAGGTTTTATATATGAAGCACCTGACAGAAGCCTGCTTTTCTTCTGAGTGTTTTATATTTGTTGTATGCCTGTAATTACAAATGGGTTAAAGATGAACAGTTACTTCACTTGTAAAGATCTCAAAGCCACTTGAGCTTCCTCTGTGTATATGAGATGAAAGGATCTAGAGGCTGAGGTTTGAGGGAGGATGTATGTCGACAGAACAATCATGCTGCTCTTTTTAATACACTGATAAGATACATTCTTCTAACTTGGTTATTTTAGGTGGTCTAAGGAACATTTCACATCACAATCATCACATGATGATATGTACGTCTTGAGAAAGCAGCAACTGCTTCATGTGACCATGGATGTACAAAGTTCATGAAATTCCAGTTAATTTTATACTAGATATAATATATTGTTGTGGTAATGTGCTGTTCTGATCATCATTGTGCACTACAAGGTCCATATCATCAAGAATTCAGGTAAGTCATGCGTTGTTTAGCATTTGACTAGGTTACTCGAGTTAAACTGACTTGTATAACTTCTCTTTTACCTCTTATGAAAACGCAGAGATTGCATTAATGACTCTTCATACACATCCTCTACTGTAAAAAAAAGAAAATAAATTCAGTGTAACACCATTTCTATGTAATTATTTCTAAAATGTACATGCAATATCTGAGTAAAAATTGTTTCAAAGTATTTTTTATTTATTTTTTAGCAACGAGCAAAAAAATTCACCTGGACAAATTGGATCTTGTCAGTTTGTGATTGCAGGATGAACATGACTGATGAGAATACAACGGACAGTGACTACTATGACTTGTACTATGAAGACCAGATGTGTAAGAAAGATGAAGTGGTGAAAGTTGGATCCATTCTCATTCCGCTCTTCTTCTCATTAGTGGTTGTGTTAAGCTGCATTGGTAACATCCTTGTTCTGGTCATTCTGGCGCTCTGCGAGGACATCAAATCCCTGATCAACGTGTTCATCCTCAATTTAGCTCTATCAAATCTGCTGTTCACTTTTGGACTTCCATTCTGGGCCTCGTACTTCATCTGGGGTTGGACATTTGGAGATATTGGCTGTAAAGCGGTGAAGTTTCTGTTCTATGTTGGCTTTTACAGCAGCGTGTTGTTCTTAACTCTCATGACCATTCAGCGTTACATGGCAGTGGTTCATCCTTTGTCTGACTGGGAGAAATGCAGAGGCTTTTCAGTCGCTCCCTTTATCGTTTGGATCCTGAGCGGAGCGGTTTCACTTCTTGGTTCACTTCATAGCAAAGTTATACCACATTTTAATAATGCATACTGTGAATATGACAGTGTTGAAATGAAATCTGGCATTGCTTATTTTCAAAATGCTTTCTTCTGCATTGCATTTCTAATCATGGGTTTTTGCTATGGCAGAATGCTTCGGACAATAACAAAAAAACAGACCAATAAGAGACGCAAGACTGTTAGACTAACATTTGTCATTGTGCTTGTGTTTTTTATTGGTTGGGCTCCATATAACATTGTTATGTTCTTGAAATCTTTGACTGATCAGAATATCCATCCATTCACAGACTGTACATTAAGCATTAGACTCGACTATGCATATTATGCTTGCCGGATGTTAGCTTTTACACACTGTTGCTTAAACCCAGCCTTTTTAGTTTTTGTAGATGCAAAGTTTCGTAATAACTTGCGAGCAATTCCAAGGAGGATCTTATGTAAAGATTTAAGTCTATGAATAATGTGCTTTGTTTTACTTGGCAAGATTTTTTTTGTTTTACTTGAGAGTCGTCAGAAAACAAGCATTGAAGAAGATTGAAGAATCTGGCTGAAGATTGGATCAAATCATCATTATCGTTATGAAACATTAAACAAAACCTTGTTTTTTTTTCCTGTGTAAAAGCATGTTTTGAATTCATGCCAGCTTGAATCCATAAAAGAAAAATATGTTCTGAATAAAGTGTTTGTGAATTTCTCAAATACTCCCACGTGAAATTACTGTAAAAGGAAACGCATGAGAACTGTATGTGAAAATGCAGATTACGCAGTTTTGTTTTTGTGCAATGAAATGACCAAAATGTAGTTATGACTGGAAAATTACATTCTTTCACGTGACAAAGTGTAAATCAGTGTGGTCTGTGGAAGGAAGCACAGCATCATCATTGACCTACATAAGCAGGAAAATGGAAGATTTGAGGTCATAAACTCATTTTTTATGCATTTACTTTTTTATGTTCATAACAAAACAATATTGCAGCCTATACCCTGCACATGAGATCCCTGCAACCATAATCATCTTCATAAAAACAACATACTTCTACAACTTTTTTAATTCACATAATCATGAAATAAATGCATGATTTGAAAAACAATTACAAAAAAGCAGCTGTCAAGCATTTTTATCAACTATTTACCGACATTAATCATGCAAATTCAATCCTGCTGTTGATTCAAAAGCAAGAGCTAGAACTATGCGGCCTTTGAATTATGCCGTTTTACTTCTTAACATGGAAATAAAGTGAATAATACGCAGACCATTATAAACCAACAGTTTCGAAATGCCCATTAACTGGCAACTACCCTAAAATGTATTACTAAGGAATTGCTGCAACACTGAAAAAAGCAACAGTTAACTTTCATTGTGATACAAGTGATACTTTCATTTCATGTTTGAGGTCAAGGGGAATGACTGAGTGTTTCGGCAGAAACACACATTTAAACCCTCCCATTCATCATAATAATGCTCAAATATCCCTGTTCAGTTAGCCAGGAGTCATTAGTACTAACAGGACTGATATTAAGGTAAGAAATATTATTATAATAAGATAAGATTACTCTTTATTATATCTTGTATAGTTTTTTATTAAGTAAACAACTACAATGAATTCTAACAACAAAATTAACATTATCAAACAGAGAACATCATGACTGAGGACTATACATCTACTGAGTATGATGATACACCAGTAGACCAACTATGTCGCAAAGAGGAGGTAGTGAAAGTCGGATCCATTGTTATTCCAGTTTTTTTCGCTCTTCTGGTTGTGTTAAGTTGCATTGGTAACCTGCTGGTTCTGGTCATCCTGGTGCTGTACGAGAAGTTTAGATCCATGATAAACATCCTTATCCTCAATTTGGCTCTGTCAGATCTGCTGTTCACTTTTGGTCTTCCATTCTGGGCCTCGTACTTCATCTGGGGTTGGACATTTGGAGAGATTGGCTGTAAAGCGGTGAAGTTTCTGTTCTATGTTGGCTTTTACAGCAGCGTGTTGTTCTTAACTCTCATGACCATTCAGCGTTACATGGCAGTGGTTCATCCTCTGTCTGACTGGGAGAAATGCAGAGGCTTTTCAGTCGCTCCTTTCATCATTTGGATCCTGAGCGGAACGGCTGCACTGTTAGTCTCACTCCGAAGCAAAGTCTTGGAACACGATAAAAATATTTACTGTGAATTTGACAGTATTAGAGCAAAACATGTCGCTGTTTATTTACAAAGCATTTTTTTCTTGATTGCATTTTGCATCATGGGATTTTGCCATTTCAGAATGTTTCTGACGATTGCGCAGTCCCGAACAAGGCTACGAAACAAGACTATCAAACTAATATTCTGCATCGGCCTGCTGTTCTTCATGGGTTGGGCTCCGTACAACATTGTGATGCTCTTGAGAATTTTCCAGGATTATGGTTTAACTCCATTTACAGACTGTAGGGTATCCATTCATCTTGATTATGCATTTTACGCTTGCCGACTGTTGGCTTTTTCACACTGCTGCTTAAACCCAGTGCTTTATGCTTTAATTGGAGAAAAATTCCAGAAACATTTACGGATGATACTGAAGAAAATGTGTCCAAAATAAAGCAATTCTGCCCTACCCTGACAAGAATTTCTTATTTATTTTCTGTTTATTGTGTTTGTTGTTAAAAGCAAGATTTCTAACAATGTACATTACATCTTACACTACGGTTCAAAAGTTCCAAAAGATCAAGGAAATTAATTATTTTATTCATCAAGGACGCATTAAGCACATCAAAAGTGACAGTAAAGAAAGACATTTATAAAGTTACAAAATACTTTGGTTTCAAATAAGGGCAGCTTTTTTAAAAACATTTTTCTCAAAGAATCCTGAACAAATGTCCACAAAAACATCAACAAGCTGTTTTCAACATTTCTCAAGCATATTAGAATGTTACACTTTATTGATTTTATTGACTATAAGTAACTTTGCAACTACATGTCAACTAACTCTAGGTGTTAGGATTCAGGCTAGTAAAATATGTTGATATGTAGTTGCATAATTACTTGAGTCAGTAGAATGTCTGTTCAGCGACGATCAAAATAAAGTGTTAGCGGTTGACGAAGAAGACCAGAGCAACGGGTAGAGAGAGTCATTCATTCATAAAAACAGATTTACAGAAATGGAGCAAGCGGTAAGTATTTGTGATGATTATCAGGGCCAGTATGTATATGGAAAAGCTGATAAAGACACAAAAGCTATGTTTACATTTAAGTCTTCACCTCACGGTTACTTTTGTACATGAGCAGCTTTCTCTACCGTGAATGAGATCGGTGAATAAAAGTGTAAATCTGAGATAGTAGACATGTATTTAACTAGGTGGTTTGGTTTCCTTAACTTTATATCGCACCTCTGTGCTGCAGTACTGGGGGTTCCCTCAATATGTCATAGGCTACACCAGGATTCTCCTGCCCTCAGGACGCATAAAGTAGCTTAAAGGTATACTCCACTTTAAAATGAAAATTCTGTCATCATATACTCACCCTCATGTTGTTTCAAACCTGTATGAATTTCTTTCTTCTGCTCAACAGAAAGGAAGATATTTAGAAGAATGTCAGTAACCAGACAGTTTCTGGTACCATTGACTTCCATAGTAGGAAAAAAATATATACTATGGAAGCAGAGATGCCCAGACTTCCGTCTCCCTAGACACTTCCTCCAGCTCTTCCCGGGGGACCCCGAGGCGTTCCCAGGCCAGCCGGGAGACATAGTCTCTCCAGCGTGTCCTAGGTCTTCCCCGGGGTCTCCTCCCAGTGGGACGCGCCCGGAACACCTTCCCGGGAAGGCGTCCAGGAGGCATCCGGAACAGATGCCCGAGCCACCTCAGCTGACCCCTCTCGATGTGAAGGAGCAGCGGCTCTACTCTGAGTTCCTCCTGAGTGACCGAGCTTCTCACCCTATCTCTAAGGGATCGCCCAGCCACCCTGCAGAGAAAGCTCATTTCGGCCCCCTGTATCCGGGATCTTGTCCTTTCGGTCATGATCCAAAGCTCATGACCATAGGTGAGAGTAGGAGCGTAGATTGACCGGTAAATCGAGAGCACCATGACAGACCGGTACATCGACCGCATTACTGCAGAAGCTGCACCGATCCGTCTGTCAATCTCCCGTTCCATCCTTCCCTCACTCGTGAACAAAACCCCAAGATACTTAAACTCCTCCACTTGAGACAGGAACTCTCCACCAACCTGAAGTGGGCAAGCCACCCTTTTCCGACTGAGGACCATGGCCTCGGATTTGGAGGTGCTGATTCTCATCCCAGCCGCTTCACACTCGGCTGCAAACCGTCCCAGTGCATGCTGAAGTTCCTGGTCTGAAGGGGCCAACACAACAACATCATCTGCCTGTCCAGCCTGTCCAGCAAAAACAGAGCCACCTGAATTTTGGATTGGAAGCCCTTCTGCAGGCAGAGTTCTCGCCACCTTTTGAAACGCTTTTCCGATGTAAATTCGGGACTTCGCGTATTCCCTCTCCTTTTCCCTCTTCTTTGTTATTTGTCCATCGGAAAGTCGTCTCTTTGGTCGTGTGTCGGCCATATCAAAATTCTCAAAAATAGACATTTTTAACGTTAGTCGTTGTCGTTGTCTAGGACATCTCTCCTCTAGCTAACTTCCCTCTTCATGCTTTTCTCTCCTCCATTCCCCACACCCCCCTTCATGTGCACGTGCACTAACCCCCCAACCCCCACCCCCAAAATCATTCCTGTCGGTTATTAGCTGGAACACTGTTTGTTATGTTTCGTGGTCCAGGCTGGGCCAGTTTGTTTTTGTTGCTGTTTGTGGAGCCTGGGCTGTCTACAGAGATTGTGTTTTTTTACAGTGTGTTCAGGGGACAGGCAGTTAGCAGATAGTGAGGAGATGTTTGCTGTATGTGACAAAAAATGTTTTGGCCTAAAAAACGCATGACATCGCTTAGAGCACCTTCAATGTTTCAGTTGATTCTCCACAGAAAACATCTACAAACAGTAAAGAACTGAAACTGGACAAATCTGATCTCTGACTGAAGTTTGTGATGTTGCAGAACAACATGACTGAAGAGGAAACACTGAATCCGGTCTACAATGAAAACTGACAACTATGACTCAGAATACGACGAGTTGTTGTGTTGCAAAGATGAAGTGGTGAAAGTTGGATCCATTCTCAGTCCGCTCTTTTTCTCATTAGTGGTTGCGTTAAGCTGCATCCGTAACGGCCTTGTTGTTCTTAACTCTCATGACCATTCAGCGTTACATGGCAGTGGTTCATCCTCTGTCTGACTGGGAGAAATGCAGAGGCTTTTCAGTCGCTGCCTTTATCGTTTGGATCCTGAGCGGAGCGGTTTCACTGCTCGTTTCACTTCATAGCAAAAAATGAAATATTCCACATCATTGACATCATCTGTGGTATGTTATTTGATAGCCACTGCAAGTTTCCAGATACCCGTTTGGGGGCATGTTTACATGTTTATCTTAACCTTAGAGATCATCAGCTTCACACTGGCACCATATTAAACACTGGTGGATCTAAACATCACATCGTTCCACATGCAAAAGTTTAATCTAGGCCAGCAAAATGTCAGAATCATACAACCACAGCCCTAATTTACTGTGACAACTTAATTTGTAACACTAGGAACACAAAGCAGTCTTAAGTCACTTCCAGATAAAAAGTTTTATTGATTTTCATCATTTGTACATGCATATAGATCGACTTGGTAGGGAGAAAACGCTCCAGTTCTTTAAAGTGGTACTCAGTGCTGTTGATTAGGTCTAGGGCACATGGGTGCTTTATGAGAAGTGCTCTATAAATAATAAGTCTTCACTGAGAAATCTGTCCCTGACATCTCAGTAAACAAGTTGTGCTTGTTTTAAACCCTCACCCACCATTCTGCTAACAGATTGTGTGCAACATTCATGTATACTTTTTTTAGTGTTTGCATATCAAGATTTACAGTTTCTTCATTTCAAGATATTTAATTGATTCCTGCTGCTTCTTTTTTTTTTTTGCATGGTGTCCACTGACCATCCACTGATACTGATCACAACAAAAACAGAGATAGTCTTTTTTTTGTTTACAAGAGAAATCGCTTCATAATATGTCCTACCAGGGCCTTACGCTGATTTCCTAAAAGAGTTTGCAGATTTTCTCTCAGACCTATTAGTCAATGTCGATAAAGCATTAATTGTTGGAGATTTTAACATACACGTAGATAATCCAAATGATGCGTTAGGAGCTGCGTTTACAGATTTATTAAATTCCTTTGGGGTCAAGCAAAACGTCACCGGACCAACTCATCGTCTTAATCATACACTCGATTTAATTATATCACATGGAACCGATCCAACCGATATAGATATCATTCCACAAAGTGATGAAGTCACTGATCACTACATGGTAACTTGCATATTACGTACTGCTGTAATATGTCATGCGGCGTCGCGTTATCAACCAGGCAGAACAATCCTCCCATCCACCATAGATAATTTCTCAAATTGCTTATCTAATCTGTCTCAGCTGCTGCCTGAACCCAAACAAACAGATGAACTAGATGAACTAACTAGCACTATGAGCACCATTCTCTCTAGAACATTGGATGTGGTTGCACCTATTAAATTAAAAAAGGTCAGAGAGAAAAATACAGCACCATGGTATAACAATACTACGCATGTTTTAAAGAGAGAAACCCGTATTTTAGAGCGTAAATGGAAACAAACTAATTTAGAGGTCTTTAGAATCGCGTGGAAAGACAGTATGTCGCGTTATAAAAAGGCCCTAAAAGCTGCCAGGGCTGAGCACCTCCGCAAACTAATAGAAAACAACCAAAACAATCCAAGGTTTCTATTTAACACCGTGGCTAGACTAACAAATAAACAGACGTCACCCGAACAAAATATCCCGTTACAGTTCAGTAGTAATGATTTCATGAACTTCTTCACTGAGAAAATAGAAAGCATCAGAACCACAATTATAAACGTTCAATCTTCAATCGCGCCTTATAATTCAGCTTCAATTATCACCCCGAAAGAACAATTACAGTGCTTTACAACTATAGAACAAAAAGAGTTAAATAAACTTATCACTTCATCAAAAACAACAACATGTTTATTAGATCCTATACCAACTAAACTACTGAAAGAAGTGTTACCTGTAGTGGAAGAGCCTCTCCTCAATATTATTAACTCGTCTTTATCTTTAGGTCATGTTCCAAGAACATTTAAACTGGCAGTTATAAAACCTCTCATTAAGAAACCACAATTAGATCATAATAATCTAGCAAATTATAGACCCATTTCAAATCTTCCATTTATGTCTAAAATATTAGAAAAAGTGGTGTCCGCTCAACTGGGATCTTTCTTGCAACAAAATGATATCTATGAAAAGTTTCAGTCTGGATTCAGACCGCATCATAGCACTGAAACTGCGCTAGTTAAAATCACAAATGATTTACTTTTAGCTTCTGACCAAGGCTGTATCTCAATACTCGTTTTACTTGATCTTAGTGCTGCGTTCGATACTATAGATCACACAATACTCTTAGATCGACTACAAAATTATACTGGTGTTCAAGGACAAGCACTAAGCTGGTTCAAATCATACCTATCTGACCGCTACCATTTTGTCTATTTAAATGGCGAAAAATCGATCATAACTCCAGTAAACTATGGAGTGCCGCAGGGATCTGTATTAGGCCCTCTGTTATTTTCAATATATATGATGCCACTTGGAAATATTATAAGGAAACATGGAATTAGTTTCCATTGTTATGCTGATGACACTCAAATCTATATTTCATCACGGCCGGATGAAAACGCTACATTTTCCAAATTGACAGAGTGTGTTAAAGATATAAAAGATTGGATGACGCGTAATTTTCTTTTATTAAATCCAGACAAGACAGAGGTAATACTTATCGGTTCAAAAAACCGCCCACAAAACCTCGCACAATACAACTTTAACATCATAGGATGTCCTGTTACTTTATCCTCTACAGTAAAATACCTGGGTGTTATACTCGATTGTAACCTGTCTTTTGAAAATCATATTTCATATGTTACAAAAACAGCCTTTTTCCACCTTAGAAACATTGCTAAGCTACGTAATATGCTATCAGTTTCTGATGCAGAAAAGTTAGTTCATGCATTCATGACCTCGAGACTGGATTACTGTAATGCTTTATTAGCTGGTTGTCCTGCATCCTCAATAAACAAGCTACAGTTAGTCCAAAATGCCGCCGCTAGAGTTCTTACGAGATCAAGAAAATATGATCATATAACACCGATTTTATCATCACTGCATTGGTTACCTATAAAGTTCCGTATTAATTACAAGGTATTGCTACTGACTTATAAAGCCCTAAACGGCTTAGCTCCAGTCTATTTAACGGATCTTCTATCGCCCTATAATCCATCGCGCTCTTTAAGATCACTAAATTCAAGGCTTTTGGTCATACCTAGGATATCCAGAACCACCAAAGGAGGGAGAGCATTTTCACATTTGGCTCCAAAACTCTGGAATAGTCTTCCTGATACTGTTCGTTGCTCAGACTCGCTCTCCCAGTTTAAAACTAGATTAAAGTCGCATCTCTTCAGCCAGGCATTCATATAATCCTACAGTTCAAACTACAATCCGGCCTCTATCCAATGCCAGAGGAGAACTGGCCCCCGACTGAGCCTGGGTTCTCCCAAGGTTTTTTTTTCTCCATTAAGGCACCTGATGGAGTTTTAGGACACCATTAGGTCACTTGATGGAGTTTTTCGGTTCCTTGCCACTGTTGCCTTTGGCTTGCTCAGTTGGGGATATTTTGGGGATATTTAATTTAATTTTATCAATCAATAAATTCCTCTTGCAACAAACTTTGTTGTATTATTTTAATTTAATACTGTGAAGCTGCTTTGATGCAATCTGTATTGTGAAAAGCGCTATACAAATAAACTTGACTTGACTTGACTTGACATAGGATACTTGGTTTTCCATGAGCCCTATGACATATTGATTATTTATATCTCATAGGGCTGGGATGGAAACAGCTACATGATGCAGCAGCACTTACAGGGCTGTACCGACAGCATGTGATACGAGCCTATTGATGAACAGAGGATTTAAAAAAAAAACTAAAACAAATCAGCCCTTTAACAACAGCTCTACAAACAAATCCTCAAAACTTCACTTCATCTGATAAGGCAGAGGAAAGACATAGGTAGCAGCATTTCAGATTTATTTATTACGTTATGATTACATTCGAAAGATCTCTTGATTTTAAAGATTAGCTTGTATGGGTTCTACCGATTAAATAGACGTAACCTCTCATTTACGCGTAAGTCTCTATATTACAAGTTGCTTTCGGGTGTCTGTGATTAATCCTAAACAAAACAACATGGCAAGCAAACCATCAGCTGGGTGAATCTCACAAAAACACATCCAGGTCACATTTCAACCTAAAATCTAATGGGGGGGAAAAGTAATAATTTTTTTTTTTTTTAAATCAGTATTGATTAAAGGCAGTAGAACAGTTACAATGGTATATAAATACTTCACAATTTACAAATGTTCTGCATTATTACTATAATGAGAAATTGTGAGGATGTGCTTAATTTTAACGAAATTTAAAAAAATTACTTATTTTTTTTTCCATTTAATTTTAAGTTAAATATATCATGGATATGTTCAGTGACGGACTGGCCATTGGGCAATGTGGGCAAATGCCACTGCGGCCGCCTGGTCTCATCACTTGTTGTGGCCGCATCACAAACAAATAAATAGGCTAAATAAAGCGAGGAAGCGGAGCGCAATGGCTGCAAGCGGCAGCACCACCAGCGGCTCGCTCGCCGCTCATCACAACTTGTGGCGCACAACCATATAAAAAGGCTAAATAAATAAATAAAGCGGAGATGCGGCCGCCTTTTGGCGGATTGGCCGCCCGCAACCGGCAGCACAGCCAGCGGCTCGCTCGGCGCTCATCACAACCATATAAAAAGGCTAAATAAATAAATAAAGCGGAGTGTCTGCAAAGCGTCTGCCAAATGCATAAATGTAAATGTAAATGTAAATATGAATAAAATAATAATAAATTAAGCGGAGCTGCAGGCGGCCACAAAAAAACAAGGAAAAAAGCAAACAAACAAACACCACGGCCTATCTCTGAAAAATAATAGCCCTATGAACTAAATAATAATAATGACTTTTTATTTATATTTTTCCTGTGAAGGACAAATAGCCTAAATGTATGTAATCACTCTATTTATATTGGTATTTTGAATGTTTTTAGTCAGTGGAATTTCTCGCGATCATTGACCTGATGAGATGATAGATAATGACAAGTGAATGATGGATAATGAGAGCATATCAACAACACGGAGTGAAAGAAAATGGATCGAGGAATGAGAAAACGGCGAGTAGAGAAGGGTGGAGCAGAAAAAAAGAGAGAGAAGAAGCGTAAGGCTTTATTGGCTGAAAGTGGGAAAAGCGTGGCCTCTCTGCTAAAATTGCCAGGGCCTCTTTTTGGTGCCAGTCCGCCACTGGATATGTTCCTGTTAAGTTGCATGAGATTCAAATCACCCAACCACATTAGGAAGAAAATAAAGATCAAGTATGAAAGCTTTGCTTCACTCGGACTGCGCAGAGGGCCGTACGTTGGAGTGAAATGAGACGTAATTCAAGAGGCAAAAATCTGTTCAAGCTTTACAAAGAGGGCAGAAAATAAGTTCTCTTCATTTGAACATTAATTATAAAACTAAGCGGAGCCACTCAATTGCTGGCATAACGAGAGCGAAACTACGAGGTTTCGCCATAAATCTACCCAAACACAACAAACATCATTCTCTCGTCACACATTCCTTATGGTTAGCACTTCACAGGAGCTTCCACGACAGCGATGACACTTTTCTTCAAGTACTAAATGTGCCTTCACAGTCACCACGACTCCCCAAATGACGGAAGATGTGGTTCCTGGAGCGTACCACTTCAGTTTGGGGAGACAGGAGCTGATTACAGGAAGGAGAAGCCAAGAGATCGGTCTCAGCTGCGAGGACACGTTTCGTTTTTGCCATTTTAGGTGTCTAAGTGTCAGATGAAGGGAAGTACAGTGAGGGGTCTCCCTCGGACTCTATTTCCTGTGTTGCAGGTTGCACTTCCACAATTATAAATGTTCATATATCTATAATGGGGGAAAAAAATCAAAATAAGGTTAAAAATAAAGGAGACATGGTATGTCACAAAAAAAAAAAAAAAAAAATCAGTGTTGTGTCCACACTGACTGACCTGAGAGAAGTGTTTACTGTGCCGGGTCCTCCTCCAGTCCACTCACGTTATGCGTGCTGCCATTCTCTCTGAAAGCCAAAATGGGAACCTTCCTCTTCTCCTCCTCTTCCTCATTTTCCACTTCCTCTCCATCTCCATCCTGACGGGATAGTTTGTTCGCCATGGGAAGCTCTATGACCTCCTCGAAGGCTTCTGTGACACCACCGTTTTCTCTGAGTTGGGCAGTCACGCTTGCAGTGAAGAAAAAGCCACAGATTACAAACTGTTTTTTTTTTATATAGATCAAGTTCAAGTTTCTCTGATTAAGCATATTGTTGAATTAACTGCTTCTGCTTGTATTCTCATTTGTAAGTAGCTTTGGATAAAAGTGTTTACTTAATGAATAAATGCAAACCGTTTTCATACTATCTGTTAATGAATTATCAAAAGCTTATAAAAAATAAAGTTGGACTTCCTCCTGTCACCAGTAGAGGACAGGAGAGATGCAGATCAACATTAGTGTCAGACCATTTTCTACATTAAACTAATAAAGCTAATGCTAAAAATCTACACTAACTTGAAGCTATCCTAACTTATGCAATACTATGCTTATGCTTCTAACAATACTACACTAACAACTACGCTGATTAACTACCTTGGCTACACGAAATGATCTAAATAACTATCGTTTTCAATACTCGCAATTCCAACTCCTGACTTTTGACAGAACAAGATGTTTTTGTACCAGGTACCAAGGGCGTGATGAGCTGGTGCCTGCTTATGTCACGCGGGGAAACAACTTCCAATAGGAACATTCAACTGCAGTAGCCACTGTTCAACCTGAAGAGGGCAGCACTCAGACGTTTTACACAAGCGGCAACCTCTGAAACCGCTCACTCCGTTCACTCATTCACTAATCCCTAAATAGTGAATGGCAGTCGAGTGCACTACATCAGCAAAGAGTGAACGAAAATGAGTGAGCGAATTCGGACGCTGACATAATTATCACGCGTCAGAGAGCTCGGACAATTTCGTCATAAACATTACCTAGGCCTACCCATCTTTAATATTTCCTTTTTTGGCTGTATGAATTGTATGTAGGCTAACAATTGTATGTATGTATTTTTCACGTTTATTGCGTTATTTGATTTTTAAAAAAGATAATAAAAACACTTGCTTGTCATATTTATTTACTTTTTACATTTATATGTGAAAATAAAAGAGAACTAAACACTACACAACACATTTGTTTATTCAAATATAGATATAACGGTATATAAATAAATAAATACATACATACATACATACATACATAAAACTGTCACACAAAAAAACTCCGTTAAAGGGATAGTTCACTTTGAAATTAATTTTTGGTATGTTTTAGCATACCTCAAGGGCATCCAAGATGTAGGTGTCTTTTTTTCCGCAGTAGTTTCAATTTTTATATTTTTAGGTCAAACCGTTCTTGTCTGTCAGTCATATAATGCAGGTCGATGGTCACCACCTCAAAGAGCATGCACAGAGTCCAAATTAAAACAATTCCCCGTCGTCCAAATTAAACAATTCCCCATCGTAAGTACACATTGATGGCCTAAGACACGAAACGAGCGGTTTGTGTGAGAAAACGAACAGTATTTATATCGTTTTTACCACTTATACACAGCCATGTCCAAGTGATCTGATGTGTACGCAGACTGGTGTATAGATATATACACTTAGATGTTGCCTTGTCTACGGCAGTTCATTGGAACGAATGTCTTTAAGGCGACATCTAGTGTATATATCTATGCACCAGTCTGCGTACACGTCAGATCAGATCACTTGGACATGGCAAATGCCCATATGTTGTGACGTCATGTAGGAACTAAGATGTTATTATGTATTATACAGTAGCCTACACATTCAGCAATTACCTAAGTAACTGAAGATGAGATAATTCTTCCTTCTCCTCTAAAAAACAAACATTTATCAATTAAGTTTCCAGTGTTACTTATGATAATTGGCAGAAAACATTTTTGTTTAATTTACAGCTGAATGTAGCTATTTTTCTATATGAAGAAAGATATGAAAACAATCGATCAATTTATGTTATGTACAACTGCAAATTTAAGGGTTACAGCACTAAAAGTGTCTAAAAAGGTAATTACAGTACCAACAAATAAACCTGTATCATTTCACTTCAAAATATCTTTACAAAGCTTTTTTTAAATGAATGGAAAGTTACACTTAAATTTATAAAAGTTGCCGCCTCCGTTGTTGCATAGACAGTATAGAGCTGGTAAGTCCCGCCCATCCGTAAAACCCCAAGTGGACCTCTAGGTTGAAAAATCGTCAATGCAAGTGAATGGGAGAAAATCATTATTTTCTGGTCCCGTTTGAATTGTGCCATGAATGTGAACATATGTTGTCTGTGAATTTTTTATATAATTTTTCATGTTACGAGTTTGACAGTATATGGTATGATTCTTCGGCTAGCAGTTGTGGAAAAGACATAATGAGAAAGACTACATGTCGCCTATGTGACGTCACCCCATAAAGTTGACTTACCCGTGGTTTTCGCCAACCTCAACGATTTTGTCCTCTCCCTGAAAGAAGGCGGTGAAGTGCACCAAAGACACAGCATGTTTAGTGGGATCCGTGAGCTAGTGTCCGTGTGCGAGTGGTGGTGACGTTCCAAACGCGTCGAAAGCAGCGAAGAGTTGTAGTCCACAAAGTGCTCTCACACAAAGTCTAACCGTATCAAACTTCTACCCGCTAAATTGTAGCATTCTTTACACGAAAAATTATATAAAAAATTCACAGACAACATATGGTCACATTCATGGCACAATTCAAACGGGACCAGAAAATAATTATTTTCGCCCATTCACTTGCATTGACGATTTTTCAACCTAGAGGTCCAGTGGGGTTAGCGGAAGGGGCGGGACTTACCAGCTCTATATAAACTGGACACAGCGACCCCATAGGTTTCAACGGAGAAAAGTGAAGTTAATTAGAAGCACTCACTTCCTGATGGTCGAGCGTACTGCGCAGACTCAAACTGAGCTTGACGACGTCGATGTGACCTGAGCAACCCGTCTGTCTTCTAGTAGCTGTGCCAAGAGAAATCTGAATCATTCCCTTCCGAAACTTGCAGAGACGGAGAGTGTGAGAGGTGTCCATGAGCTGGGAGCAGGAGAAACTTTTGCTAGTATTCTGATTAATTACTTTGTCATTTTGCCTCCACGTCCCCCCGATTGCGCGCGAGCTTCTCCTCCTGTCTATACGGTAAATTCTCTACTGTGCGACAGAGAGTCGCGTGGTTATGCTCAACTGGGATCTTTCTTGCAACAAAATGATATCTATGAAAAGTTTCAGTCTGGATTCAGACCGCATCATAGCACTGAAACTGCGCTCGTTAAAATCACAAATGATTTACTTTTAGCTTCTGACCAAGGCTGTATCTCAATACTAGTTTTACTTGATCTTAGTGCTGCGTTCGATACTATAGATCACACAATACTCTTAGATCGACTACAAAATTATACTGGTGTTCAAGGACAAGCACTAAGCTGGTTCAAATCATACCTATCTGACCGCTACCATTTTGTCTATTTAAATGGCGAAAAATCGATCATAACTCCAGTAAACTATGGAGTGCCGCAGGGATCTGTATTAGGCCCTCTGTTATTTTCAATATATATGATGCCAATTGGAAATATTATAAGGAAACATGGAATTAGTTTCCATTGTTATGCTGATGACACTCAAATATATATTTCATCACGGCCGGATGAAAACGCTACATTTTCCAAATTGACAGAGTGTGTTAAAGATATAAAAGATTGGATGACGCGTAATTTTCTTTTATTAAATCCAGACAAGACAGAGGTAATACTTATCGGTTCAAAAAACCGCCCACAAAACCTCGCACAATACAACTTTAACATCATAGGATGTCCTGTTACTTTATCCTCTACAGTAAAAGACCTGGGTGTTATACTCGATTGCAACCTGTCTTTTGAAAATCATATTTCATATGTTACAAAAACAGCCTTTTTCCACCTTAGAAACATTGCTAAGCTACGTAATATGCTATCAGTTTCTGATGCAGAAAAGTTAGTTCATGCATTCATGACCTCGAGACTGGATTACTGTAATGCTTTATTAGCTGGTTGTCCTGCATCCTCAATAAACAAGCTACAGTTAGTCCAAAATGCCGCCGCTAGAGTTCTTACGAGATCAAGAAAATATGATCATATAACACCGATTTTATCATCACTGCATTGGTTACCTATAAAGTTCCGTATTAACTACAAGGTATTGCTACTGACTTATAAAGCCCTAAACGGCTTAGCTCCAGTCTATTTAACGGATCTTCTATCGCCCTATAATCCATCGCGCTCTTTAAGATCACTAAATTCAAGGCTTTTGGTCATACCTAGGATATCCAGAACCACCAAAGGAGGGAGAGCATTTTCACATTTGGCTCCAAAACTCTGGAATAGTCTTCCTGATACTGTTCGTTGCTCAGACTCGCTCTCCCAGTTTAAAACTAGATTAAAGTCGCATCTCTTCAGCCAGGCATTCATATAATCCTACAGTTCAAACTACAATCCGGCCTCTATCCAATGCCAGAGGAGAACTGGCCCCCGACTGAGACTGGGTTCTCCCAAGGTTTTTTTTTTTTTCTCCATTAAGGCACCTGATGGAGTTTTAGGACACCATTAGGTCACTTGATGGAGTTTTTCGGTTCCTTGCCACTGTTGCCTTTGGCTTGCTCAGTTGGGGATATTTTGGGGATATTTAATTTAATTTGATCAATCAATAAATTCCTCTTGCAACAAACTTTGTTGTATTATTTTAATTTAATACTGTGAAGCTGCTTTGATGCAATCTGTATTGTGAAAAGCGCTATACAAATAAACTTGACTTGACTTGACTTGACTTGACTTATGACACAATCGTAGCCTATTTTTACAAAAACTGCTTCTACGGGGCCATAACGTTAGATACAAGGTAATGGAGCCTTTTATACATTTTCGTGTTTCTTTAGAAATAAATAATGGACAAATGGAGTCTTTAAACGCCTCAGAAAGTTATTCGCTGTCAAAGTGATGCCAAAATGAATGGGAGTCAATGGAATGCTAACAGCAGGTGATGGTCCGCTAATCAATGGTGGCGCCCGGGGAAGCTTCAATGTTTTCCGAAACCCTGCCCCCCTGCGTTGTTGCCGTCCGCCATATTTCTTTTTCATTCGCGCTCTATCGCCTTATCGTGTTGGATTGTGGGAAATAGTGTCTCAGCAAGTGTACATCAGATGTACACTCGAATTCAGAGAGGATTGTGGGTAAAAGTAGTAAACGAATGTAGGGAATGATGTCGTTCACTCAGAATTCGGACACCACTACAAAATGGCCGACACCCTAAATAGTGCACTATATAGTGGATAGGGAGGGAAACCAACACGGAAGTGAATTCAACAGAAACTCATCGACTGGCCGCTTGAGGCTGGGTGCAGAAGTGAGTCAAATCTGTATCTCCCCCATGTTAAAATACCCAACTTTACAGCAGAAAAAAACACGTTTACAGCCTGGTGCAAAAAGTTGGCTTTTGGTCTATATAGCTTATTTTTCCCTTCATGACGACTGTGAGGGGGGTGAATTTTTTTATAACTCATCCGTTTACATTATATTAAGCCTTAAAGTACTGCAGAATTAAGGGTGTCCACTTTTGAGTGACAGGTGGATTCCCGCTGCTGTGGTCATTAGTCATCATTAGCCGTTTGTCTGCTGTCTGTTAGCCGTCACCTTACCTCAGCTCATTGTCTGACTGTAAAAATAAATAAATTCGGGAGTGACGCGCTACCAAGATGGCGACGGTCGGCCACGCCCACTTTAGGCTTCAAAAACGGTCTTCAGAAACCTACGGGTGACGTCACGGACACTACGTACATATTTTTTTACAGTCTATGGTTCCATAGACTGTAAAAAAATATGGACGTAGTATATTGTGTTTTATATATTTATATATATTGTGTTTTAATTCTACAATATATGGTGTAAAACTTTTACACCATATATTGTAGAATTAAAACACTTTATACCCAAATGTCAAAAAATTTACTCGAATCAATGAACAGCACTAATAGTAGTAGCCTTTTATTGTCACTTAGTCACAAGTACCAGCGAAATTAGCCAATAAAGCCCCAGTCTTACAGATCATTAAGTAAAAAAAGTTGTTTTAGTTACCCTTTAATTTCGCCTTCGTGGACAAAAATGGGCACCCATTAATGAATGGGAAAAACTATAATTCAGAGCATTTTATTTATTTATTTGTAGAATACATGGGGCATGCACCTCCGGAAGATAAAAAAAAAAAAATAAATAACCCCTGGCTTAAACCATGACTTCTGGCAAGTTTTGTGGATAGAAATGGACATTTTGAGACATACAAATATAACATACCATCATAACATACCATCAACAGATTCAAGGCATGATTATTGCAGCACGTACCTTGAACTGGTCACAAACAGAAACTGTTTTCCAATCTGAAATTTTACAGTGAAAAAAAAAATTTCATTGAAAAAAAACCCCTTTATTTCTAGGTGAAGAAATAAAGGGATTTTTTCACTGAAATAAAAAATGTTTTCACTGTAAAATTTCAGTATTCGGTACCAATACCAGTGAAAATCCACGTTCTCTGTACCAATTTCGCAGTTCATACCGCTTTCTCCTTTCCACAAGCGCTTGCTCTCCCGTGGCGTCTGTCGTTGCTATGCAACCACGAACAGAGGCGCGCCTGGAAAAACGAGCGCGCTTTCCCTACATTTGAAATAACGAATTTGCACGCGCAAAAACGCGCTGTGAACGGCCCCTTATGGCAACGTCATGTTAGCCTACTTGAAAATATTTCCATATGTGGCTCTTTCCCCCTGTCTTGTCAACAAGTGGATTCAGAGCCATCGCATTAGCAGCGCCGCCGGTCGCCATAGGTGTGTAAGTGAATGAAGTGAAGGTCGTGATATCACTGATCATGTGAAGATTTTTTTTTTGTCAAACAACAGTCACTCACATATACAAAAACAAAGAATTGAATGAGCCAATGACTGACTTTTTTTAATGTTCCAATCAGCCACCACACACACACGCACACCTCAAAGTCAGATCAAAGTGCTACTGCAAGGTTTGCTGATGCTTCCAAACAAAACATGTCTGCAGCATGCTAAACCTCAGTGGCAGTTATTTCATCAGTTCATTCTGAAGCAGCACGATGGCAAAGAGATTTAGCGCAGCAGAGACCCTGGATCTTAACAGGTTAAATTCGTTATAACAATGGTTTATAGCGTTTAGCCTATATGCAGCCATTGAATACTACAGCCATCTAGTGGCTATTGCTATTATTGCTTTTAAGAGTCCATTGGGAAATGGGAGGAAGAGTCCACTGGGGAATGGGTGGAAGAGTCCACTGGGGAATGTGAGGAAGAGTCCATGGGGAAATGGGAGGAAGAGTCCACTGGGGAATGGGAGGAAGAGTCCACTTGAGAATGGGAGGAAGAGTCCACTGGGGAATGGGAGAAAGAGTCCATGGGGAAATGGGAGGAAGAGTCCATGGGGGAATGTGAGGAAGAGTCCATGGGGGAATGTGAGGAAGAGTCCATGGGGGAATGTGAGGAAGAGTCCATGAGGGACGTGATTCAGAGCCAAGATAATTTTTTATTGGACCACTGACTTTAGCCCCGCCCACAGGTTTGGTTACGCGAAGTAGAGCTGTTCGTCGTAGAAATGTGCTTTTTAAAACTAAAACTAAAAACAGATTCATTATAATATATGTTATAATTAATCTGTTTTTGATTTTAAACAAGCACATTTCCACGACGAACAGCTCTCTCTCTCTATATATATCTATAGTCAGTGGTCCAATAATACATATATATATATATAATTGGACCACTGACTATAGATCCGCCCACAAGTTGTTTGTTTTGTAAATTATCATTGATTCATTATTATATATGTTATAATTCATCTGTTTTTGATTAATCTGTTTTTTAATTAATCTGTTCTTGAGTGACAATTTGAGTGAAAAAAAATTCTGTACCATTTGAGCACTATTAGAAAGAGGAAGAGTCGCCCCATCCGGTTACCTATAAATTCAGAAAAGTAAACACCTCTTCCACATTTGATCTGCTCAGCTGTCTTGAGGATATACTCAACACAAAAAATAAAGGGGGCAATGCTTTTATTTCCTATCAAATAAGTTTGATTCCATTTAGTTAGAGAAGAGACAGTGGAAAGAGCAGGTAAGGACTAAATGTCAGGCTGTATTTAGTATTTTCTCACAGGAATAAATTTAGCTAAATTGATTCATATGATTTTCTTCTGTTCTTTTGTCCTTATGAAAAGACATATTTTATTAATGTTTGAGTGTATTTTCCACAGAAAACAGTAAAGAACTGAACCTGGACAAATCTAATCTGACTGAAGTAGTTTGTGATGTTGCAGAACAACATGACTGAAGAGGAAACATTGGCTCCTGACTACTATAATACTATGAATACGAGATGTGTCACAAAGATGAAGTGGTGAAAGTTGGATCCATTATTATTCCAGTCTTCTTCTCATTAGTGGTTGTGTTAAGCTGCATTGGTAACATCCTTGTTCTGGTCATTCTGGCACTTTATAAGAGTCTCAAATCCCTGACCAACGTGTTCATCCTCAATTTGGCTCTGTCAGATCTGCTGTTCACTTTTGGACTTCCATTCTGGGCCTCGTACTTCATCTGGGGTTGGACATTTGGAGAGATTGGCTGTAAAGCGGTGAAGTTTCTGTTCTATGTTGGCTTTTACAGCAGCGTGTTGTTCTTAACTCTCATGACCATTCAGCGTTACATGGCAGTGGTTCATCCTCTGTCTGACTGGGAGAAATGCAGAGGCTTTTCAGTCGCTCCTTTCATCATTTGGATCCTGAGCGGAACGGCTGCACTGTTAGTCTCACTCCGAAGCAAAGTCTTGGAACACGATAAAAATATTTACTGTGAATTTGACAGTATTAGAGCAAAACATGTCGCTGTTTATTTACAAAGCATTTTTTTCTTGATTGCATTTTGCATCATGGGATTTTGCCATTTCAGAATGTTTCTGACGATTGCGCAGTCCCGAACAAGGCTACGAAACAAGACTATCAAACTAATATTCTGCATCGGCCTGCTGTTCTTCATGGGTTGGGCTCCGTACAACATTGTGATGCTCTTGAGAATTTTCCAGGATTATGGTTTAACTCCATTTACAGACTGTAGGGTATCCATTCATCTTGATTATGCATTTTACGCTTGCCGACTGTTGGCTTTTTCACACTGCTGCTTAAACCCAGTGCTTTATGCTTTAATTGGAGAAAAATTCCAGAAACATTTACGGATGATACTGAAGAAAATGTGTCCAAAATAAAGCAATTCTGCCCTACCCTGACAAGAATTTCTTATTTATTTTCTGTTTATTGTGTTTGTTGTTAAAAGCAAGATTTCTAACAATGTACATTACATCTTACACTACAGTTCAAAAGTTCCAAAAGATCAAGGAAATTAATTATTTTATTCATAATAAAATTGAGAGTCATTCATTCTAGAGAGAGTCATTCATTCATAAAAACAGATTTACAGAAATGGAGCAAGCGGTAAGTATTTGTGATGATTATCAGGGCCAGTATGTATATGGAAAAGCTGATAAAGACACAAAAGCTATGTTTACATTTAAGTCTTCACCTCACGGTTACTTTTGTACATGAGCAGCTTTCTCTACCGTGAATGAGATCAGTGAATAAAAGTGTAAATCTGAGATAGTGGAACTAGGTGGTTTAGTTTCCTTAACTTTATATCGCACCTCTGTGCTGCAGTACTGGGGGTTCCCTCAATATGTCATAGGCTACTCCAGGATTCTCCTGCCCTCAGGAGGCATAAAGTAGCTTAAAGGTATACTCCACTTTAAAATGAAAATTCTGTCATCATATACTCACCCTCATGTTGTTTCAAACCTGTATGAATTTCTTTCTTCTGCTCAACAGAAAGGAAGATATTTAGAAGAATGTCAGTAACCAGACAGTTTCTGGTACCATTGACACCGTCTCCCTAGACACTTCCTCCAGCTCTTCCCGGGGGACCCCGAGGCGTTCCCAGGCCAGCCGGGAGACATAGTCTCTCCAGCATGTCCTAGGTCTTCCCCGGGGTCTCCTCCCAGTGGGACGCGCCCGGAACACCTTCCCGGGAAGGCGTCCAGGAGGCATCCAGAACAGATGCCCGAGCCACCTCAGCTGACCCCTCTCGATGTGAAGGAGCAGCGGCTCTACTCTGAGCTCCTCCCGAGTGACCGAGCTTCTCACCCTATCTCTAAGGGATCGCCCAGCCACCCTGCGGAGAAAGCTCATTTCGGCCGCCTGTATCCGGGATCTTGTCCTTTCGGTCATGACCCAAAGCTCATGACCATAGGTGAGAGTAGGAACGTAGATTGACCGGTAAATCGAGAGCACCATGACAGACCGGTACATCGACCGCATTACTGCAGAAGCTGCACCGATCCGTCTGTCAATCTCCCGTTCCATCCTTCCCTCACTCGTGAACAAAACCCCAAGATACTTAAACTCCTCCACTTGAGACAGGAACTCTCCACCAACCTGAAGTGGGCAAGCCACCCTTTTCCGACTGAGGACCATGGCCTCGGATTTGGAGGTGCTGATTCTCATCCCAGCCGCTTCACACTCGGCTGCAAACCGTCCCAGTGCATGCTGAAGTTCCTGGTCTGAAGGGGCCAACACAACAACATCATCCGCCTGTCCAGCCTGTCCAGCAAAAACAGAGCCACCTGAATTTCGGATTGGAAGCCCTTCTGCCGGCAGAGTTCTTGCCACCTTTTGAAAGCTTTTCCGATGTAAATTCGGGACTTCGCGTATTCCCTCTCCTTTTCTATTTGTCCATCGGAAAGTCGTCTCTTTGGTCGTGTGTCGGCCATATCAAAATTCTCAAAAATAGACATTTTTAACGTTAGTCGTTGTCGTTGTCTAGGACATCTCTCCTCTAGCTAACTTCCCTCTTCATGCTTTTCTCTCCTCCATTCCCCACACCCCCCTTCATGTGCACGCGCACTAACCCCCCAACCCCCACCCCCAAAATCATTCCTGTCAGTTATTGGCTGGAACACTGTTTGTTATGTTTCGTGGTCCAGACTGGGCCAGTTTGTTTTTGTTGCTGTTTGTGGAGCCTGGGCTGTCTACAGAGATTGTGTTTTTTTACAGTGTGTTCAGGGGACAGGCAGTTAGCAGATAGTGAGGAGATGTTTGCTGTATGTGACAAAAAATGTTTTGGCCTAAAAAACGCATGACATCGCTTAGAGCACCTTCAATGTTTCAGTTGATTCTCCACAGAAAACATCTACTGTACAAACAGTAAAGAACTGAAACTGTACAAATCTGATCTCTGACTGAAGTTTGTGATGTTGCAGAACAACATGACTGAAGAGGAAACACTGAATCCGGTCTACAATGAAAACTGACAACTATGACTCAGAATACGACGAGTTGTTGTGTTGCAAAGATGAAGTGGTGAAAGTTGGATCCATTCTCAGTCCGCTCTTTTTCTCATTAGTGGTTGTGTTAAGCTGCATCCGTAACGGCCTTGTTGTTCTTAACTCTCATGACCATTCAGCGTTACATGGCAGTGGTTCATCCTCTGACTGACTGGGAGAAATGCAGAGGCTTTTCAGTCGCTGCCTTTATCGTTTGGATCCTGAGTGGAGCGGTTTCACTGCTCGTTTCACTTCTGTGGTATGTTATTTGATAGCCACTGCAAATTTCCAGATACCCGTTTGGGGGCATGTTTACATGTTTATCTTAACCTCAGAGATCATCAGCTTCACACTGGCACCATAAACACTGGTGGATCTAAACATCACATCGTTCCACATGCAAAAGTTTAATCTAGGCCAGCAAAATGTCAGAATCATACAACCACAGCCCTAATTTACTGTGACAACTTAATTTGTAACACTAGGAACACAAAGCAGTCTTAAGTCACTTCCAGATAAAAAGTTTTATTGATTTTCATCATTTGTACATGCATATAGATCGACTTGGTAGGGAGAAAACGCTTCAGTTCTTTAAAGTGGTACTCAGTGCTGTTGATTAGGTCTAGGGCACATGGGTGCTTTATGAGAAGTGCTCTATAAATAATAAGTCTTCACTGAGAAATCTGTCCCTGACGTCTCAGTAAACAAGTTGTGCTTGTTTTAAGCCTTCACCCACCATTCTGCTAACAGATTGTGTGCAACATTCATGTATACTTTTTTTAGTGTTTGCATATCAATATTTACAGTTTCTTCATTTCAAGATATTTAATTGATTCCTGCTGCTTCTTTTTTTTTTTTGCATGGTGTCCACTGACCATCCACTGATACTGATCACAACAAAAACAGAGATAGTCTTTTGTTGTTTACAAGAGAAATCGCTTCATAATATGTCCTACATAGGATACTTGGTTTTCCATGAGCCCTATGACATATTGATTATTTGTATCTCATAGGGCTGGGATGGAAACAGCTACATGATGCAGCAGCACTTACAGGGCTGTACCGACAGCATGTGTTACGAGCCTATTGATGAACAGAGGATTAAAAAAAAAAAAACTAAAACAAATCAGCCCTTTAACAACAGCTCTACAAACAAATCCTCAAAACTTCACTTCATCTGATAAGGCAGAGGAAAGACATAGGTAGCAGCATTTCAGATTTATTTATTACGTTATGATTACATTCGAAAGATCTCTTGATTTTAAAGATTAGCTTGTATGGGTTCTACCGATTAAATAGACGTAACCTCTCATATACGCGTAAGTCTCTATATTATTGGAGTGGAATGAGACGTAATTCAAGAGGCAAAAATCTGTTCAAGCTTTACAAAGAGGGCAGAAAATAAGTTCTCTTCATTTGAACATTAATTATAAAACTAAGCGGAGCCACTCAATTGCTGGCATAACGAGAGCGAAACTACGAGGTTTCGCCATAAATCTACCCAAACACAACAAACATCATTCTCTCGTCACACATTCCTTATGGTTAGCACTTCACAGGAGCTTCCACGACAGCGACGACACTTTTCTTCAAGTACTAAATGTGCCTTCACAGTCACCACGACTCCCCAAATGACGGAAGATGTGGTTCCTGGAGCGTACCACTTCAGTTTGGGGAGACAGGAGCTGATTACAGGAAGGAGAAGCCAAGAGATCGGTCTCAGCTGCGAGGACACGTTTCGTTTTTGCCATTTTAGGTGTCTAAGTGTCAGATGAAGGGAAGTACAGTGAGGGGTCTCCCTCGGACTCTATTTCCTGTGTTGCAGGTTGCACTTCCACAATTATAAATGTTCATATATCTATAATGAAAAAAAAAAAAAAAATCAAAATGAGGTAAAGGGGGCATGGTATGTCACCCTAAAAAATAAAAATAAAATCAGTGTTGTGTCCAGACTGACTGACCTGAGAGAAGTGTTTACTGTGCCGGGTCCTCCTCCAGTCCACTCACGTTATGCGTGCTGCCATTCTCTCTGAAAGCCAAAATGGGAACCTTCCTCTTCTCCTCCTCTTCCTCATTTTCCACTTCCTCTCCATCTCCATCCTGACGGGATAGTTTGTTCGCCATGGGAAGCTCTATGACCTCCTCGAAGGCTTCTGTGACACCACCGTTTTCTCTGAGTTGGGCAGTCACGCTTGCAGTGAAGAAAAAGTCACAGATTACAAACTGTTTTTGTTTTTTTTATAGATCAAGTTCAAGTTTCTCTGATTAAGCATATTGTTGAATTAACTGCTTCTGCTTGTATTCTCATTTGTAAGTAGCTTTGGATAAAGGTGTTTAGGCTACTTAATGAATAAATGCAAACCGTTTTCATACTGTCTGTTAATGAATTATCAAAAGCTTATAACAAATAAAGTTGCACTTCCTCCTGTCACCAGTAGAGGACAGGAGAGATGCAGATCAACATTAGTGTCAGACCATTTTCTACATTAAACATTCATTTTCAGTAAATACAGGGGTTGGTTGTTGGGGCATCCACCTCTGGAAGATTTTCTTTTAAAATAACCCCATGACTTCTGGCCACTTTTGTGGATAGAAATGGACATTTTGAGACATACAAATATGACATACCATCAACAGATTCAAGGCATGATTATTGCAGTACGTACCTTGAACTGGTCACAAACAGAAACCTTCATTTCTTCCCCTAGAAATAAAGGAGAATTTTTTTCACAGATTTTTTTTTTTTTTACTGTAAAATTTCAGTATTCGGTACCAATACCAGTGAAAATCCACAGATCTCGGTACCAGTTTTGCAGTTCGAACCGCTTTCTCCTTTCCACAGGCGCTTGCTCTCCCATGCCGTCTGTCGTTGCTATGCAATATGAACAGAGACGTGCCTGGAAAAACCAAGGGGGTAATCCATCGCCCGAAAAGCGTACCACCCCCGAGGGCCGCCATTGGCTAACAAGCCATCACCTGCTGTTAGCATCCCATTGACTCCCATTCATTTTGGCGTCACTTTGACAGCGAATAACTTTACATCTGAGGCGTTTAAAGACTCCATTTGTCCATTATTTATTTCTAAAGAAACACGACAATGTATAAAAGGCTCCATTACCTTGTATCTTACGTTATGGCCCCGTAGAAGCAGTTTTTGTAAAAATAGGCTAACGATTGCGTCATAACCACGCAACTCTCTGGAAATTACCGTATAGACAGGAGGAGAAGCTCGCAGTCAATCGGGAGGACGTGGAGGCGTAAAGTCCGATAAAGTCAAGGGAGAAGCCCATAGAGATTCATAAAGTTGCTCCTGCTCCTAGCTCATGGACAGCTCCTACTCACGCTCTCCGTCTCTGTAAGATTCGGAAGGGAATGATTCATATTTCTCTTGGTACAGCTACTAGACGACTTACACCTGTCAGACAGGTTGCTCACAACACATCTACGTCGTCAAGCTCAGTTTGAGTCTGCGCAGTATGCTCAAAACTTAAACTGTGTTTTTTTTATTCAAATCAAAGAGTTCTAAGGGACAGCGTCTTTTGTTGCCATATAAACTAGAGACATAAAAAAAAGAACGAGCAGAAGTTACAATAGTTCAGTCAACAACTCCAAGGCGTCACCAGCCAGTCACGCGCAGTATAATATGTCAGAACATTTATTCCGAATAAAGGCTGACTTAAGTCAACCTGTATGTGTTACAGCTGGAAGTTTGGTAAATCTGTGATGAAAGTCTTGAAAGTGATCAAATAAGCTGACATACTTGGACTTTTGTGAGTAGGCTATCCGGGAAGATCATTTCCACTTGTTGTTATTATAATACAAGCTTGCTAGTATTTTGATTGACAGAACTTTCCGCCACTGAGGGTGGGATTCAGAACCAAGATAATTTTTTATTTAAATGTGCTTTTTAAAACTAAAACTAAAAACAATTAATTATAATATATGTTATAATTAATCTGTTTTTGATTTTAAACAAGCACATTTCCACGAACATCTCTCTCTCTCTCTCTCTCTCTCTCTCTCTCTCTCTCTCTCTCTCTCTCTCTCTCTCTCTCTCTCTCTCTCTCTCTCTCTCTCTCTCTCTCTCTCTCTCTTGAGTGACAATTTGAGTGAAAAAAAATTCTGTACTATTTGAGTACTAGTATGGTCTACTATTAGAAACAGGAAGAGTCTCCCCATCCGGTTACCTATAAATTCAGAAAAGTAAACACCTCTTCCACATTTGATCTGCTCAGCTGTCTTGATGATATACTCAACACAAAAAATAAAGGGTGCTTTTATTTCCTATCAAATAAGTTTGATTCCATTTAGTTAGAGAAGAGACAGTGGAAAGAGCAGGTAAGGACTAAATGTCAGGCTGTTTTTAGTATTTTTTCACTGGAATAAATTGAGCTAAATTGATTCATATGATTTGCTTCTGTTCTTTTGTTCTAATGAAAAGACATATTTTATTAATGTTTGAGTGTATTTTCCACAGAAAACAGTAAAGAACTGAACCTGGACAAATCTAATCTGACTGAAGTAGTTTGTGATGTTGCAGAACAACATGACTGAAGAGGAAACAGTGACTCCTGACTACGGGGACGAGATTTGTCGCAAAGATGATGTGGTGAAAGTTGGATTCATTCTCATTCCAGTCTTCTTCTCATTAGTGGTTGTGTTAAGCTGCATTGGTAACATCCTTGTTCTGGTCATTCTGGCACTTTATGAGAGTCTCAAATCCCTGACCAACGTGTTCATCCTCAATTTGGCTCTGTCAGATCTGCTGTTCACTTTTGGACTTCCATTCTGGGCCTCGTACTTCATCTGGGGTTGGACATTTGGAGATATTGGCTGTAAAGCAGTGAAGTTTCTGTTCTATGTTGGCTTTTACAGCAGCGTGTTGTTCTTAACTCTCATGACCATTCAGCGTTACATGGCAGTGGTTCATCCTCTGTCTGACTGGGAGAAATGCAGAGGCTTTTCAGTCGCTCCCTTTATCGTTTGGATCCTGAGCGGAGCGGTTTCACTGCTCGGATCATGTAATAGCAAGGTTATACCACATTTAAATAGTACATACTGTGAATATGACAGAGATGAAATGAAATCTGGAATTGCTTATTTTCAAAATGCTTTTTTCTTCTTTGCATTTCTTATCATGGGTTTTTGCTATGGCAGAATGCTTCAAACAATTACAAAATCTCGGACCAATAAGAGACACAAGACCGTTAGACTAATATTCTGCATTGCACTGGTGTTTTTTATTAGTTGGGCTCCATATAACATTGTTATGTTCTTCAAATCTTTGACCGATCATAAAATCCATCCATTTACAGACTGTACAGTGAGCATTAGACTCGACTATGCATATTATGCTTGCAGACTGTTAGCTTTTTCACACTGTTGCTTGAACCCTGTGTTTTACGCTTTTATTGGCGTAAAGTTCAGGAATCATCTAAAACAGCGTTCCCCAACCGGGGTGCCTTCTGGCGAGAACAGGGGTGCCGTGTAAAAACTCCATCAAACATTTAAAAATTGCTAAAATGTGTTAATTATTATTTTTTTTTTTACCATCAATCTCGGATCGTCGGAAGTCTCTAATAACAACAAATAATGCGCACAAATTTATAATAAAAATACAAATCATAAGTTTTTTCGACTTCTCTTTCATGGTAATTGAGCATGTTTATATATGAATAAAAGCCTTAATTAAATATGTCATCATGTAAAGTGATCTCTTCAGAAGAAATTATTGATTTCTTAGACTTTAAATGAATTAAAAATATCTATAAGTTCTTCCCTTTTGTATTGAAAATTGATACATTTCAAGGTATAGTATCAAAGTAGTATTGTGACAACACGTAGAGTGCCACACATTTTTTAAAAATTGACTGAAAAAAGGTTGGGAATCACTGATCTAAAAAAAAAAAAAAAAAAAAGAAAACAAAAAAGAACTCGATTTCAGTCAAACCAGATAAAATATATCGCAGGGTTCAATGTACTAAGAGAAAACTCAAGTACTTTTAGCGAATGCTCTGAAACAACAATGAGTTCTAAGATGATGTGAATGTGTGAATGATGTACATGCACTCTTAAAAATAAAGGTTCCAACAGTAGGTTTTTGCACACATGCAAAAATCATTTGGGGAACTGTTTTTGGTTCCCCAAAATACCTTTCTGTGATTAGGCAGTACTTACAAGAACCTTTTTCTCTTAGTGTAAAGAATGTTTTAGTAACCTAAAGAACCTTTTTCCATTATAAAGGAAAGGTTCCATTGATGTTAAAGGTTCCTCATGGAACCAATAAAAAAAACGAAATTTTTTAAGAGTGTAAAGATTCATTGCACAGCTACTGCCAACATCATTACAATTGTTTAATATGCACGATTAAAATAAAAAAAAAATTAATTAAATGTTGCCACTTGGCAGGACAATTCCTCTCTCTATCAAGCAGCAAAAGCCTTCAGTTTTGAGAAAATCATGTTTTAAATTCTATGTTCTTCCTTTTTGTGGTTGAAGTTTTCATTTTATTCAAGGTCATATAAAAATATAACTGGAAGTACGTAATGGAAGAAACAATGACAAATGTTACATTTTCCTTCAAGTGTCGTCATTAAAGCAGAAATTATTATCATATTTTTACTGTATTTGTGTTTACATTACATAATTTCTTTCATGTTTTTGTCACTGCTTGTATGGTATAAATTAAATGAATAATGTACAGTAAAAGTACAGAATGAGCATAAAGCATGAGTCCAGTTTGTGAAGCATCTGCCCCTCACTCTTAAAAATAAAGGTCCTTTATTGGCATCTATAGTGACATGAAACCTTTCCATTACACAAAAGGTTCTTTATAGTGGACTTTTTTTTTCTTTTTTCTTTTTTTACTTTTAAAATGTTCTTAACACTGTGGAAAAATTGTCCAAGAACTGTTCACTGAATTACTATCAAATTATGCACAGCAAAAAATATGCAACAGGTTTCACATCCACTCTCAGGTTCAAATTCTGTTTATTGAACATGTTGTTTCTTTTCTCCAGCAAAGAAATAATAGGGAAAAAGTGTCTAAAATCTAAAATAAAGCATGCAATCAGTGTCACGGGTTCTACAATGAGACAAGTAGTGGATCTGTTAGCAGCAGTCTGACTTTAATCTAAATAAAAATACAATAAAACAAAACACTCTGGCACAGAAGAACTATACAAAAGCAACACAAACCAACCTTAACATTGAAGACAGACAAAATGTATTAAATGCATATTATGCTTGCCGGATGTTAGCTTTTACACACTGTTGCTTAAACCCAGCCATTTTAGTTTTTGTAGATGCAAGGTTCCGTCATAACTTGCGAGCAATTCCAAGGAGGGTCTTATGTAAAGACTTAAGTCTATGAATAATGTGCTTTGTTTTACTTGGCATGATAACACTTGAGAGTCGTCAGAAAACAAGCATTGAAGAAGATTGAAGAATCTGGCTGAAGATTGGATCAAATCATCATTATCGTTATAATGAAACATTAAACAAAACCTTGCTATTTTTTTGTGTAAAAGCATGTTTTGAGTTCATGCCAGCTTGAATACACAAAAGAAAAATATGTTCTGAATAAAGTGTTTGTGAATTTCTCAAATACAAGATAACGCATGAGAACTGTGTGTGAAAATGCAGATAATGCAATGAAATGACCAAAACGTGGTTATGACTGGAAAATTACATTTCCTTCTTTCACATGACAAAGTGTAAATCAGTGTGGTCTGTGGAAGGAAGCACAGCATCATCATTGACCAACATAAGCAGGAAAATGGAAGATTTGAGATCATAAACTCATTTTTTATGCATTTACTTTTTTATGTTCATAACAAAACAATATTGCAGCCTATATACCCTGTACATGAGATCCCTGCAACCATAATCATCTTCATAAAAACAACATACTTCTACAACTTTTTAAATGAACATAATCATGACATAAATGCATGATTTGAAAAAAAATGACAAAAAAGCAGCTGTCAAGCATTTTTATCAACTATTTACCGACATTAATCATGCAAATTCAATCCTTCTGTTGATTCAAAAGCAAGAGCTAGAACTATGCGGCCTTTGAATTATGCCGTTTTACTTCTTAACATGGAAATAAAGTGAATAATACGAACATCATTATAAACCAAGAGTTTCAAAATGCCCATTAACTGGCAACTACCCTAAAATGTATTACTAAGGAATTGCTGCAACACTGAAAAAAACAACAGTTAACTTTCATTGTGTAAGTGATACTTTCATTTCATGTTTGAGGTAAAGGGGGAATGACTGAGTTTTTCGGTAGAGACACATTTAATCCTCCCATTCATCATAATAATGCTCAAATATCCCCGTTCAGTTAGCCAGGAGTCATTAGTACTAACAGGACTGATATTAAAGGACAAGTTCGGTATTTTACACTTAAAGCCCTGTTTACAGATCGTTTCTGATGAAATAGAACGGTTAAGATTAAAATTTGGACACATGCTGCTGTCCCGAGAATTTTAGGTTTATTTCGCCTTCCCCCCCCACCTACACAATGGCATTGTAACGGTCACCAGCTGGAGTGCCCTTGAGAGCCACCAGAGGGCACTCCACACCGGACTATCATATTTACTCACAGACTACAATTCCCATCCTGCATCTACCTGATTACTTCATACACCTGCACCTCATTCACACACACATAAAAGCCACTTCCACACTGCACTTCTCTGTGAAGTATTGCATTGCCCTGGCGTACAATTTCTGAGCGTTTATTCCTGTTCTCGTTTACTGACCTTGGACTGTGTATCTCGACTCCTGATTGTTCTCTGCCTGCCTTTACCCGGATCACTAATTGGACTTTGCCTTTTGCTGCCTGCCCTGACTTCTGCCTGTGACCCCGATCTGCTCTGTGTTCTCTCCGTTGTTCTGTCTGCTGTTGATTTACCCTGCCTGTCTGACCACTCTAAATAAAGCTGCAAATGGATCCCTCCTCGTCCGGTGCATCATTACAGAATACTTCGCCACTACAAGGATCCAGTGGCTTTCCCTGTGAATATCGGCCAGGTTTGGACAATGCACTAATGTTATTAACCCTTAAGCAGGGCTCTCGATCACTCGAGGATTATATCCAAAAGTATTTAGATCTCGCCTACTATTCTGATATGCCGGATTGTGTGCTCATAGATTTCTTTTGTGAGGGCATTAATCTGCCGCTCAGATCACGTTTAATCCGTGAGGGTCCCCGTTCATCTCTCAGTCAGTTTATGAACTATGCCTTGTTGACTGTTGGTTCAGCGTTCACCGTGGGAGGCGCAGAGGAATGCACCATTACTTCCGCGCCTGTAATGGCAGCCGCACCAGAGTCTTATCACGTCTCAACAGATCTTCCAGAGCCCTGTCACTTCTCAGCAGATCTTCCAGAGCCTTGTCACTTCTCAGCAGATCTTCCAGAGCCCTGTCACTTCTCAGCAGATCTTCCAGAGCCCTGTCACTTCTCAGCAGATCTTCCAGAGCCCTGTCACTTCTCAGCAGATCTTCGAGAGCCCCGTTACGTCTCCGCAGACCGTCCAGAGCCTCGTTACGTCTTAGCAGAATTCCCAGAGCCCTCTACTGCTGAGGGGGCGTTTCCAGAGACTGTTCCCGTCACGCCAGCCATCAAGCTAGTCACCGGATCGGTCTATTATCGTCCAGGACTAGTATCCAGTGTGGCCGATTCCCCGCTGAGGTCTGTACGTGTTGCCATAAGGGCCATCATGCAGGAGTCTCGTCCCGCCGAGACTATCCTGCATAAATCATGTTTCACCGAGACCTTCCTGCCTGAGTATCTTCCTGCCTGAGTATCTTCCTGCCGAGCCTGCACTTCACGCCAGTCCAGCCGAGCCTGCACTTCACACCAGTCCAGAGCTGTGTTCACCGCTGTTCCTGCCCAGCACAAAGCCTTCACCGCTGTTCCTGCCCAGCACAAAGCCTTCACCGCTGTTCCTGCCCAGCACAAAGCCTTCACCGCTGGTCCTGCCCAGCACAAAGCCTTCACCGCTGGTCCTGCCGCCCAGCACAGAGCCCTCTTTGCCGCTGGTCCTGCCCAGTTCAAAGCCCTCTTCGCCGCTGGTCCTGCCCAGCTCAGAGCCCTCTCCGCCGCTGGTCCTGCCCAGCTCAGAGCCCTCTTCGCCGCTGGTCCTGCCCAGCTCAGAGCCCTCTTCGCCGCTGGTCCTGCCCAGCTCAGAGCCCTCTTCGCCGCTGGTCCTGCCCAGCTCAGAGCCCTCTTCGCCGCTGGTCCTGCCCAGCTCAGAGCCCTCTTCGCCGCTGGTCCTGCCCAGCTCAGAGCCCTCTTCGCCGCTGGTCCTGCCCAGCTCAGAGCCCTCTTCGCCGCTGGTCCTGCCCAGCTCAGAGCCCTCTTCGCCGCTGGTCCTGCCCAGCTCAGAGCCCTCTTCGCCGCTGGTCCTGCCCAGCTCAGAGCCCTCTTCGCCGCTGGTCCTGCCCAGCTCAGAGCCCTCTTCGCCGCTGGTCCTGCCCAGCTCAGAGCCCTCTTCGCCGCTGGTCCTGCCCAGCTCAGAGCCCTCTTCGCCGCTGGTCCTGCCCAGCTCAGAGCCCTCTTCGCCGCTGGTCCTGCCCAGCTCAGAGCCCTCTTCGCCGCTGGTCCTGCCCAGCTCAGAGCCCTCTTCGCCGCTGGTCCTGCCCAGCTCAGAGCCCTCTTCGCCGCTGGTCCTGCCCAGCTCAGAGCCCTCTTCACCGCTGGTCCTGTCCAGTTCAAAGCCCTCTTCGCCGCTGGTCCTAACCAGTTCAGAGTCCTCTTCGCCGCTGGTCCTACCCAGTTCAAAGCCCTCGCTGCCGCTGGTCCCGTCAAGCTCAAGAGCGCACTGATCCTGAGCCAGAGCCAGAGCTTCACGTCAGTCCTGCCGAGCCAGAGCTTCACGTCAGTCCTGCCGAGCCAGAGCCAGAGCTTCACGTCAGTCCTGCCGAGCCAGAGCTTCACGTCAGTCCTGCCGAGCCAGAGCCAGAGCTTCACGTCACGTCCGCCCATCCAGAGTCTCGTCCCGCCGAGACTGAATCTGTTCCTGAACCTGATACTGAGCCTGAATCTGTTCCTCTTCCTCTTTCCATGCCTGTGTCTTTGGACAAGATGGCCGACTCCACGCCTGTGTCTTCGGACAAGATGGCCACCACCGAGCCAGTGTCTCAGGACAAGATGGTCTCCTCCGAGCCAGTGTCTCAGGACAAGATGGTCTCCAACGAGCCAGTGTCTTCGGACAAGATGGCCGCCGCTGAGCCGGTGTCTGTCCCTGAGCCGGTGTCTGTTCCTGTTCCTGAACTAATGGCTGTTCCTGTGCCATGGTCACCTCCCTGGCCTCCCGAAGGGTCGTCGCCTCCCAAGTGGTCGTCTCCACCCTGGCCGCCCGAGGGGTCTTCACCGCCGTGGCTGCCCGAAGGGTCTTCGCCCTGGTCGCCTGCACAGCCTGCTCCGCCCTGGTCGCCTGCACAGCCTGCTCCGCCCTGGTCGCCTGCACAGCCTGCTCCGCCCTGGTCGCCTGCACAGCCTGCTCCGCCCTGGTCGCCTGCACAGCCTGCTCCGCTCTGGCCTTCCGTATTACCGCAGTCTCAAGGTCCTCTTCCGCTCCACGGACCTGGCCCTCCATCCCGCCCCCGGATCCGCCTCCGGGCCACCTCCCACCTGGACAGTTTGAGCGTCTGGAAGCCGCTCTTTGGGGAGGGGCTATGTAACGGTCACCAGCTGGAGTGCCCTTGAGAGCCACCAGAGGGCACTCCACACCGGACTATCATATTTACTCACAGACTACAATTCCCATCCTGCATCTACCTGGACTGATTACTTCATACACCTGCACTGCACTGATTATACACACACCTGCACCTCATTCACACACACATAAAAGCCACTTCCACACTCCACTTCTCTGCGAAGTATTGCATTGCCCTGGCGTACAATTTCTGAGCGTTTATTCCTGTGTTTGCTGTTCTCGTTTACTGACCTTGGACTGTGTATCTCGACTCCTGATTGTTCTCTGCCTGCCTTTACCCGGATCACTAATTGGACTTTGCCTTTTGCTGCCTGCCCTGACTTCTGCCTGTGACCCCGATCTGCTCTGTGTTCTCTCCGTTGTTCTGTCTGCTGTTGATTTACCCTGCCTGTCTGACCACTCTAAATAAAGCTGCAACTGGATCCCTCCTCGTCCACTGCATCATTACAGGCAGCCTATGGGCACTGGAACAATCCTTCCTAAAACGCATTAAACTTTCGATTACAAAGACGTGAAACTCACCGAGTGGTCAGGGGTGTTCACTGATATGCTCACACAAAAATCGCTGCAAAAGATGCTTTCCAACAGGTTTTATCGTAGTTTTTGTCCAACTCCATTGACTTGTATTGAATGTGCTGTGTGCGGTACGGTATTACTCCACCACTTCTTCTTCTTCTGCTTCTTCTGTGTATTCAATTAAATGCCAGTGGTTTGCTTGCAATTGGCAAAGGTGCATTATCGCCACCAACTGGGCTGGAGTGTCTATTATTCAAGCTCCCAACGGAAGAATGTACGGTTGTGAGACGTTTGGAAAAATAGATCCACAGTTTTACAACGAATGCAAACACCTGTTGGAAAGCATCTTTTGCAGCTTTTTTTTTTTTTTTTTTTTGTGAGCATATCAGTGAACACCCCTGACCACTCGGTGAGTTTCATGTCTTTGTAAACTCAAGTTTAATGCGTTTTAGGAAGGATTGTTCCAGTGCCCATAGGCTGCCATTGTGTAGGTGGGGGGAATTCTCGGGACAGCAGCATGTGTCCAAATTTTTATCTTAACCGTTCTATTTCATCAGAAACGATCTGTAAACAGGGCTTTAAGTGTAAAATACCGAACTTACCCTTTAAGGTAAGAAATATTATTATAATAAGATAAGATTATTCTTTATTATATCTTGTATCGTTTTTTATTAAGTAAACAACTACAATGAATTCTAACAACAAAATTAACATTATCAAACAGAGAACATCATGACTGAAGACTATACACATACTGAGTATGATCCACCAGAAGACCAGCTATGTCGCAAAGAGGAAGTAGTGAAAGTCAGATCCATTGCTATTCCAGTTTTTTCCACTCTTCTGTTTGTGTTAAGTTGCATTGGTAAACTGCTGGTTCTGGTCATCCATGGGGCAATGGGAGGAAGAGTACACGAGAGAATGTGAGGAAGAGTCCATGGGGAAATGGGAGGAAGAGTCCATGGGGGGGAATGTGAGGAAGAGTACACAGGGGAATGGGAGGAATAGTCCATGAGGGGAATGGGAGGAAGAGTCCTTGGGGCAATGGGAGGAAGAGTCCATGGGGCATTGGGAGGAAGAGTACACGAGGGAATGGGAGAAAGATTCCATGGGGGAATGGAAGGAAGTGTACACGGGGGAATGGGAGGAAGAGTCCATGAGGGAATGGAAGGAAGAGTCCATGAGGGGAATAGGAGGAAGAGTCCTTGGGGCAATGGGAGGAAGTGTACACGAGGGAATGGGAGAAAGAGTCCATGGGGCAATGGGAGGAAGACCATCGTGGGACCAAGGTGGAGAAGAGGGCAGACTAGGGCGAAGCCAGTGGGAGTGAGGACAATGGTGGAAGTGTTTTAGTTGAATTAGGTGGAAATATTTTAGTGTACATCACTAAAACAGTGATTTACCTTTCCTACACTCTTAGAAAATAGAACTCTTTCAGTGGAGTTCTATTGAAGTTAGACATTTTTTTTGCAAGTTATGCAAAAAAGGTCCTACACTCTTAGAAAAAAAGGTTCTATATAGAACCTTAAAGGGTTCTGTCAGACGCTTCATATAGAACCTTTTAGTGGTTCCCATCATGGGATCATTTTATGGAAATAGTTTTAATTACTTAATTAATATATATTTTTTATCATTATTATTATTATTCATTTAATTTTAATTAAATTTTCTGAATTAACCAGCTTGTGCATTATACCATTAAACATGAAAGTATTATGCAATCATTTAAGACATTTGTCCTTATATATAACCTTTTTGGCATAAAATAAAAATATATATAGAATCACAATGACCCTAGTGCACATAAGCATAAATATCTTAAACAATCTCATAATATTTTAAAGTTTGTTTATGAGCTGTGTAATAAATAAAACGTATTCAAAACATAAAATAAATTAAAACGAATGAATTCAAACTACAGTCATAAAATTATTCCATGATGGGAACTCCTAAAAGGTTTTATATATGAAGCACCTGACAGAAGCCTTTTCTGCTTTTCTTCTGAGTGTATTATATTTGTTGCATGCCTGTAATTACAAATGGGTTCAAGTGGAACAGTTACTTCATTCGTAAAGATCTCAAAGCCACTTCAGCTTCCTCTTCGCATGTGAGATGAAAGGCCCTGTAGAAACTGAGGTTTGAGGGAGGATACATACATGTCAAATACCCATCATACAAACATCACTCACAATCATGCTGCTCTTTTAACACATTGATAATATTCAATGTTTAAACTTAGTTATTCTAGCTAGTTGATCGAAGTGATCCAAGTCTGTTCTGATCACAATTGTGCTGTACAAGGAAAATATCATCAATAATTTAGGCAAGTCGTGCACTGTTTTAGCAAAGTTCTACATGTCACGTAGCAAGCAGATAAAAATTGAAAGAGTTGGATCTTGTTGCAGCGTTAATACTTTAATTATATTAAGGACTAAATATATTTATATATTTTCAAATATAGAGAAAGAATGATTTTTTTAAAGGTGCTCCAAGCGATTTTGGATGAAGTCACTTCTTGTTGACGTTCAAAGTATTGTCAAACAAAATGGAGGCTAGCTCGACCCTCCCTCCTCCTCATCCCGTCCCCTCCCCCTGTGAAATCGACACTATAATCCGACAGAACAACATAAATAAGGTGGTTTTAGAAAAAAACCCGAGCTTCTAACTCCACCTGGAGCCTGTTATTTGTTTTGCAAAAATCCAGCGCTCCCGGATCATCGGGTCCAATCAGCGCAGCGGGGTGTGAGATCTAACTGTCAATCACAGGTCGTGCACACGCCACAGATCCCCCCTCCCTCGCGCACGCATATCACATGCACACGCCACGCCTGAAGTTCGCCTGAAGATTGTACGAAGCGTGATGGCGGAGAGAAAATCTACTAACAATCTTCCAATTCCTCGGTTATTGCTATCTATGGGTAGATTAGCCAGGGCAGCCTACCTCCGAGTCCATGGTGTTGATCGATGCTGAAGAGACGGACACGTTCACAGAAAATCAGCACACGCACTGACGACGAGCACGACCTCGATGGGAGGGTGCTTGCTGGTAGTGGGGGAGGGGCATGAGAGTTGTAAACATTAAAGCTGCCGTCGGCAAGTCTGGCAGATTGGGTCGATTAGCCAAAATTTTGAATGTTTACAACTCTCATGCCCCTCCCCACTACCAGCGAGCACCCTCCCATCGAGGTCGTGCTCGTCAGTGCGTCACTGTGCGTGTGTACCTGATTTTCTGTGAACGCGTCCGTCTCTTCAGCATCTATCAACACCATGGACTCGGAGGTAGGCTGCCCTGGCTAATCTATCCATAGATAGCAATAACCGAGGAATTGGAAGCTTGTTAGTCGATTTTCTCTCCGCCATCACGCTTCATGCAATCTCCAGGCGAACTTCAGGCGTGGCGTGTGCATGTGATATTAACGTGCGCGAGTGAGGGGGGATCTGTGGCGTGTGCACGACCTGTGATTGACAGTCAGATCTCACACCCCCCTGCGCTGATTGGACCTGATGAAGCGGGAGCGCTGGATTTTTGCAAAACAAATAACACGCTCCAGGTGGAGTTAGAAGCTCGGGTTTTTTTCTAAAACCACCTTATTTATGTTGTTCTGTCGGATTATAGTGTCGATTACACTGAATATGATCAAAAAAATGTTGCCGACGGCAGCTTTAAACATTTTGGCTATGTGATAAAGTCACATTAGCTGCCACCGCTGGGGAAGCAGCACTGGCACAAACACATACATGCATATATACGCACATACATACTGACCTCATTCATCAACATCTCGTTCCTCCCTGCCATAGACGCTATCATAGGAACGGGTGCACACGCGATGATGATAGCACCTGGACATTCATCCATTTCTCCACTCTCCTTTCCATATTCATTCCCCGGTCATTTCATACACTTACATTGCACTGTCTGGTTGTTTCGTTCGTGTTGTTTGTCCGTGTGGGCGTAGTCAGTCTTCCGGCGCCATCGGCCGAACCGAACGAGCGAGCGGCGGCCGTTTATGACGTCATGGCAGGGTCGCGTCGGCGCATCGAAACCGGAAGCAGACGAAACCATTGTCTAGTGTGAATAGGTGTGTAGTCAAATGGAAAAATTATGTGTTAAGTGTATTATGTGTGAATGTATTGTGTGTTTTATTTGGGTATATGTGTATTATTAATATATATAATATATTGGGAATGGATAATCAAATAGATGAAGTATTTGTGTATGTATTAATTGTTATATGTTTCGGGAATTGATGTGTCCCAAAAAGGGGCGGGGTTTGGCCTATTTAAGCCAAGGCCAAACCTAAAGTCATCACTTGTTAACCAAGTCAGAAAGCGAGAGTGCAACTGTGGTGCCTCAAGCGAACAAAACCTTTGTGTACTGTAGATACGTTTTTGTTAAAGAGTTTTCGTCTTTATCTTTTTGTTGTTGTACTTTTAGGGTTTTTCTTTCCCTTTTTGTGTGCACCTGTACATATACTTCACTGTGGACGGTCTTCTTATTGGCACTGTAAATAAATTCCACCTTGCACGAAGTGCTTCTGCGAGTGCGCCATCCTTTTACATCCATACACGGACTCACATTTCTCCCCGAAGGCGAGCTGGTGTGCTCATCTTCATCACATTTGGTGGCAGCGGTGGGATGACGACTCGCAAGGCAGCGCCGAGAGGGAGAAAACCCAGGGTGGGTTTACGATCCACAGAGAAGGCAGCGTCAGAGGAGGAGGAGATCTGGAATTCTGGTGAGAATACGGAGGATGAGGAGGGAGCCACGAGTCTTCCCAGAATCTCACCAAAGTCCAGTCCACAACCAACCAAGTCAATCACTCCTGACGCTACAGCTGACGAGGGTATGGTTTCCATGATGCGCAGTTTTCTCAACACTCAAGAACAGAGAGAGGAGCGGTATCTGCAGGAGCTCCGCGGTCTTCGTGAGTCCATCGTGCGGTCGATTCGTCCAGCTGAGACCTCACTTGACGTGGAGAGCGAACGAATGGAGCTACCAATGCCAGCACCGAAGGTATCCACAAGACACGGACCAGTCTATTTCCAAGACTCCCTGAATGCCGCAGCACCGAGAGAGCCAAGGCAGTGGGCTGATCCGAAGATGCCGAGCTTCCAGGAGGGGGAAGACATCGAGAATTATCTTCGGCGGTTCGAGCGTCTGGCCAGGACCTGGAGGTGGCCCGAGGAGGAGTGGAGCTACCGTCTGGTCCCGTTGCTGACAGGGCGAGCATTGGAAACATACCTGGCAATGGACGAGGAGGAAGCTGAGGTCTACACTGATCTGAGGGAAGCACTGCTGGAGAAGTTCAATATATCTCCAGAGACCTACCGCCAGCGCTTCCGATCGTCTACAGTCCCAGCTGCAGAGTCGCCAACAGAGACTTACCACCGGCTAAAGAATCTGTACAAGCGGTGGGTGCGACCGGAGGAGCACTCCAAAGAGGAGATCGGAGAGGCCATCATCCTGGAGCAGCTTCTTCGGGTGCTACCCTACGACGCACGCACCTGGGTGAGAGAGCACGAGCCGAGGTCAGGACTGGTGGCAGCAAAGTTGGCTCAGCAGTACCTGAATGCTCATCGCGGCGGTCTTCGTACTCAACCACTCAAAGGTACTGTACGTGGTGTTTCACATAACACTGGGGCTGAAAGGGGTCGTGTGGAACTAGCTGACCAGGCACAAGGTCCAAAATCAACAGCCAAAGACTTGCTTTGCTTTTACTGCCAGCAGCCGGGCCACAAGGCAGCTGTGTGTCCCGCTCGCAAAGCGAAGCTTACGGGGTTTTGTTATGTGCCTAGAGAAGGGGACTGTGATTTTGACACTGTGGGGGAGGGTCAGATTGTATATGAGGTGATTGCTAATGGACATGCACTAAAAGCACTCTTGGACACTGGAAGTTCTCTGTCAATGTTGAAATCATGCTTTGTAAATAATGTCAATTATGTGAACACTACCTCTGTTCAATGCGTACATGGGGATGTAAAGCAGTATCCCCGAGCTGAGATAATGGTAGAGGTACAGGAACAAATGTACCTGCTTAATGTTGCCATAGTGGACAATTTACCAGCTGATATGATTCTAGGAAGAGACTTACCAGTGTTATATGAACTCTTGCAACCCACCATCAAGGACTCTGAACATTCTTTTGCCACTGCCACTGTTAATTTGTCATGTCCTGCTCTTACTCGAGCTCAAGTCAGGGCAGGTCTGCAGCCACTGCCAGACTTGGATGGTAGTCTGTTGCAGGGAGGGACCAAAGGCCCTAAAAAGTCACGGCGCCAAAGGCGGCTTGCAAAGTACCTGGGTACCCCAGCCTCTGAAGCCTCGGTGGAGGGCCTTGAAGTTAATGGCTGGAAGGTCCCAGGGAACATAGCACAACTCCAAAGGGAAGATGAAACTTTAAAACCTTTATTTGTCAAAGCTGAGTGTGGAAAGAATTTGAATCTGTGCAAAGAAGAATATGTAGTGATGAATGGTGTGTTGTATGTGCGAACGAATGATGTGACTCGTCTGATTGTACCATCTTGTTGTCGATCTCTTGTTCTGCACCTTGCACACACTGTTCCATGGGCTGGCCACCTGGGCCAACAGAAAACATATGCACGTATTGGCTCACGCTTTTACTGGCCCACACTATACACTGATGTACAAACGCACTGCAACACATGTGCTGTCTGCCAAAAGACGAGTGCTGTATCCCAGCGGAGCAGAGCACCCCTGCAACCCCTCCCTGTCATCTCTGCACCTTTTAGGCGGATCGCCATGGACATTGTGGGACCATTGGAAAAGAGCAGTGCTGGACATCGCTACATCCTGGTAGTCAACGACTACGCCACAAGGTATCCTGAGGCCTTCCCACTCCGTTCTATCACCACAACGAAGATCATCCATGCCCTGGTTCAACTCTTCTCCAGAGTCGGCATACCTGAGGAGATCCTGACAGACCAGGGTACGAATTTTACCTCACGACTGATGGGGCAGCTGAACAAGCAGTTGGGCATAAAAGCCATCCGAACAACTCCATATCACCCTCAGACGGACGGTCTGGTGGAGAGGTTCAACCAAACCCTCAAGAACATGTTGCGGAAGTTCGTTGCGGACACAGGACGAGACTGGGACAAGTGGCTACCGTTTGTTCTCTTTGCCTACCGAGAGGTACCCCAAGCATCAACGGGATTCTCACCGTTTGAGCTCCTCTACGGATGGCAGGTACAAGGACCCCTGGACCTGCTGAAGAAAGGCTGGGAGGAGGAACCTACATCCAAGATGGAGGAGAAAGGTGGCATCGTACAGTATGTGCTAGAGATGCGAGATCGCCTGGAGCAGTACAGAGAACAAGCCGAAGAGAACCTACAGGAAAAACAACGAGCACAGAAAAGATGGTATGACCAACGCGCCAGGCTACGACAACTCCAACCGGGGCAGAAGGTATTACTCCTGTTGCCAACTTCGACGAGCAAGCTACTGGCTAAATGGCAAGGACCATACAGCGTCGTCCGCAAGATGGGGCCAGTCACCTATGAAGTTCATCATCCGGATAAGGGCAAGACCAGGCAGACCTACCACGTGAACCTACTAAAGGAGTGGAAGGAGCCACCCGGTAAGGGACCCGAAACATCTCTGCTGGTGAGGAAGGTGGAGGTGGAAGAGGAATCAGAGGATGCAAAGAGGCAGCCGTCTGTGGTGAATCTATCGCACCTAGAAGACTCCAAGAGGAAAGAGCTGCAGCACCTCCTGAACCAGTTTCCCGCTATGTTCCGTCAGAGGCCTGGACGGACTGAGCTAACCCAACATACCATCCACCTTTCAGATCCAACACCATCACGCCAACGTCCTTACCGGGTGCCTGAGAGGCTGGTGGAACCTTTAACCCCCTGAGGTCTACGGTATCGCCGGCGATACCAGCTCGCTTTTTTTTTATTAGTGTAAAAGAAACTCATAAATACTCTGTTGACTTTGATTTTCCATAGGAGTTTCATACATCAATCGATTCTGTTAAATGTGTATTATTTTTGTGTATACTCACAATAAAAACAAAGTGTTGTGCTTTTTGCCAAATAAAGAAAAATAAACACGAAGCGAGTTCTGCCTTCTCTCTGCCAGTGAAGTCCATTCTGAAACGCGTCCGAAAATTAACAATAACTCAGCGAATACTCAGTCAAACAAGCATACAGACAGACAGGCATGAAGCTTGAATTCTCTTCTTTTAAATGAAGTCATTTATATAAAAAAACAATTATTCTCATCTTGTGAAATCTGTATTAAAAGAGAGCGATTCCAGTCGAGCTCATCTCATCTCATTACGTTATAATCGGCCCCGCCCACGGAGAGCGCGCGCTATTCAAACGCAAATGGCTGAGGCAATCCTGTGAACGCCCACATCAGCTCGAGAAAACACACAAGTTTATTTAGATCATTACTTGTTTACACCGTCTTGCAGCGCTGTGAGGAATAATACTAATGGAAAATGTCCCTCAGAAGTGCGGGTATATCGAGGAGCGAGCTGAGGAATACAAGTAAGTTTTTTCCTTCTCACGTGAATTTCTTCACGTGGGTTTCTGTTTATGAATGAATAAACGGCATGAATGCGCGCTGTTTACCACAGCTGGCAAAGACAGTTTAAATTTAAATCGCGTGTGTGAATGAATGATGATGTTTTAGCAAACTGTATTGCTATACTGAGATAAGTAAACATCGACTGAATGTTGAAATAAAATGTAGGCTATTTGTATAAGCAACGTATTAAACTGCAAATTAACAATATGCCCTAATATTTCATGAAAACAACGTTACAGTCAGACGAAATATGAAAGACAACATTTTGTTGACCAGATTTGGGTACAGTTTTTACTGTAGAATATACTGCCACATCAAATAAGCTTTTGTTTAGCCATTTCTATATATAAAATACTATTTTTGTCAAAAATAAAGTCATCAACTAAGATGTTAGCTGTTCCAATGTTGGTTATATTCAAACTAATGAATACATAGATAAAATGTAGGGCCTATAATCATTTTTTTTTACAAAGAAAGAGTACACTTGAAATATTGTTGAAATTGTAATTATTGTTGTAATTGTAACCATTTTAATAAAATAGCAAAACATATTTACAAGATAGATGTAAGCAAAATCTTAAATGGTCAATATAAGTCTTCTTCTAAATATATCTTTTGTCCTTGCATTGTGGCTCAGTCAGTGTCACACCTGAGTGAATGGCTCATCATTATGCAGAGTGGGTGTATTCTAAAGTGTAAACCACTCCTCGTTCACGCCCCCCTCGCATATTGGCTTTCCAAGCAAAACCTGTTTTACATCAATTTAAATCAATGTATGGTTTTATGTGAACGATAAAGCAAGACTATTTTCACATAATTTTGAAGAAAAAACTATAGGCGACGACATCCATAAGTCAAAAGTCTTATTGCCACATATTTAGTATGTGTTTTGTGGTCTTATTTCAAAAATTTTAATTTTTAGTTTTTTCGATAACCACGCATAAACATTATTCTCTCAAAAATGAAAACATGTACATACATGTGGCTCACATATTATTGTAGTCCTGTTTGTGCTATATAGAGTGAATTTACACCTTTGCCATTAATATGTTTATAAGCAACTGAAAAAAGCACAAATGTCAGAGCATGTCAGAACACCCCCAGGGCCCAAAAAAACGCTCAGACTCCAGAGGGTTAAAGGAAGAGATCAAGGTGATGAAGGAGCTAGGAGTGATAGAACCTTCAACGAGCGAGTGGAGCAGCCCGATGGTGATCATACCCAAGAAGGATGGATCCCTGCGTGTCTGCATCGACTTTCGTAAGCTCAACGCCCAATCTAAATTCGATGCATACCCCATGCCAAGAATAGATGATCTGCTGGAGAAAATTGGAAGAGCTCGGTACATCACCACGTTAGACCTGTGTAAGGGATACTGGCAGGTACCCCTCAACCCTCAGTCCAGACCATACTCCGCATTCCGAACACCATTAGGACTATATCAATTCACAGTCCTTCCTTTTGGCCTGCACGGGGCACCAGCCACATTCCAGAGGCTGATGGACAGAGTCCTCCAAGACTGTGAAGACTGGTCTGCGGCATACCTGGATGACGTGGTAATCCATAGCAATTCTTGGGAAGAGCATCTTCAACACCTCCAACAAACCCTAAAGAGGATAGAGGAAGCAGGATTGACATTAAACGTTTCAAAATGTGAGTGGGCAAAGAAAGAGGCAAACTACCTTGGGTATCACTTGGGCAACGGACAACTGAGACCACAGATTGACAAGGTGGAGGCAATCCGAAAGAGCCCACACCCAAAGACCAAGAAAGAAGTGAGGTCATTCCTAGGACTGGTAGGCTGGTACAGGAGATTTGTACCAAACTTTGCCTCCATTGCAGTCCCCCTGACTAACCTGTTGTCAAAACCGGTGAAGAACCCTATTAGATGGACTGATGACTGCGAGACAGCTTTCACAACGCTAAAAGACAAGATGTGCTCCAGCCCAGTCCTGCAGAGTCCAGACTTTTCTCAGAGGTTCCTGGTGCAAGTAGACGCATCCGCAACAGGGATTGGTGCGGTCCTTGCCCAGGGAAGCGCTGGAGAAGAGAGGCCAGTTGTTTACCTCAGCCGGAAGCTACTGCCCCGGGAAACTAGATATTCGGCGGTCGAGAAGGAAGGTCTCGCCATCAAGTGGTCCCTGGACAGCTTACGCTACTACCTCCTTGGTCGAGAGTTCGATCTAGAAACCGACCACCGGGCCCTAACCTGGATTCAGTCCATGAAGGACCACAATGCCAGAGTCACACGGTGGTACCTCGCCCTGCAGCCGTACTGTTTCAAGATACGGCACCGACCGGGCAGACTCAACGTGGTAGCCGACTACCTGTCCAGGTTTCCGGCCAGTACGCGGCTAGGAGAGGGGGAAGGTGATGTGATAAAGTCACATTAGCTGCCACCGCTGGGGAAGCAGCACTGGCACAAACACATACATGCATATATACGCACATACATACTGACCTCATTCATCAACATCTCGTTCCTCCCTGCCATAGACGCTATCATAGGAACGGGTGCACACGCGATGATGATAGCACCTGGACATTCATCCATTTCTCCACTCTCCTTTCCATATTCATTCCCCGGTCATTTCATACACTTACATTGCACTGTCTGGTTGTTTCGTTCGTGTTGTTTGTCCGTGTGGGCGTAGTCAGTCTTCCGGCGCCATCGGCCGAACCGAACGAGCGAGCGGCGGCCGTTTATGACGTCATGGCAGGGTCGCGTCGGCGCATCGAAACCGGAAGCAGACGAAACCATTGTCTAGTGTGAATAGGTGTGTAGTCAAATGGAAAAATTATGTGTTAAGTGTATTATGTGTGAATGTATTGTGTGTTTTATTTGGGTATATGTGTATTATTAATATATATAATATATTGGGAATGGATAATCAAATAGATGAAGTATTTGTGTATGTATTAATTGTTATATGTTTCGGGAATTGATGTGTCCCAAAAAGGGGCGGGGTTTGGCCTATTTAAGCCAAGGCCAAACCTAAAGTCATCACTTGTTAACCAAGTCAGAAAGCGAGAGTGCAACTGTGGTGCCTCAAGCGAACAAAACCTTTGTGTACTGTAGATACGTTTTTGTTAAAGAGTTTTCGTCTTTATCTTTTTGTTGTTGTACTTTTAGGGTTTTTCTTTCCCTTTTTGTGTGCACCTGTACATATACTTCACTGCGGACGGTCTTCTTATTGGCACTGTAAATAAATTCCACCTTGCACGAAGTGCTTCTGCGAGTGCGCCATCCTTTTACATCCATACACGGACTCACATTTCTCCCCGAAGGCGAGCTGGTGTGCTCATCTTCATCACAGGCTAAGTCGACCCAATCTGCCAGACTTGCCGACTTTTAGAAAACGTTGACTTAGCCTGAAAATATGTTTTAATTTTCCCCATCTATATATTAATTAATATGTTATTATCCTCTGGTCTATACATACTGTACATTTCATTTTTTGTTGAGCAAGTTGCACAGTATTTGTAGTGTTCTCTGTACCTATTGTCCTGTGTATTGTTCATAATAAAGTTCGTAATAAAAAAATAGTCTATGGTCCCTTGCTCTCTGCTGCACTACAGCCCTCCCTCCACAGCTCCTCCCCCACCACAACAGAGTAAACATGCAGGGCCACTGATGACGGCGGATAAACAGTTATTGCACATTCACTGGTAGGGAGGAAACATCAACAATATGCTTTACATTGACTATGGCCTGCCCATACTTTGACTACAAACTTGGTCCTCAAATCATTACGTATTTTGCAATACATGTAATGTAACTTCATAACGTTGCACTCTTTCTATAAGTTTTAGCTAGCAAGATAATATAACGGTAACGTTAAAGTATGTAAGTAATTATTCTAGCGATGTGTAATGCTAAATAAGGTTTGCTAGTACATTATTTCAGCAATATGACAAGCCAGTGAATTAGCAGGAGTTTTGACACCGAATCAATGGGCTCCGACGGGCTTGTTTATCGTCGTCGGTCTTTTTCCGTTTACCTGTCTTTGTTGTATGAGCAGGTGCCACTCGAGAAATTGGCAGTTTTGGTTGTTTGTCCGCCATTAGCACAGCTGCGCCTGCGCGGCACACCGGCAATCTTGATTTTGAAAGAAGGTACGCGCTGTGCGAGAGAGGGGTGTGATCAGCGCGTACACGAGCTTGATTGACACTGCTAAGACACTCCTCCTGGCTCTGATTGGTTGTTTCTGACCGGGAGCGGTGTATTTCTGCAAATGGCAATAGGACCACTGGGAGGAGCCAGAGGAGCTTGATTTTTTCACAGATTATCTGTCTCATATTCTACTGTCAGGACATAATGACAGTTTTAACAAATATATAAAAAATACATTTTTACAAAAGTTACCTACTGCAGCTTTAAGCTGCATCCGTAACGGCGTTTTTGTTCTTAACACTCATGACCATTCAGCGTTACATGGCAGTGGTTCATCCTCTGTCTAACTGGGAGAAATGCAGAGGCTCTTCAGTCACTCCCTTTATCGTTTGGATCCTGAGCGGAACGGTTTCACTGCTCGTTTCACTTCATAGCAAAAAATGAAATATTCCACATCATTGACATCATCTGTGGTATGTTATTTGATAGCCACTGAAAATGTGGGGGCATGTTTACATGTTTATCTTAACCTCAGAGAGATCAGATTCACACTGGCACCATATTAAACACTGGTGGACCTAAACATCACATTGTTCCACATGCAAAAGTTTAATCTAGGCCAGCAAAATGTCAGAATCATACAACCACAGCCCTAATTTACTGTGACAACTTAATTTGTAACACTAGGAACACAAAGCAGTCTTAAGTCACTTCCAGATAAAAAGTTTTATTGATTTTCATCATTTGTACATGCATATAGATCGACTTGGTAGGGAGAAAACGCTTCAGTTCTTTAAAGTGGTACTCAGTGCTGTTGATTAGGTCTAGGGCACATGGGTGCTTTATGAGAAGTGCTCTATAAATAATAAGTCTTCACTGAGAAATCTGTCCCTGACGTCTCAGTAAACAAGTTGTGCTTGTTTTAAACCTTCACCCACCATTCTGCTAACAGATTTTGTGCAACATTCATGTATACTTTTTTTAGTGTTTGCATATCAAGATTTACAGTTTCTTCTTTTCAAGATATTTAATTGATCCCTGCTGCTTCTTTTTTTTTTTGCATGGTGTCCACTGACCATCCACTGATACTGATCACAACAAAAACAGAGTCTTTTGTTGTTTACAAGAGAAATCGCTTCATAATATGTCCTACATAGGATACTTGGTTTTCCATGAGCCCTATGACATATTGATTATTTATATCTCATAGGGCTGGGATGGAAACAGCTACATGATGCAGCAGCACTTACAGGGCTGTACCGACAGCATGTGTTACGAGCCTATTGATGAACAGAGGATTTAAAAAAAAAAAAACTAAAACAAATCAGCCCTTTAACAACAGCTCTACAAACAAATCCTCAAAACTTCACTTCATCTGATAAGGCAGAGGAAAGACATAGGTAGCAGCATTTCAGATTTATTTATTACGTTATGATTACATTCGAAAGATCTCTTGATTTTAAAGATGAGCTTGTATGGGTTCTACCGATTAAATAGACGTAACCTCTCATTTACGCGTAAGTCTCTATATTACAAGTTGCTTTCGGGTGTCTGTGATTAATCCTAAACAAAACAACATGGCAAGCAAACCATCAGCTGGGTGAATCTCACAAAAACACATCCAGGCCACATTTCAACCTAAAATCTAATGGGGGGGGGGGGAAGTAATACAATTTGTTTTATTTAAATCAGTATTGATTAAAGGCAGTAGAACAGTTACAATGGTATATAAATACTTCACAATTTACAAATGTACTGCATTATTACTATAATGAGAAATTGTGAGGATGTGCTTAATTTTAACAAAATGTGAAAAAATTACTTTTTTTTTTCTTCCATTTAATTTTAAGTTAAATATATCATGGATATGTTTCTGATAAGTTGCATGAGATTCGAATCACCCAACCACATTAGGAAGAAAATAAAGATCAAGTATGAAAGCTTTGCTTCGCTCGGACTGCGCAGAGGACCGTACGTTGGAGTGAAATGAGACGTAATTCAAGAGGCAAAAATCTGTTCAAGCTTTACAAAGAGGGCAGAAAATAAGTTCTCTTCATTTGAACATTAATTATAAAACAAAGCAGAGCCACTCAATTGCTGGCATAACGAGAGCAAAACTATGAGGTTTCGCCATAAATCTACCCAAACACAACAAACATCATTCTCTCGTCACACATTCCTTATGGTTAGCACTTCACAGGAGCTTCCACGACAGCGACGACACTTTTCTTCAAGTACTAAATGTGCCTTCACAGTCACCACGACTCCCCAAATGACGGAAGATGTGGTTCCTGGAGCGTACCACTTCAGTTTGGGGAGACAGGAGCTGATTACAGGAAGGAGAAGCCAAGAGATCAGTCTCAGCTGCGAGGACACGTTTCGTTTTTGCCATTTTAGGTGACTAAGTGTCAGATGAAGGGAAGTACAGTGAGGGGTCTCCCTCGGACTCTATTTCCTGTGTTGCAGGTTGCACTTCCACAATTATAAATGTTCATATATCTATAATGGGGGAAAAAAATCTAAATAAGGTTAAAAATAAAGGAGACATGGTATGTCACCAAAAAAAAAAAAAAAAAATCAGTGTTGCGTCCAGACTGACTGACCTGAGAGAAGTGTTTACTGTGCCGGGTCCTCCTCCAGTCCACTCACGTTATGCGTGCTGCCATTCTCTCTGAAAGCCAAAATGGGAACCTTCCTCTTCTCCTCCTCTTCCTCATTTTCCACTTCCTCTCCATCTCCATCCTGACGGGATAGTTTGTTCGCCATGGGAAGCTCTATGACCTCCTCGAAGGCTTCTGTGACACCACCGTTTTCTCTGAGTTGGGCAGTCACGCTTGCAGTGAAGAAAAAGCCACAGATTACAAACTGGTTTTTTTTATATAGATCAAGTTCAAGTTTCTCTGATTAAGCATATTGTTGAATTAACTGCTTCTGCTTGTATTCTCATTTGTAAGTAGCTTTGGATAAAAGTGTTTACTTAATGAATAAATTACAGACAGTTTTCATACTGTCTGTTAATGAATTATCAAAAGCTTATTAAAGAATAAAGTTGGACTTCCTCCTGTCACCAGTAGAGGACAGGAGAGATGCAGATCAACATTCGTGTCAGACCATTTTCTACATTAAAGGTATAGCGGAGGATCTTTCCAAATTTTAGATAAGACCCGCCCTCTCCACTTTTTGAAAAGTTTGATTGATTCACCAGAATGATTGACAATTAGGAGGACCAATAGTTTAGACTACCCACCAGGAAGTAAAACATCCTCCGCTATACCTTTAAACTAGAAACAATTTTCCAAAGTGACTTTGAAATGAGGACAATTCAATAGTAAACTAGAATAGCACATACCTAATGTACAGTAAGCATCGCAATGTGGGATTTTTCTATTGCTTTCTTAATATAAAGACAAATGAAGGTGTTTATTTATATAGATAGATAGATAGATAGATAGATAGATAGATAGATAGATAGATAGATAGATAGATAGATAGATAGATAGATAGATAGATAGATAGATAGATAGATAGATAGATAGATAGATAGATAGATAGACTGATCAACAAAAACAATGATAGATAGATAGATAGATAGATAGATAGATAGATAGACAGACTGATCAACAAAAACAATGATAGATAGATAGATAGATAGATAGATAGATAGATAGATAGATAGATAGATAGATAGATAGATAGATAGATAGATAGATAGATAGATAGATAGATAGATAGATGGATAGATGGATAGATGGATAGATGGATAGATGGATATTGTTTATTACATTTTTGGACAGAATGGGAAATTATGCAAGTTGGAATCAAACTGAATATGTGTTTCAAATCACATTAACTACCAGGCCTCGGCTTTTCACATTTGTTATTATGAATAATTGTGAAAGAAATCTCACCTGTGACCTGATGTGGGCAGTATGGGTGTGATGAAGCTGGGGTCCGAGAGTCCGTTACTGTCACTGCGTCCGGTCTCAGAGGTCTCCGGAGCCTGAGGGGTCGACACACTCACTGAGGGACTGCTGGATATTGAAATCACTGAGACAGACAAGAGAGAGGGACATTAATGATGTCAGATTAAGAGGAAAAGGTAAGGTCAGGGAGGACACACTATGGTGCACATGTACATGTAAAAATCACAGCTCACCTGAATCCTGTCCGCTCTGCTGGCTGACATCGCCATTTCTCTGTGGGGTGGCTTTCTTCAAAACACAAAATGTGTAAAACAGAAAGTGTGTTAGAGATAAAGCCAGCACTTCGAATGAAAAACAACAATGCCGAAAAAGCAGCAGCAATTGCTTTACATCTTTACCTGATCAGATCGGCGTGTGCGTTTCATAATTTCCTCAAGGCGCTGTGACAGACAAGAACACAATCAGGTAACTGTAAAATCCTGTAATTACCTTAAAAGTCACTCAATAAAATGAACTTGTTTACCTTCTTCCTCTCCATTCTCTCAGCCTCCTCTTTCTGGAAGTGTTTCTCTCTCTCCAGACGCAAACGCTCTGCCTCTTCTCTCTGGCGAGCCTCTTCTTCTTCTTTCTGAACATACAGGGCCACACAAAACACACTGGCATTTGAAATTTTACGTACAGTATATGCATTATTCAGCATGCATTAACTTTAGGGCTGTCAAACTTAACATGTTTTTGAAATTAATCAAGTGAAAAATGTTGGTTAGTTCACATATTACAAAAAAAAGTGGCTTTAGAAAGTGCCAATATATTGTTTGTACACATTTAATTTGACTATATTCATATTCATTAAAATAATCCATAGTATGCATTATATATGTATTTTATATATATAAAAAAAAACTATTAGAGGCAAATTATCTACATATATACACTACTTTTCAAATGTTTGTGGTCGGTAAGTTTCTTTAATGTTTTTGAAAGTCTCTTACGATCAGAACAGCTGCATTGATTTGATCAAAAACAACAGTAATATTATGAAATATTATTACAAATTAAAATAACTCTTTTCTATGTGAATATATTGTAAAATGTAATTTAATCCTGTGATTAAAGTGATTCAGCATCATTACTCCAGTCTTCAGTGTCACATGACCCTTCAGAAATCATTATAATATGATGCTCAAGAAATATTTAAAACAGCTGTGCTGCTTAACCCTCTGAGGTCTGAGGGGTTTTTGGGGTCCTTGAGATGTTCTGACATGCCCTGACATTTGTGCTTTTTTCAGTTGCTTATAAACATATTAATGGCAAAGGTATAATTACACTCTATTTAGCACAAACAGGGCTACCATAATATGTGAGCAACATGCATGTACATGTTTGTATTTTTGAGAGAATAATGTTTATGCATGGTTATTGAAAAAAAAAAATAAAGTTTCTGAAATAAGGCCACAAAACACATACTAAATACGTGTCAATAAGACTTTTGACTAATTGATGTCTTTGCCTAGAGTTTTTTCTTCAAAATGATGTGAAAATCATCCTGCCCTTATCATTCACATAACACAATACATTGATTTAAATCTTGTAAAACACTTTTTGTTTGTAAAGGCAATATGCGCAAGGGGCGTCAACCATTCAACAGCATCATGCATATGTAGTGGTTCACACCTTAGGAGACAATGGGGCCCGCATACTTAATGAGCCATTCATTCAGGTGTGTCACCTATAGCCACAAGAAAGAATGCAAGAGCAATATATATACAGTATATATATATATATATATATATATATATATATATATATATATATATATATATATATATTCTACCAAATTGGTTCACAGTTGGAAGCATGTCAATTTTTTTTTTTTTTTTCATAAATTTTGCTTGCAAACTGTATAATATCCAAGGAAAACATGTCTATTAATTGTGCAGTTAATTCTCATACTGTATTTTCAGTTTTGGAATATGTATCCTCTCCCCAAATTTGTCAATAATAAAACACAATAAAAATTATTTAAAGAAAATGCTTATATTTACCTTTTAAAATTTGTTTACATCTACCTTGTAAATATATATTTTTTTATTAAAAAGGTTACAATTACAACAACAATTGAAGTGTAATCTTTCTTTGTAAAAACTAAAGTATACATTTTATCATACATATTTCAAACTTCGAATATAGCCTACATTGACAAAACATACTATATTTAACATATTAGCAAAAATTGGCAAACAAAAGCTTATTTGAGGTGGCAGATATTTTACAGTAAAAATGTGTAATCTATCCAAAACTAATCAACGAAATGTTGTCTTTCATTTGTCTGTAACATAGGTCTTTCGTTTTTATTATAAGGAATATAAATGTTAATTTGCAGTTTAATACGTTGCTTATACAAATACATTTTATTTCAACATATTTCAATCGATTTTACTCAGTATAGCAAAATAGTTTGCTAAAAGCAGATCATTTATTCACACACAGAAACGCAATTCAAATTTAAACCGTCTTTTTGCGAGTTGTGGTAAACAGCGCATCTCTGACGTTCATTCATTCACACAGAAACGCGATTTACTTGAGAATGAAAAAAAAACTTACTACATTATTCCATCCGTTGCTCCTCGAAATACCAGCACTTCTGAGGTAAGTTTTCCATTATTATTATTCCTCACAGCGCTGCGAGACAGTATAGACAACTACACTTATCTGAATAAACTTGATGTGTTTTCTCGAGCTGATATGTGGGCGTTCACAGTTTGTATGGGATCGTCTCAGTCATTTGCTTGAATAGCGCGCGCTCTCCGTGGGCTGGGCCGATTATAACGTAATGAGATGAGATGAGCTCGACTGGAATCGCTCTCTTTTAATACAGATTTCACAAGATGAGAATATTTGTTTTTTATATAAATTACTTCATTTAAAAGAAGAGAATTCAAGCTTCATGCCTGTGTCTCTGTATGCCTGTTTGACTGAGTATTCGCTCAGTTATTGTTCATTTTCGGACGCGTTTCAGAATGGACTTCACTGGCAGAGAGAAGGCAGAACTCGCTTCGTGTTTATTTTTCTTTATTTGGCAAAAAGCACAACACTTTGTTTTTATTGTGAGTATACACAAAAATAATACACATTTAACAGAATCGATTGATGTATGAAACTCCTATGGAAAATCAAAGTCAACAGAGTATTTATGAGTTTCTTTTACATTGATAAAAAAAAAGCGAGCTGGTATCGCCGGCGATACCGTAGACCTCAGGGGGTTAATATTGTTTTGTTGCACATTTTTATTCAAGATTCTTTGAAAATTTAGAGCATTAATGTGGTTTTTATATTTAAAGCAAAAAAAGCATTAATTTGAAACATAAATGCATTTACTGTTACTTTTGGTCAATTTAATGCATCTTAAAAAAAAAAAAATCTTATTGGCCACCAACTTTTGAACAGTACTGTATATAAATAAATAAATTCCGCCAAAATCAATCAATGTTGAATTATCTATTTACAGCCCTAATGTTGATGTGTTATCTTAATAAAGCACATATTGAGTGTTGTGCATTTATTTATCGGTTTGGTGTGATTAATGAACGAGATTGTTGTGTGTATATGTTTGTGTACCTGTCTCTGCAGGCGTTCAGCTTCCTCTCTCTCCCTCTGAGCCCTCTCCTCCTCTAATCGCTTCTCCTCCTCCTCCTCTCGTCTCTTCTTCTCTTCTGCCTGCCGCTGCGCCTCCTCCTCTCTCTTGGCTCGCTCCTCTGCCTTCCTCCGAGCCATCTCCTCCCTGCTGCGCCTGCACGCACACAGGCACATGATCATTCAAAAGATTCTTTCAAAATAAACGAATGTAAAGTGCTTTGGTTGTGTTCAGTGTACATTTAGACAACACTGTAGATTACACAACCCTGCAACATATTTGCTGAATTAATTATTACTAAAGTTTTGCTCAAGCACATCACAGTTGCCCACAAAATATGATGTGCATTTCATAGCATTTTTGATTTCAACATCCATTTGTAAGGTGAAGAAGAAAACTGCCACAGATACATGATTCCTCTCTTCCTCTGAGCCAGGTTACAACTATCTAATTTTCTCATGTATGACATTATTTTATGCCTAATCCTGATTTCCTGACCCAGATGTTTCCTGCTATATCTGTGGGTGAATTAAAACTGATACATACGTATCATATCGTGTGTGTGTGTGTGTGTGTGTTCATGATGGTAAGTTTTTATTGATGTTTTTTATTTTTGAACTCAGCATCATAAAATTAGGTAATACGATCAGGCTTTTTTTTTGGTGCAAATCAGCAGAAATATTTGTCAAAATGCAGGGCTGTTATTGCAACTAGTTTTAGAGTAGCTTCCCCAACAGTGGATATAATAACAGTGCTCATGAACATCTCTCACACGCACCTTTCAGCCTCTTCCTGCTGTCTCTTCTCCTCCTCTTCTCTTTCTCTCTGTTCTCTGGCCTGCCGTCGTTTCTCAGCCAGCAGACGAGATGCCTCCTCGGGATCTGTTGTGCCTGCAGAGGGCCGTGCTGTTGGAGAACTTCCAGAACCTTCTACAAAAAGAAAGAGCCACAGGAATATAATATATGATGCTAGTTCAATTGAACTTGATGGTTCATGTATGGCTGCGCAGTATTACAGACCAGCAGAAGGCTCTGGTTTAGTTGCAGGAGCCTCTGGTTTAGTTGCAGGAGCCTCTGGTTCAATTTTAGGAGGTTCAACGTCCTCTTTTTTGCCCCCCTCTCGTTCTGGGGTAACTCTCGGGCTCTCTGATGTCACTCTGTTGGGCCTGAGATTGCCTGGCAATAAGGAGGGGTTACTAGGAGACAGTGGAATTGATGCTGGGGGAGGAGGAGACCTGGACTTTTTGGGGTTAAACGTCTTCTGAGAGGGTTTAGCAGTGGAGCCCCTGAGGAACAGACAAATAATTATAATAATTATTATTTAATCAGTGAGGGAAAAGTTTTACTCCTTTTCATTCTATCCAGCAAAACTCGCAGCAAACATATATATATATATATATACACACACACACACAGTATATATGTGTATGTATGTATGTAATACAAGTAATTATAGAAATCAGAAATTGGTTTTAACATAGGATGATTATGAAGTTTTGTAATTATTTTAGTTTTTAATTTACTAACCCTGGTTGACTGTTTACCCAACAAAACATCCAAAAATCAAAACAAATTGTGCAAATATTTCCACAAATTTTCAGTATAGAAACCCCTCTTGGTTGTGAAAATTAGATGCATCTTCAGACAGAATGACATACTGAATATACTCTTATTCCACATCTTATAAATGGTGCTTATACCTGTTGGGGGATGGATTGGTGACCCTGCTGCGATCACTGACAGGAGAGGGAGATCTCTTGGGTGTGAACAGGCTCAGACTGGGAGTGGGATATGACAGGTTACTCCATGACTTCCTCACATAGTCCTTATCCTTCCTGTCAATCTATACACAGAGGCACGTATCTATACACAGTACTTCCATAACACATTATACAAAGATCAACACATTGCAGTTGCCCTACACAGACTCTTAAGTACATATTTACACCAATACCATACCAGGATATTCTGGGTGGTCTTTCTGCGAGAGCTGCCGTCCGAAGGGATGAACCCTGCTCTGATTGGTCTCTCAAAATTAAGGCCTGCTTTGATTGGTCGCTCGGCGCTGCGTGACTGGATGGACTTGAAGGACATGGTGCTCATTGGGTGACAGGAGGCTGAGCGAGGACAAACGGGGGTCACTGTACCACGATCAAGTTTAACCAACCAGGGTGTATTATGAAAAAATTAAATTGATCCATTATGGACAAGAGGAGTGACAGCAAGTAGGGTGCGCAAAAGAAAAAAGGTTAAAAAAGGGATGAATGAGTGGTGAAAAAGTGGAAAGGGAAGAAGAAGAAAGTGTGTATTAGTATCTACAAAGCTCTAGAGTCTAGACAGAAATTAGGCAATGCTGATCATCACTGATGGAGGACAATCTGAGAGCATGTTCGTAATGGCATACTACCATAACATTTTTGCAGTATTCATTATGTATACTGTTTAATTTGTACATTTACTGTATGCAAAGCATTGCATTTGTCTAAATGTGAACTTAAATTGGAATAAAACTGCAAACATTGTTCATTTCTAAACAAAAAATGGACGTCTCACAAATTATTAGGTTGACAACAACATAGCATACTTTTTCTTTTTGCACTGTGAAGTGTTTCACACACTATTATAAAACAGCAGGCAGTGAAAAGTATGGCACAGCATGCAGTAGGGTAGTATTTCATTCTGAATGCAGACAATTAAATTCCTAATAGTCAAATGATGATGCAACTTTGCCCATTTTAGAAGCCTTTAATTTAATCAGTTGATAACAGAATCCCCAAACAGAAGAAGAAGAAAACCCCAAACAATTAGCAAGAAAGACAGAACATATAAATACACACAAGAGATTAGCATCAGCTGTATTTGTGCACGCACACACACACACACACACCAGTTTTAGATGCAGAGGGCAGTAACTGGGCAAAGCTGTTGCAGAGAGAAGTCTGTCTAAAAGAGGTGTTTTGTTTTAAGACAGGGACCTTGCCAGAAACAGCTCACAGTTCTCCAATACTCTTTCTCTGCTCTCTTTCTTTGTAAATGTGTTTTCACATCTTGAAGTTCAGCTATTGTATAAGTAAAAGCTACTTTGAAAATGCATCTTGTCAAGCTATGAGCTTCTCATACTTTCTAGCTATTCTACAAGTTACTATCAAAAAGTTTCGTTTATAACACTGAAGCTATATACGTTTTTTTTTAGAAGCATAACAGTAACTCAGATGTGTTTTGTTTTTTTAAAGTATAGCTTTTGTATGACAAAAAAGCAACGTATTTTATAATATTTTTTCTCTTTTTTAGTCACACCTCATCAAAACTTGTCAGAAGATGGCTTGAAAAGCTATACTATTTTTAAAACATCCGAGTTACTGTTATGCTTCTGAAAAACATGGTTAAATAAGAAACAATTGTACCTCAACACTGGTCAGGTCTTACAGAACGCTCCACGAGCTAGGGTGTAAAATTAACACTTGCCACCAGACAAATGCAGGCACTTATTGTGCAGTGTCAGGTCATTTTGCTTATGTACCGACCAATGTGGCAGGAAACCAGTAAGATGTCTCTTAGCTTAACATTTAACAAGAATTTAAAGCAACACATGCACAACTCAATTTCAGGTTTGTTGCATGTTATTTTATATCTTTGAATTTAATAAAAATTTGAAAAGGTTGCTGGTTAAATTGGCCATTCACCAGCTGATAGGCAAAAAAGTTAATTTCCCACCCTATCTGTGACCAAAATTAACATAAAAAAAGTCTATTAGATTGTTTCATGTTGTGCAAGTGTTTGTGTTCTACCTGCTTCTCCAGACAAAGACATGGCGCTGCGACTCCTGGCCAGGTAGGAGTGTGTTGGTGTCTGTAGTCGAGTGATCATTGTATTCTCCCATGGGGTAAGAGGCATGCGACGCATACCTGTACAACACACACATGCACATTCTCAACAAAAGTCCTAAATAAGCAGGTTAAACATCCAAAAGTAAAGCACTTGACACACATGAATACCATCACATGCATTCATAACTTCATATGCCCAGAATAGGTTACCCATTTGCATCATCTGCTGGTGACAGTGAATCATGCATGTTTTAAAATGTTTTGAGTTAAGTGAGACCAACCAATCAAGGAAAAACAGAGTTAGTAACCCTAAACATAACCACCAGTGGAAAGACAACATGAAACTGCAATAACACCCCATTTAAAGTCTAAATGAAAATGGACTTGATTTTATCCATCATGATTTGACTGGATTATGAAAAGTCAGCTATGAAATGAATATTATTTTGACCACCACACATGGCCAGTCGAGCAGCAAAAATCAGTTACTACATTAAACAGGAGTATAATGGAGTCAGGAGTCAGTTACTACATTAAATTCCTGAAAACAAATGGTTTCTTTAAAATAACATGCACTGATTAATTGTGCACAATAACATTAAAAAAAAAAAGTAAATAATTCTGTTTTGTTTTCATGTTGTCTTTTAAAAAAAGGTGGCAAATTGCTGTAGGGAAAAAAAACAAGCAAGAACCAAATATCAAAAACAATATACAGTCAAATGCCAGTGAAGCCCTGAAATAAAGCATGCAGCAATGCACACACAGTACAACCCTTCCCCACTATTTTTATAGCTTAACGATTATTCGCTAATGTATAACCCCTTTAAAACTTACACAAACTTCAACATGCAATAATGCTGGAAGAAACTGCATGACTCAGGGCTCAAGACTAAACACGACAAATCACAGAACTGCATGATTATAGATTTGCTATTATTTAGTTTAGAAGCACTTGGTGCATGCAATAAAGTGCAACATGTTGAGTATAAACTCGAACATTTTCTCCATATGGAAATAGATTTTTATTTGAACGATAACTTAAACATTTAAAGACAGACTTATTGTGAGTTCAGAGGTTAATAATCAATGGTATATGCTTTTGTTAAAAGCATACACACATACATATTTTTCAGTACACTTAAATTCTATTGTTTCTGTAGGTATAAATCAACAACTTTGAATATTTTTTAGATCTCATCATTACTTTTAATTTGATTATGTCATTTGCAATGCTTCATGGGATTAAAATTCTTTCCCTCATTAAAGCTGTTAAGTCGTTTTGTCCGAATATCAAATACTTTTTTGCTACAAATTAAAGTTTGTAATGTTATGATTCGCCTCATAGCTGGTTGGTTTGATTCATGGCTTATAACACTTTCATTAAGTATTTTTTAAAATACCAATACCAAAAAAAAAAAAAAAAGAATAAATAAAAATACTCCAGAACCAATGCCACTGAAAAAGTGGGCACTATTGCACTCTATGGTGGTGCCTAGATTGAAACAGAATAAACGTATGTTTAATTGAAGTCACATATCAAAACAAAAGTTCTGTAATTTGTCGCTAATGATATTCTATTTTTAACTGTTCATTCATGCTTGTTACTTCATTTAGTCTGAAGCCCTGGGTAGCACAGGTTTGTTGAACCCAGTAAAAGAGCAAAAAAGACTTCTGGATTTCTAAAATCCACCTGCTGGTTTGTCCTGAGGGATCTTCTCTCTGGATATTTGGGATTTAGATAGCGTTTTTTTAATCAAGCAAGATGACGAGAGAGATGTCCGCTTCTGTAAGGCTTGGACGGTACAGCAAAATCACACAAAAACACACACACACAAAAAATATCAATTATGGGTCAATTCAAAAAGGGGATCCTTGGTAAATTATTCATCTAAAAAGGGACTTGTTTGGCTATGAGATTGTGTAAAGATTTTTTTACCTCTATCTGGGGAATTCAGCAAGGTGGCCGAGGAAGATGACAGGCGTTTGGAAATGACTGGATCTGTGTGTTTGGACAGATTCATAGTGGAGACTGACCTTCTGTCAGCATCTACAAACACACACACACACAAATACAACATGAGATGCAAAACTTAATACAACTTAAAGGTGTAATACAGAAAAATGCACTGAAGAAAAGACTAAAGAAAGATAGAAAATGGGTAAGAGGGCATAAGAGGCTTTACTTTTCTACTGTGTGTATGCTTGAAGCAGCTAATGGATGCTAATTTTTAAAAGTTAGGCTAGATCTGAGGAAAAGTGCTTAGCTACGTGTACTAAAGACTACTGAGGATGACGGCACTTTATCACAACCTGCCTTCCACATGTGTCCCAAAATGGACAGACACATTGACGACTTTAAAACTAACAGGACATCTGTGATCTAATATCACCTGTATAGATATTACCTGATTTTAAAGGGGTCATATCATGGAAAATAGGATGTTTCTTGCTCAAAGACTTAAAGCTACTTTTGATGTACTGAACTAGTAAAAAAAAAGTGATCTAAAGTGAGCTTTAATACTTGAAGTTTGTTTTGTACACAAAATCTTAAAGGTGTAAAAGCAAAAAAAGCTGTTGGTGCAAAAAAGTGGACTATAATAAAAAAATGTGACAATCAACAAAGAGATACATGTCCCCTTTAAAACAGAAACTACAAAATGGCTATGAGTCATCTAACATACTACTGTTAACCAGTTTGTTTATGTTTCTGGCTCCATGCTAACTGCTTACGGGAAAGGAAACTAATCATTTATAGGTTATGCTACAAGTTCTAGCTAATGGTGCTAGTCGGCTGCTCTACACTGCCGGTTATATTCACATTGAGAGCGAAACTGCTGCTGACGTGTTAAGCTGAAAACACCATGATAGTGCTCCAGCCCAGCTAGATCCAATGGAAAGAGAGCAGAATCATCAAAACCTGAGAGAGAGAGAGAGAGAGAGAGAGAGAGAGAGAGAGAGAGAGAGAGAGAGAGAGAGAGAGAGAGAGAGAGAGAGAGAGAGAGAGAGAGAGAGAGGGAGGGAGGGGAGAGAGAGAGGGAGGGAGGGGAGGAGAGAGAGAGGGAGGGAGGGAGGGAGAGAGAGAGAGAGAGAGAGAGAGAGAGAGAGAAAGGAAGAGGGAAGAAGAGAAATGCAGAACCATACACAGAGAGAGTGAGAGAGATATTGATGGTGCAGAAAATAAAGGAAACAAAGGGGGTGTGCAGTGAGCTCATGGCTCTGAGTCAGCAAATGTGAGCAGAGAATAAAATAAATGTGTTGTTCTGCATACATAAACCTATTCCATTTATATTTAAACACTATAAAAGGCACTAATATTAGGACTTCAAATCCTGAAAACCAGGCTAAAGTGAGCTTGTATCAGGGAACCACAATTAAGCGTAGTAGGTTTTCTACACACCCTGAATAATTCTGTGCACATGTGTGTTTACCGCTGTTGTGTGACGTGCTAGCTGAGATCGTTCCACCCCAGCTCCAGCGGTTCGACTTCGGCCTGGCTCTCTGGTCTCTCTGACCCCTCTCCATGGTCCTCCTGATAACAGCCTCATACCGTGCCTGAAACACACAAGGACATTTTCTTTCCAGAGAGCATTTTATTGGATAAACGCATCCTTTTTTATTTAGTAAAAGTCTTGATTTTGTTTTTGAGGGGTACTAGAATATGCTTTCATGCTTGATTGTTCAAAAAAACATTATTTTTCACATATTTTTACATATATTTTATATTTTACATTATAACACCTCTCTCCCCAGTCTGGCTCGAACACGCTGATTCAGATAAAGCCCGTCCTTCCGAAATACGAAATGTGCTGTGATTGGTTAGCTGGCCCAGTGTGTTGTGATTGGCACAGCTTAGCGTGTGTTCAGGAAATGTCCCACCCTTGCATAACTGTGAGTTCTGCTCTAGTGTAAATATTAAGGATGGCGGCAATTTCAATCCAATTCGAGCCTGATTCAGACCCTGACAACGTTAATGAACAAGAGGATCGTGCAGAACGGATTTCAAGCTCGGATTTCACAGGACAGATAAACATTGCAATGTGCAGGAATGTGTTTAAAATAAATTTGATTTAAAATCTAAGTTGTCTTCAGCCTTAAGAAGATCAAACAAATGAGTTTTGGAAAAGGGGTTGAAAAAACAGCATCTCTTAGACATAGAAGCAGCTCAACCAGGCCTCGTCCCCTTTTTTGCGGATTCTGTGGGCGGGGATTATTTAAATGAGTAACATTGTGACTTCATAAAGCCCGGAAAAAACGCGTTGTAGTTCTTGGAAAGTGGATTCTGTAAAATAAAATATCTCCCTTTGGAGTGGACTTTGAGCTTTGTAACCTTGCAGATCTTTTTTTATGCTCAAACAGCAATATTACACACTAACTAAAGTTGAAAAAGTGGAAAAGCATAATAAAGATAAAAATGCTATTAAAAAAAAAGTTATGTTTATTTTTATTACAACAGAAGTACCAGAGGGGCTTAGATACTGTAAGACGGCCTTCAAATATAGTGGTGGTCAAACTTGGAGTCTTGCAGTCAAAACTGTTGAGAACCACTGATGTAATTGTGCTTTAATAATGACTGATGAGAAATATAAAGATAAATAATAAAAAGTAAACGTATAGGGTGTGAATATATACAAACAGATGAATAAATTCAACTCCAGAGAAGGGTTTTTCCCGATGTCCTCACCTTCTCCTCCTCCAGTTTCTGCCGTCGTTTCTCCTCCACAGCAGCTCGTCTCCTCTCCTCTTTCACCCGCTGCTCCTCCATCCTTTTCCTGCGCTCCTCCAGCTGTCTCTCATGAAACTGTCGGGCTCTCTCCTCTCTCTCCAACCACTTGGACCCCCGTGCAGCTGCACACACACACACACACACAAACAATCAATTCCCTTAGTCAAGTCGTGGATTTTTTGCTGGCCCTATAACATATACTCCAAATTCAGAAAGACTTATGCATAGTGATTTGTTTATAATTTCAATTCTAACACAACTTTTCCAGTGTAACTTAAGGAGGTCTGGAAATCACAATTTTTGACATTGTCATGACTACTGGACACTGAAGGAAGGAAGGAAGGAAGGAAGGAAAGAAAGAGGATAGATAATATTATTCCTAAATAGCCCAGCTGGTATCTAGATGAGGGAATGCCCTACCAAATATGTTCTGTTCCTGGATGAGGATCCCAAAATGAAAGAGAGATCCCTGATAATGTAAGTTCAACCAGTCATATTTAAGATTTGCAAAGAGGCTGTCATTGAAGGACAGGGCAACACAACTACATTGGAACTCAAAATTGTGACTAATTTCACAGATTAGAAGTCTTTAAAGGGATATTTACCCCAAAAATTTAAATCTGTTATCATTTAATCTTGCCGCAGTAGTCGGTCGTCATCCCCATTGTCATTTAGCTGTAATTAGTTCAGCATCCGGTGATATTGGCAATACCGGTGTTGTCTCAAGTTTATATACTGGTGTGAAAATATATCTTTGAAACACAAATTAAGATATTTTTTAAAGTCTTATGGGTTTGGAATGGCAAGATGGTGAGTAAATGATGACAGAATTTTTATTTCTGGGTGAACTATCCCTTTAAATATAAAGTGTAATGCTAAAGCTATAAGAATATGTAATAAATAATAAGAAAGGCAGAAGTTAAAAGTCAACATTGTGGATTATCAATTTTATTTGCAACCAAGCACTCCAGTAATCGAAAGCGAGCAAAATTAATCCGCCAATCTCTCTCTGGCCTCTCTGTCTGTGCCTATAGCCCCTTACATAAAACTGGGTGTCCTGGTAACAACCTTGCCAAGAGGTTACAAAACAACTGCACCTCGCCACAGCAACCTGCCCCTTCAAGTTAGTCATGCAGTTACAAACAGGGAAAACAGACAGACACAAGAAAGAACAAAATGTGTAAAAAAAAGGCAAGATCAGGAAAAAGTGCAAGAAGTGTAACCCTGAGCTTCACATGGTGAAGAAGGTTTGATTTGACAAATTCACATGATTGACACATTCCAGCAACTCACAGAAATAACAAGAACAACACGTGAACATGTAACTGCTTTTTATACTAAACTGATAATTCATTATGTCTCACATTAGGACTGAGTGAGTCTCTGATCAAAGGTCAACAGTATCTGTGTGTTTGCATAGTAAACCACTAACACTCCACCATGAAATCAAAACTGAACCCATGTACATCTCAATAACCGGCCCGTTCTAAAGATGCATTCGAGTCAAGTCAGCAAATGTAATACCTCTGTTAAAGAATATGTAACAAAAGCGAATTGATATTATTCATAATTTTTTGCAGATTGTTTGTTTTTTACATTTTGTGTACTGTAACTGGATGAAGCTTGCTAGAAAGCACTACTCATTTATATTATTTAGGAGATGACAGTCTTGCATGACTAAACTACATTTCCCATCATTCTCCGATGCAAAACAAGAATTATAAAAAAACAAAGCATCACTTACAGTACATACTATCTATGCATCCTTTGTCATTTGTATCTGTTTTGTATGTAGTACCTCAAAGAAAATGTCTTTGTTAACCCTTTAAAAACCGGATGTGTCGTCGACGACACAGCCAACCAAGCTGTATTCATGTCACTGTAACTCTTTAAAAGTTTTTTTGAATCAAAATAATTCAAATAGTTCCTGAAAGTAGACATCATGCGCTTTTCGCCAATATACGGCTTATTACGGTAATGTCATGCTTTCCGTCTGCAAATGACAGCAGCACGGGATGGAAGGATTTGAACAGAGATACGACGCGCGGAAGGTTAGAGCATTTTGGATTGCATAAAATAATAAAAGAAACGAACAAATACATGGCGAAAGAAGTGTTAGACAGCAGAAGAGGGGATTGGGATGATTTTTAATGAAATTTGGGAGGCGGATGGCCGTTACTCTTTCACGTATCTAAGCTTATAGTGCGTGCATGTGTATGTGTGTGTGCCTATGAATGCGTGCATTTGTATGTGTGCGTGTATGAAAAAAAGTGTCCTAAATGAAAACTGTGCAACCCAATGTCACAAAAAAGACTTGTATATATGTTTTTTTCTAAATAAAAATAAGTAAATTTATTCTAGTTTTTTTTTTTTTTTGTCTATTTAAATTCTATTTACAAACTCACCACACACAATAATGGTCAATAACTTTAATTTGTTGAAAGCTTATCTTTTTCTGAAAAAGATGACACCTTGCACATGAAGATAGCTCATTGTTTTAGAATTTTACAGTAAAAAAAAAATCAAAGTATGTGAAAAACACATATTTTAGCTTCAGGTTCTAAAGGGTTAAAGGGATGGTTCAGCGTAAAATGCACTATGCACTCCTTTGCACTATGACCTCAAGCCAAACACTCCCCCAGAAGCCTTTTTTTCCCTTGGTCAAACATTATTCAAGTTAGAGCTTATTTTGAGATATCAGCCGGATGGCTTAGTGCAGCCGCTAATGGATCCAAGGTTGTATCTCGTAAATTACCCCACTAATAATGCCCAGAATGGTACCAAACTTCTACAGTCGTACAAATAGGTTCTGTACTCATAAAACGAGGCATTGGAAAGTTTGTAAGTACATCAGGAGTTTATTTAAATAACACTTGCCTGACGGCTCATGCCACTGCTAACCCGGACGTCGACGTCACTTCACTGAGTTGAGAAAAGCACGTAAAAGTCCTGGCAGAAAGCAATGCATAAGGATGTAGTGTAACAACGCCCAGTTCCAGGAATGCACTAATATTTTGTTGGTACCAGTTTGCAACAATTATTAGACACTAAGTTGTCAACACTTCGGAAAAAATAATAAAAAAATTGGGATATACCAAAAAACCTTTTCAGCAACACCGGGTGATCGCGCGAGATCCCACACAGAGCACGACATCTATTGCCGGAAGAGACTACCAGTAAAGTAGTGAAGGAGCAAGAAGCGAGAGAACAGCTGAAGAGATCAACGAAAATATATATGCTTTATAAATGCTTCTATTTTCAGATCAACACTTAAAAAGTATTTCGAATATCATCCAGTTATCAATAAATTTCTATGGAGTGTTAAATTCACTAGCTTTTCCCCATAGGCGGAGTTTGACATTCGAGCCAGGGGGGGGCAAAAAAAAAAAAAAAGAAAAAAAAAAAAGATCATTGTAGCAGCTGGGACCTATAGAAGCTTGTTTCCGCCACTGAATAATAAATAAATAATAATAATTGCGACCCCTATAAAGTCGCAAAATGGGAGATATAAAGTCAGAATTGCGTGATATAAAGTCGCAATTGGGAGATATAAAGTCAGAATTGCGTGATATAAAGTCACAATTGCGTGTTATAAAGTCAGAATTGTGAGATATAAACTATTCTGAGGTAAAAAAAAAAAAAAAAAAAAAAAAAAAAAAAAAGTCTGTCTTTTTTTCCCTTAGAATTGGACTTTTTATCTCACAATTGCAACATCTCGCAATTCTGACTTTATTTCTCAGAGATATAAAGTCAGAATTGCGTGAAATAAAGTCGCAATTGCGTGTTATAAAGTCAGAATTGCGTGTTATAAAGTCAGAATTGCGTGTTAGTCGCAATTGCGAGAAAAAAAAGTCAGAATTCTGACTTTATAACACGCAATTGCAACTTTATTTCACGCAATTCTGACTTTATATCTCTGAGAAATAAAGTCAGAATTGCGAGATGTCGCAATTGTGAGATAAAAAGTAGCAATTATCTTTTAAAATGTTTTATTTTGTGGCGGAAACAAGCTTCCATAGGGTCCTATCAATTGGGGCACTCGCACATACTGTATGGACAAAACAAACATGCTAAATAAACACATTTATTTTTAACCCAAGAAAAAACAGTACAACAATACAATCATATTTGTAAACAGGTAGAACTTCGCCCCTTGACTTCGCATCGCATCTTCGTTCGGACACAATTAGGATCAATGAAATGTGGACCACTTTTGCACTGCTAAAATATTATCTTCAACCAAAACGAAAAGATTTTTAAGGTTTTTCTTTCCTTTTTTCAAAACACATTGTGGCAATGAGAGTGATTAAAAAACAAGTTATATTTCGCATTTTGTTGTACTTCATGAAACATTTAAAACATTTTGAGAGGGAAAAATGAACACAATACTCTCCACTTTTGAAACATATTGAACAGCATATATATATGTGTTGAGTTTCTCCAGCTTAAGCAGTTATTTGGCAGAGAAATAAAACTTACAGACCTAGACATTGTCCAGACTAGTGCAACAGTAATTTTCGTTTTTTGCGTCCTGCATATGCGTCGAAAATGGTCTCAGGTGAGAGCATACCGTGAGAGCTTGGCTGTAATGTCGCTTTCGATGTTAAGTCACATGACCCAGAGCCCCGAATTTTTTTTTACTAAAGCAGTAGGCCTATATGAAATCAGATGTATTACCTACCACCATTTAGTTGTTTTGTGTTATTTAAAATATTTATAATATATCTTTTTTTTAAACAATGCAATTTTTTTTTTTTTTTTTTAAATGCAATTACCCGTTTCACCAGGGGGGGGCAATGCTCCCCCTGCCCCCCCGCAAACTCCGCGCCTGCTTTTCCCTTACACTGGTGAGTTTTGCAAAGGACTTTTACGGCCTTTTCCCAAATCACTGAAGTGACCTCAACGTCCGGGTTAGCGGTAGCATAAGCCAAAAGGCAAGTGTTATTTAAATAAACTCCTGATGTACTTACAAACTTTCCAATGCCTCGTTTTATGAGTACAGAACCTATTGTACCACTGTAGAAGTTTGGTACCATTCCAGGCATTATTGGCATTTTTGGTACCATTCCTGCACTAAGCCATACAGCTGATATCTCTAAATAAGCTTTAACTTGAATAATGTTTGACCAAGGGAAAAAAAGGCTTCTGGATGGGGTGTTTGGCTCGAGGTCATGGTGCAAAGGACCCTATAGGTTGAAATTACTCCGAACCATCCCTTTAAGAAGTTAAAAAGAGAAAAATTAAGTTGTCAAAAAACTAATTATAGTAAACAAAGCTTAACATTCAAATGCCAATCAAATCATGATAAAAAGTAATTATGATAAAAAAAATTTAAAAGTCCCGTCCACCTAATTGAACATTGAATATACTGCTTCATTCTGAAATCTGTCACGTTATGGAAGTTAAATGTGTTGCAAAGGCACTCTGACATTGTCTTTAATAACAATGTGTGTGTTTGTCCTACCATTCTGCTTCTCCAGCTCCTCCCTCCGTTCACGTGCGAGTCTCTGCCTTTCATCGATCTTCTGCATGAGAGGCTCTGCAAACACAAGCACACATGCTGGATGAGTTCAGGCAGTAAAGCTGGGAGGTGATGTTTGCATATACAGCTAACAGTAGTGCACAGGCTGTGTGTGTGTGTGTGTGTGTGTGTGTGTTTGACCTGGTCTGGTAATGATGTGTGTTTCTGTAGGGCTGGGAATGGTGTAGGTGTACTGTCCCGAGACAGATGAGTCCGGGCGACTCCATGATGACGACTTCTCATCTGCTCTGGGAAGGTAGTCAGAGCCTGAATGACACAGATAGAGGGAAGGGGGAAAAACCCAAACTATTTATTCATCAGAAAATACAAAGTGCTTTATTTATTTTTGAAACATCTAGGTATATCACTGTATTGGTGCTCTTTAGACATCATATCATTTAAAAAGGGGATATAATAGGAATATAAACCATTTATTAATATTAAATATTACATAAATCGTATTACATAATTTTGATCAGTAATAAATTACACAAAATACATTTATTTTAATATTAATAATAATCTTAATGAATATTAAATTAATTTGAATTCATTTTAAAATATTAAACAAAAATATTTATATTGTTTTGAGATTTAAAATTATTAAACAAAAAAATATTAAATTATCATTAAAAATAATACAATATAATTGTATTAAAATAATATAATATAATTGTATTAAAATAATATAATATAATTGTATTAAAATAATATAATTGTATTAAAATATTATAATATAATTGTATTAAAATAATATAATATAATTGTATTAAAATTATATATATATATATATATATATATATATATATATATATATATATATATATATATACACTTTTTTTTTTTTATACTTAATATTTATGATAAATATTAAAACAGTAAATTGTAACCAAGAAATGTTTTTACAACTTTCACAAACTGTAAACATACTTTGATTTCATAAAGTTAACATGCCAACCATGGACAGATATCCAATATTTATACAAGTGTAAACAAACACATACTAGTATCATATTGTACATCAAATGTATTTTTTTATTTGCACAGTGATATACACAAGACATAGTGTTAAAGAAGCTGCAAAAAGTCAAAGTTGTTTGTTCTACATCGTGTTGATTTACTTAAGCACCTGAGCTCATTCCCCCTCACACACTCTTTTAGGAAGTGACTGTGAGAAAGTTTATGACCTGACAGATCTCAGCCTGAAAATGAAACAATTCCTTGAAAACAGATGCCAAATAGGCTTATGAATCCATGGGTAAACATAAAATATATGACTTGAGATGTTTAACCATCCACAGACAGAAAGTGTGTTTGTAGTGTTCCTATAATCAGGTCTCTACATCTGCAAGCATCCAGTGACCAGTGACAGATACTGAAGCAAACAGCACATCAGAATCAGCAATCTGGTTAAACTCTTATTGATTCCTGCACTAAAACCAATCAGTCTCCCACTGTGTGCGTCATCTCACACACCAATCAATAATAGGCCTAGTTATGTTTTCTTTTTATACATTATACTCGTTTAATCCAAACTTATAATACAGAAATTGCAGGCACAATGTCCCTCAGTTCTGTTGAGGTTAGGCATCTGACATATCCCAAATTATGCTTTTGGACATGAGGCACAACAGAGCCATTTCTGGCTTTCTGAAACACATGTAGGTTATATAATTTTAAATATATTTTAAAGATAATTTAAGTTTATTTTACACACTTTAAGCATTATCGTATCGCATATCGAATATCGCATATCGCATTTTTCTTCAATATCGTGCAGCCCTAAAAGGAAGATTCAATGGCAAAAAAGAAAAGTATTGCCATCCTTTACATGACATCACCCACGTAATAGCATGTATTATGGCTCCCACAAATACTGATCTTTAAAGAGTGCTACCCATAATTCCACTGTGGGGGAGGAGGGGATAAACAAGCTATGGGCAGATGGTGCGTCTAGACGAGGGGGGGAATGGATAAAGGACAAAAACAATCACAACAAGCAAAGACATAAGTCACTGCATTTTAGCAAAAGTCATTGACGACCCATTGGCCAAAAACAAAAACACCCTATTCTACATAATACTCGAAATACACAGGAAAACATGACGAGTTCATTGACAAAAATGGAATTTACTGTAAAATGCGGAATGTCACAGAATTTGGCAAATTTTGGATGAATAAATTAAATGTAGGGCTGAACAATTAATCGAATCGTGATCTGTGAATATGAAACTGCAAAAAGCTATTTAAAAAATGAATGTTCGGTAGGGGTGCAACGATCAGCACGCATGTGATTCGCGGATTAACTGCTAAGTTTAACCATCATAGAGTGAAACTCGATCATTTGGACGTGTTTTGTCTTGCCAATTTACACATTCAGACGATTTGAAATACAGAAGAAGAGGCAAAAAAAAAAAAATCGGGAAGCGCGCGCTGTCATCTCTGCGCACAGCCGCACACACTCGAAGCGCGCGCACACAGAGATAGAGATGCGTTTCAGACGGCGCTCGAACACCGAATTGATTCCTCTTTCACGTTTATTCGCGCTTAAACGGACACATTTACTCAAAATTATGTCAAAATACCCGTCTCGACAAGTATTCTCTCGATTATGTCATTAGTGAACAGTCGAGAAAGAAACCGGATGTGTGTCAGTATATTCGGTCTTAAAGTGACAGCAGCCTAATATTCCTGCTGATGTCTGTGTCATTAATGTTAATCAAATAAAAATAACACAGCTTTAACAATGAACCTATTTAATTTCTACAGTAAACAAATGGTGTTATTTTACATTTAGGCCTAACTATGTCATTTCTGTACCTGAATTCCTGAATACTACTGTTAGTAACTTTATATAAGCTTGTAATTTCTGTATTTGTTCTTATTTTATTACTGACTGTTCACTTGTCTTTAATAATGTTTGAACTTCATTAGTTAGGCTAGTAGTTTTTGCTGTGGAATCAAAGTACTTAAAGTGAACTTTAAGTAATAAATGAAAAGAAAAGAAAAGTTAGCCCCCCCCCCCCCTTTTTTTTTTTTTTTTTTTTTTTTTTCTGATCTGAAAAAATATTTTATCTGTAACTCAGAAACAATAAAAATGGTCAGAACTGTGAGTTTTGTGATCCGTTGCACCACTAATGTTCGGTGTGTCTCTGAATTAATGAACTGCCTACACAGGCAGCTTGTAATGCGTTGGAGCAGAGCCATTGTGATATTATTCAATCTATTTCCGTGTGCGATCCCTGAGGAGGCGACGGCCGGCACTTGCTCTAGATTTCAGGACAATGTTGCTCCTGATTTATCCCAGGCCAAACTCCGTCCGACCCAATTTACCCACTTACCGAAAACGCAGGATATCACCTTTCTGAGACAAACAATGGGCAAGGTCTCAAATGATTACTGAGGGCAATTTCTGAAATCATTATATTCCAGAAAAAGGGACATTGATGAAATTCTTCATTGTTTCATATTTCAGTCAGTCAGAAAACCCTCAGTTTCTACCAGCCCTGAACAGACACACACAGACTTCAATACTACAGTTATACAATCTAATCTAGAGTCATCAGTTCTCTACTGAGATTTATTAAAACGCAGAATACAGGTTTATAAATCCCTAAGAGAATGTAAAGCCAAAAATGTAGTCTCTGTGTGTGTGTGTGTGTGTGTGTGGCAGCGGCTCATTACTTATCGGTGAGGGAGACCCAGTGGTGTTTAACCTAGAAAATACCTGACAGTGAATCATAAGCCCAGATGCCCAAGTGAAAAGGACACTTCATGCTCCAACATATTGTGCTGCGCTACTTGCAAAAGACAATCCTAAACACATATCCTACATCGCTGCACCTTAAATGGTTTGATCTTTGTTGAATGCCTCTAACGGAAGGCAAACGAGGCTGAAATCATCCGATATGTGCACCATCTAAACAAACCTCAGGCTATTGTGGCGGTGAAACTTTAACATGACACCTGTGGGGTGTGTTTGTGTGAACAGCTGATTTTGCCTTGATGTAGCTCGCTAGTAAAGGCTTTTCACTTGACACATAGCATTTACTCAAATGCCTAAGGGGTACAAAAAAACAATCAAATCTCAGAACAAAGTCAATGTTATCTAGTCTATACATTCTTTTGAGATGACAAAAGATAGGCTACATAGTTACAATCACATCTTTCCTCTCGAGATTAGACACAAAATGCCTGAGCTGAGCCCTTTCGAGCAGGTTTTGGACTTTCCTTTTAGCATTTTCTCTCCATTCCTGCACAGAACATACCAGCTCATGAAACTTTGGTCTGAGGCCCATGCCTGATTAGCTTACTAATCTGTGTCCTGAATGCAGGGCTGAACAGGCTGGTTAAGTATATAGTGACGGCAGAACAGAACAAACAGAAAGATCCACAGACACCAACCATCTACAGCAGCAAAACAGCATTAATGAAATCATCATCTTGAGGTAGTTACACAAACCTTTGAACGATTGTTTAGACAACAAATACGCAAAATGATAATGATGAACAGGGCTCAAGATATGATGGCATACAGGCTTTTAGGGTATATTTACATACCGTAATATGCAAAATCTCTAATGAGACTGGTCTGGTAGAGTCAGGGTTAGACCCATAGAGTTAGGGTAACCCTAACCTAACCCTAGACTCTAACCCATAGAGTCAATGTGCGCTAACAACACTTCTTGGACTTTGAATTACAGGCTTTGTTTAGCTAGTTAGTATCTCATAGGTTTGACGATATACTGTATATACAGCCAAATTAATCACTTTTTTCTTCACAAAAAAAAAAAAAAAGTCCATAGTGTGCCGAAATGTAGACTATGTAGTTGTAGTCTCCCTTCGGGCTCTCTGATAATCAAATAAGAACAAACAGACAGATATGCAAACTAAAACACAAATACAGGAACACATCCGGTGTGACACTCTATAGCAACAGTCTTGTTTTCTACTCCTGTCAAGGTTGTTCATCTTGGCTCTTGTGAACCGTTTCCATGCCAGTGTGTGTAGCGAAGCAGAACTGCTGGAGTCAGAGTGAAGCTGAGGTCCGAAGACAAAGCATCAGATAAATACTATGTAAATCAGGAGACTGCTTTTGATACACAAGATAATATATGAAGGGAGGAAGAGAAAGAAATACCTGTTAAAACCAAACGCTTGTTTACCAGCTTACTAGACAATGTTGAATGTGCTGCAAAATGAGATGGAAAACATCCCAATTTGCACACAATCCAGCCGAAATAATATCTGAGATTAGGATTAATGCATCGCAAATAACAGTGTGCTGAACGTATAGCATTGCAAAGGAATATGGTGACCAGGAGCGTCTCCCAGGTGTTAGATGATACGACTTTAAGGGAAAAGGTCAGAGTTGAGCCTAGTGTCGCTGAACTTGAGTTCACTTGTTTGTGAGCAGACAGACTCTGAAATCAAATGCAACCAATAACATGTCTTCTAGTCGGCACATATTTAATCCGGGTAAATAGCAAACATCTACATGTTTTAACTAAATTTGAATTATTATACTAATTTTTTTATTATATTATATATTTTTATAGGGCTGGGCGATATGGGCAAACATCATATCTCTGTATTTTTTAGGGTGGATGGCGGTATATGGTATAAATCTCTGTATTTTCAAAAAAATTCTACTTGGATTAAAAGAAAATATCTGTATTTTTATTTCTTTTTTCACGTCCTACTCAATGTTGTCCTACAAACAATGTTCATATTGAAGGCTGTGAAAACAAATATAGTAAACCATGTACGCTCTGGTATATTATGTGCAAAAATCACATTACATTCTAATATTGTAACATTACAATCTAAAAACAATAAATTCACTACACTAAATAAATAAATACAATCAAAAGCACAGACTAATTAACCTACATTTGATCACCCCATTACAATAGTCACCTTAGAGTTACTGCTATCATAAAAACACACTTACTTGTAGGTTTAAAATCCAACATATGGCACATTTATTGTCCAACAACAAATATTTTAGCAATATGTATATTTTAGTCAGAATTATTTTGCTCCTATTCTATTGCGCTCCGTCAGTTTGGCGCGCACATGTATAACCATATGCGTTTTATCTTACCAGTTATTTTAAAGCCCTTAATATAAAGCATGGCTCATGTTTAGGACAAATTGGATGATGCACTTTCCCCGCATCAGATATTTTTTCAGACACAATATAAATGCAAAATTAGAATTCATGAATATGTAACGGTATTCACGGTATAGCAAAATCCATACCATGGCACAACATAATACCGGTAGTCACGTTCATACCGATATAGCACCCACCCCTATATAATTATATTAAGAGCCATAATTTCAGTAAGGGGGAAAAAAGCTTTTGGCTTGTCTCCTGAGGCCACAAAGAGGGTGCAATGAGCAAAATATTAATGCACCCCATTAAACAGTTCATTCAAAGTGGCCGCAACTTATGATTATTTTAATAATTATTTCTTTTTTTTTTTGGTTAACTTTTTACCATATGTCTTCAGAGTATCGCAATAATATATTATTGTGAGTTCACTATCGTGATATGTATCGAATTGTGATATGAGGGTATCGTTACACCCCTACTGACAACCCTTCACCTGTAGTCTTAATGAAGAGAGGGAAGAGTTCAGAAGAGACTGGAAGGAGAGAGCAAGGTATCCAAACTGAACAGCTACTGTTGGTGGAGTTATTCAATAAGGAAGTTTAAATTATACACACCTTGTAACCAAGCCTGTAAACAATCATGTCTACAAACACAATCCTGACTCCAACAGGACTGAGGCACCTTCTGTTTGATTAACGTTAGCAACCAACTCAACTAAACAGTTAAACTTGGTAACTTACTCACGTTTCATTTTTATGAGAAACTAAACTGCTTCGTTTAGTGCTAGAAAGCTCAATCTGAATGACTTCTGTTGACCTTCATGACCTACACGAGACCAAAGGATCAGTTAACTTCTTTAGCACAGGGGTTTTTCAAAGAGGAACTCAAGGTTTAGGGGGTCCACAGAAAACTTGAATAATTTTTTTAATGCACTTTAACAGCAAAAAAAATTACCAAAATATGCATATTCTAAATGAAAAGCATTACAAAAATGTTTTTCAGAAATTATATTGTGAAATTAAAATGTATATTATATTTAAAAGAATAATTTTCACAATTACAAAAAATAGCCAATTGTTGTTTATGCTTGCGATTTGTCCACACACAATATAAATGGGTCTGTATGCATTAATATAGTCTGGCCTTTATATTTTTTAGGAATAGTTTCATATTTGTGGGATCTTGGCATTAAAAAGCTTAAACCCCTGCTCTAAGAACCGGTGAACTGCACATCACTGACAGCTCTTACCTTGAATTTCACTCATGGTTTTGGAGAATTTTGGAAAACCCCATGCAAAGCAAAACTCGTCTACATTGCCAAGGAAGAAATCCTAATCCAATACATCAGACCCAAGCCTCACGCATACACAAAAGTCCAAAGGACGTGACATCCATCACAGGCTGACGAAAATGTGTGTGCTGATTCATTGACAAATAAAAGAGAGGAATATGTGATGGAGACATGGATGAGACTTTCCCCACACCCCTTCAATCTGAGACTGATCGAGAGGAGACAGTAGATCCCCCGCTTTGAGCATGTAAAAGTCAGATTACAAATCACAATTGTGTGTGATTGCTGTGTGTGCAGTGCAGAAAAAAAAGCAAGATTAGAGAGAGAGAGAGAGAGAGAGAGAGATCAGCGATTAGTGTGCAATTCTCCACATGGCACAAGGATAAGTGTGTATGTATGTGTGTGAGTGAGTGTGTATGTGTGTTTGAGTGTATTGGAGCGGGAAGGCTCAGAGATCTGAGCAGCTTAGCAGTAGCTAATGCTAAGCTTAGAGAGAGAGAGGAAGAGAGAGCATTACCCTCACCAACCAGTACAAGACAATTCAGAAAAAACGCAATTTAACACTATGGGCCCTATTTTAAGGATCTAAGCGCATCATCTAAAGCGCAAGTTCACTCGGTGTGTCCGAATCCACTTTTGCTAGTTTAACGACGGGAAAAATGGTCGGCGCACCAGGCGCATGGTCTAAAAGGGTTGTCGCTATTCTCATAATGAGTAATGGGTGTGTTTCGGGATTTACGTGCGTTAAACCAATCAGAGTCTCATCTCCCATTCCCTTTAAATGCCAAGTTGCGCTCGCGCCATGGCAGATTCACTATTTACATGACGGAATTTGATAGTGGAAAGACCGAACGCACGAGGTAAAAGTGCGCAAGCAGACCATCTACGGGACAAGCCGGATTCCACCATATCTTTATGTACACAATAATAATTTTTTACATTGTAATCCTTTTAATTTTAATATTTGGCATGTTTCTGTGCTGCTGTGCGTCCCTGTGTGTGTCAAAAGCAGAGTGTACGCGCGTTGTGGACCCGCCCATAGGCGTACATTACTAACGTGCTCTTTAAATAACAAAAAATAATAATATTACGCCATTGACTTTAGACCAGGTTTCAGTTGGTCAGCGCAGTCTATTTCTGTTGCTTCAAAATAGCAACGCGCCAACAATGCGCCAGAACACACCTCGTTTTCAGACCAGCAGACCATGGGCGCACAAATGGACGCAAATGCTATTTAAACAACGTGGCGCAGGACATGAAAATGATAATTGCGTCGGGCTGAAACTAGCAAAAAACACTTGCGTCGCACTTAGCGCTGCACTGCGCCGGGTGTAAGATAAGATAAGGCCCTATTCATTATTCCAGAGCGTGTGTGACAACATCTGCAGGATTTTAAGCCACCAAATATTCAGGCCTCTCAGTTATGACTCATCAAAACAATGTGAAATGACAGTCATTTTGAGTTGGATTTTGACATGGGGATCAATAAAGTAGACCTATCTTTTTGTCTGTAACATTTGAATCTTATGTTGAATGCAGTTTTTCTCTCAGCAAGTGATCAATGACCAGCTTAGACACATTTAGTGCACTGACTAGATTTACTGCCCTTCCTCCCCTGCTAAACAACAGGGTGCTAGTTTATCCAGTGAACACTTTGGGAATTGAACAAGAGAGAAACCGTAGCATACTAACACAGAATAACAGTACAGAATAAGGCTATGTTAACATTCAGTATTTGGGGTTGACAACTGCATACTAACAAGCGTGATTCTAGAAATGTCCTGTTCATATAACAGCTAACAGAAGTAGCTCAAATACCTGTCCTCTCTCAATTATTGAAAAACTAAAGCTGCACGATTTGGGGAAGTTTATAAAATTTCTATAATAAACTATTTTACTGTAAAATAAAAAAACCGAGTATTTAAGAAAAATAAAATTAAAATAAATGTATTTTACAGTGGAACCATACTAATATTTATGGCTTAATAAGGCCTACATTTCTTCATTTTCAAACATTAAACAATTAAGCTTTTATTTTGCAGGAAAACCACTAGTTTCTCTTTTGTTGACAACAAATGGTTTACAAGTGCTTCTCATTAGAAGTTTTGGAAGATGGTTGGCACATGTTGTGTTCTCAAATGCACATTATAAGTGACCCAAAGTCACAGCACATGCAGAGATGAGTTCATGTGGAGTACTTTAACTGCATAATGAGCCACTCTAGGACTTTTCACATTGCACTTAACCCCAGGGTATCGTCGTTCTAAACAACGCTTTTAACCCCGGCTAAAGGAATGTTTCACACTTAGCAATGTTTAGCAATGCTTTTTACCCAGAGTTATGAAACCCAACCACTTGTACAGTGTGAAACGATGCGGTGTCAGAATGTTACAGCTAGCAACAGGCAAACAATCACATACTCATATTTGCGTGCTTTGGACAGTCACGTAAACACTGCATTTGTAGGCCATATAAACAGTAAATTCAGCATTTGAGAAGAAAAATGTCAAATGCTGACTGAAACTGTGACAATTTGAGTGAAGAGACCATTTCATTCTTATCTTTATAATCCGAAATGCCCATTCAGTATAAACCTCAGCAATACTAGGATGCGCAATGCTAGAACTTTTATGCAAACAGGTCGAGTGCTGCTATCAATGACACTGACACCGCAAATAAGCAAATAAGAACAATAAGGGTTTAGGAATGGACAGTGTGAAATGTCAGTTTACGAATATCCAGGATTAATTGTTAACCCCAGGTAAATTATGAGCATTGTGAAACGTGAGGCAGGATAACCCAGGATTTCATTTGCCTGGGGTTTAGAATGACCCAGGGTTAACTATTTCAAAAGTGAAAAAGCCCTTCTGAGACACTGGAAACAAAAACAAACAAACACACAGCACATGCAGGCTATTAATTTAATGCACATTGTAGCCTTTGTGATTTGTTAATCACATATCAAAATTTCAGTTTTATTTAGCCTAAGTGTAAGTGTTTGTAATGTCTAGAGCAGTGGTTCTCAACCGGGGGCCGGGGTCCACTAGAGGGCCTCAGAAAACTAGCAAGGGAGCCTCAAAATGACTTAAAATACTACAACTAAAAATCAATTTCTTATTTTTATTCACCCCGTCAACAACTGTGTTGTTTTGTTTTTTCTTTTCAGAATCAGTGTTCCCACTGTCTTGAAAAACCTTGATAAATGAGGTAGGCTAATTTTAAATTTCAAATTTCCATAGACCTGGAAAAGTCAAGTTAATTAGTAAAATCTTACAACTTGGCTTTTTTTCATATCTATACAAATTTAGTAAAAATATATATTTAAACATCCTTATCCAGTAAATCACAAATAACCGGAAAACTCATGTTGACTTCAAATATTATTGTGGACAATGGAGACAAAAGGGTTGAGAGTCACTCACTCGAGCAACAGAAGCATTAGCTCCAGTGAGGCAGCAGCGTTTTGAGATCTGAGGGATTTTTGACCCAGCTGAGCCACACTGCACAGTCTTGTGACCAAAAGAGTCATTCCTCATAGGTTGAAGAGCTAACATCCACATGCACTTGTGTTTGATTTACATTTTAAATGTGAGGTGGTTTAGGCTAATTGTCATTAGAAAGCTTACGTGATTTTTCTATAAAAAGAGATCTGTCATTTCAGATTTAGAAATGTAAATACGGCATTAATAGACATCCCTACTTATTTCATACAGCTTTTAGTCTCAGTCTAAACAGCATCCACCTTTATGCTGAGCCTTCCAGTCAGCTAACCGAGCTGCTGTTTACATTCCTCCTACCGGTGGTCATGTGACCCACCCACAGCCTAGGACATCCAGTAAAACTTGACAGTCATCTGCCACTGTGGCGACAATGGGTGGGGCAAAACAGCCACACCTAACAAAAAAAAAAAAAAGAGAGCAAAAATCTTTTCCTAATCAGTCGAAGTGGTGCTGAAACACTAGACACTCAAAATGGATAAATGTGTTTTTCGCCTCTTCAGTGTAATAGATATGATGTTAACGCTCACCATAGACTGACATCATTTTCTTTACTCTGTACTCACAAAACTGACAATGATATTTGTGTATGTGCACAGATACTAGCAGAAATTAGCTTACAAGAATACTAAAAAACCTAATATTAACTAAGTCAAAAAAACATTTTAATATAAACAAAGCATTTTTGTATTTAGGTCAAACGCATGAGTGGTTAAGAGCAAAGGGTGTGTCTCAATCTCAAAGCCTTGTGAGCCGCCTCACTAGATTGCCATTTTAAGCTTCACATCTTTGATGTCCACAACTGCTGTCTCGGCGGGACGCTCGCTTAAGTTTTGACACACAGCCATAGACTAAAAAAAAAAAAAAGCCAATGCAGACAGACACAAAACATTAGCAAATGAGTATTAAAAGGCCACACTTTCATTACGCACATTAATCAGGGCTCTAAAATGAGGTTGTCCTGAATTCTCAAGAGACTTTGAATTGTATGCACTTTGTATGGTTTTCATCAAGACTAAAATTTATAGAGATTAAATATATATAAATTTTAGATAATGTAACTATTCACGGTTTCAAAGTTTCACCATTTAGTTTTTTTTTTTGCACTTTTACAATAGTGACAAGTAAATTTAAAAGATATATTCCATGTAGTCTCTCAAAATAACATAAACAAATGTGCTAATTATCTATAATGTATCATCATAAGTTTAATTAAGCATAATAAAATATAATAAATATTCACACATCTTTAACCCTGCACTTCTATGCCGTTATCTGATCCTACCAACCAGTTCAAAGTCAAACATACAACTTTTAACAACAAAAGCTGATACCAAAACATGCAATCAAACCATCTTAATAGGCCAATTATTAGCTTAGCACCCGTGAGAGCAAAACCCCAGAGAGACCTGTATCAGCTTTTTTAATCTTTCCTATCCTGACCTCCCACATACCTCCTCCTTTCCTGCGTCTCTTGCGACTGCGCTGTCCCTCCTCTTCCTCAGCGATGGTGGAGAGAGACGGGATAGCCGACCTACAAGCCCCCCTTCTCATCCTGAGGGGGGCCGGCATTCTCCCCTCTTCTCCTCTCTCTCTCTCTCAGTACTCAGTGCCGCTAACAGCTAACACCCCACACATCTCCTCTGAATCTCCTCAGATATTACAGCATGCGATGGGAAGAGTGACAGACACAGTAAAAGCTGCAAGATGCGGCAAGACAGATTGAAAGGAAAGAGAGAGATGAGCCAAAACTCTTCCAGTGCAGCCCAGCTTACTGACGCTCCTGTAATCCACAGAAACGGCCGGCTCTCTTCCTCCTTAAGCCTGAGAGACACGACTGCTCCAGTTGCTGATGCTGATGCTGCCACTGTGTCTCTACAGGTCTGTCTCGCCCTCTCTCTCTCTCTCTCTCTCTCTCGCTCTCTCTCAGGCCCTTGTAGAGAAAGTAACACAGACTGACAAATACACTGAAACACTGCCTTACACACGCACACAGCTCTCTGTTTCCTACTGAAATATTCAGTATGAAGACCAGCAAGGTGATCCAGCCGATTAACGGACACCATGACAGCTATAATGGCACACAGAATAGTAAAGGTGCTCCGAACTGGATTTTTGGGTCCAATCAATGATTACCGATCACTGGAAGCATTATTGGCCGATATCGATCACCAAAATAAATAATAGGCCAACTATTCTTAACACCAACGTATTTTCAGTGCATACAAAGTAAGAGATTATCATGAATTGGCAACTCTTTATTTATTGGCAAGCAACATGTGTAGTATATTCCATTCCCTTTCTTTGAGGTGATTAGGAACAGCTTAACAAATATAGCATTCCTGTAAAATTATTATTAATAGTAATAATATTAATAACAGAACAGACTTTATCAACAGACAGTAATCAAATGTAAAACAACACTGCATAGTCTTCACTGTATAAAGTAAATATAGATTAACCCTACTAAATAGCAGCGAATCATTTTTTTTTTCAGACTATCAGTCAAAATCCGATTTTTGTGCATATCTGATTGAAATCCAATCAGAATTAGCTAATGTGAACAGCAAAATAAAAATAAAATAAAAATACATGAAATGTAAAAATCTGTTTCAAGCAACATCCATATCCATTGAAATCCTATTCAAATCGTAATACTGGAAATCCGTTTCAGTCTGACCACTCTGATCGGATTTCGCGTGGTTTGTGTGACTTTCTCACGCCACGTAAAATGTATGTTATAGTAAACATGCTGAAAGTCGCTGCCGAAACAATGCTGTGTCGTTGTAAAATGCCAGACGAGCAGAAAATGACAATATAACGGAGACATATTTTGAAACCGGCGGAGACGTGGAAAAAAGCTGTGCATACCAGCATACCAGTCCAGTGCACGGCTACACATTATCATGTTGTAAAATTTAAATAAGACAACATCTCAATTGCAAACCCCTCCATGTTCAGTTGTTGTTGTTCTTGCCGTATGCCTACCATGTGACTACTGCGGAGTGATTTGCTCGCAGCACCTGAGAAGCCCCGTGGTGAGGAGCAGAGAGTTCGCTCAGAGTTGGAGTAAATCACTCCGCAGAAGTAGCAGTGCTTCGCCTTCTGAGAATATAGTTCCCAGTATGTATACGGTTAGAAGATGGCTGTGTGTCATGTGACCTTGTTATTTGTACATGCTGTGACTATACAAATCACAACATGTAAATAGGAAAATGTTGGCGTTATTTTGTCACTTATTTGGAGCAGTATGCTAGCTGTAGCCATTTACCTCCAGTCTTTGTGCTAAGCTAGGCTAGCGGTGGGTGCGTCAGACAGAGTTACGGCATGCACAGAGATGAGAAGGGTATGTATGGACTTATCTAACTCTGGGGGATACGGTGAATAAGCTAAAGTCCCAAAAAGTCGACGTGTCGACGGCTGAATGCGCAGATCCAATCCAATTCAAAGAGAACAGTCACTACAATTAAAAAACTGAACATGTCTGCTTAATAAATCGTGAGCTGAATGAGAGTTGAAGCACAGATCAGCAGCATGAGTCAGATTTCATATATCACGAGAGTGAGGAGCTGACTGACGAGATAATGGCGGAATATTTGGTGTCAAAGCGATATGTAAAAGCACCTATTTAAGCGAATTTGTCATTGTACAGTGTACACAACTTCTTGTGTTATTCATTAAGAATAATGATGAACTCACCATTCAAGCAATCCGCCCCCAAATTGGCACTAATTTGAAAGCGAAACTAAAACGCGCACGGCCGCACGTGTCCACGGGTGCGGAGCGAGCAGAACAGAACTGAAAACGCTCGCTCTGCTCCACACCATTATGAATGCCTTCAAATTACTAGTGATTTAAAAGCTCCCAGTGTTCTCACACGTTGATTAACTGGTGGGAAGATATCCTCACCGTCACATCCCTAATACTCACCAAGCTGGGAATTTTGACATATTTCTGTGTGCATGCATTTAATAGTTTAGGCGAGAAGGAAACCCGAAGATCAAAGCTCACTTTGCACGCACAGAAAGCCGCTTGAGGAACAGTTTCACTTTCACAGCTTAATGCAATGTCTCTCTCCGCACAGATGTTGCAAATTTATTTTCATTTTCAGACACTTGGTAAAACTGCCAGATCACTGAATATAGTGAAGCAATTTTAGCTGTGCATAGAAAAATTGTCTCACGAGTTCTGCGTCATCTGATCTGCCTTTATAGCGACCACAAATCAAACTATATAAAGCTATTATCGGCCGATAACGGTCGGTGCCCAATCGATCGGAGCACCCTTACAGAGTAGTGGGATAAAATGGACTGGAAAGAGATGAATTATATTATCAAATCAAACAACGGTAAATCCGACCACACCATAAGACAGTCGTCCCACCTCAGACATTTCAACACTAGCTCACAAATGTTCACAAACAAATACACAGACTAGGGATATCCAACCGAAAGCTGCTTGTTTTGAAAGTGACTGCTTTGTGAGCTGTGCTTCATACAATGGACCTTTTTGCCAGCAAAAGTTTGCCAATATGCCGCTAATGTGACCGCACCTTTAGCAGTGAGAAGAAGTGTGCTTTACATTGTACTTTAAACACTAGATGCGGCTCACATATGCCCTCAAACAAATGATGCTCAAACTAGGGATGGGTCGGGATGATCGCCTAGTCATCTAACAGTGTTTGAACATCAAAAGAGCTGCGAGTTTGCTCAAATTGAATGTGATGAGTCAAAAGGATTGGGTACGACAACATCCTTCCCATTGTGTTGTATTTGCTGGCTGCATGCAAATCCAAAACAGTCTGATTCACAAACAAACGACTAATGAGCACGTTCTTTTTGTTTGTTTGTTTGTTTGTTTATTTGATGGGGACAAAGCATTTTAATGAACATTTGTATAAAATACCAATTTTAATAAATTGGAAAAGTTATGTTTTTTGAATCAGTCTAAAAAAATACTGAATCCATCAGACAAGTTATTGCTCGTGTCCCACTCTTTACTGCCAGTGGATAAGGGCATGTGTGTTTATGAATGAGAAACAGTCAGTTTACAGCCAACAGGTGAATGACACGTAAAGATCATCAACCTACGACCTACTGCAAACTGAAAGCATCATATATGACTCTCACACACAAACATAAAAATTGATATGTATGCAGTAATGAAATACGGCAATCTAATGTAAATCCTCCTCCTACTTTAATCCACTATACCACCAATATAAATAAGGCTATTATAAGTAAATTCTACGCACAATTATTCCCACATATTCTGTTAAGAAACTCTGTGTGATATATGGTATTTAACACATCTACCAGTATAGGAGACACTTAACATGCACTATATAGCACTAATCTTCAATGCATGTTGCACGGATAAGCCAATACCTGCTAAACGTATGTGTACCGAATCCATAAAACTGCATAAGCAAACAGATTGGTGTAATGATTGCCATCCACCTTTACTGGCAAACATTAAATACAGTGTTCAAACGCTGAAAGTGAGATTAACAGCTTTTGAACTGCGTGGCCGTTTCAGATTAGATCTGGTAACACTGAGAATGCATTTATACTCATGTGTCATTTATTCACATTGCTTACTGTCCTGAGCAAATACATGGAAAAACATTTGCATTAAGCACTCATACATGGAAAGGTCTGATTCATTTTAGATGCTAACTCATTCAAATATTCGGGGGGGGGGGGGGGGGGGGGGGGTATAATTAGCATAGCTACAATGAAGCCGACATCAGAGCTTCTCATAGAAAAGGATGCAGCATCACCTCATGTTTCAGTCATATTACAAAAACAATTGATTCCATTATGCCCTAATACACAATGTTTACTAGAAATTTACTTAAAAACATCAGAAACTATAAATTAGGGATAGTTAAAGTGTTAGTTCACCTCAAAATGAAAATTATCCCATGATTTACTCACCCTCAAGCCATCCTTGGAGTATATTACTTTCACCAATCACAATCTGAGTTATATTAACTCTTCCCAGCTTTATAATGGGAGTGAAAAAAAAAAAAAAGGTAAGGCCAAAAAAGCGCATCCATCCATCATAAAAGTAATCCATATGGCGCACAGGTTAATAAAGTCCTTCTCAATTGAAGCAATTGTTAATTGTTAAAGCAAGCCATTATTTTTCCCATATTTATAACTTTAGAAACTATAATCACTGGCCGTACACGAGTCTAGTTCAGGCGGAAGAGTGACCTCTGACCCGACGTATCATTTACTCCCATTATAAAGCTTGGAAGAGTCAGGATATTTTTAATATCACTTCGATTGTGTTTGGCTGAGGAAGAATGTCATATACACCTAGGATGGCTTGAGGGTGAGTACATTATGGGATATCTTTCATTTTTGGGTGAACTAACCCTTTAATGCTTATATTGATCAGCAAAGCAAGTAGGGTTATGAGCTGATGTTTATAATCAAATATCTTTAGATTTAGCAAATTGATCTTTATATCTATAAAACACTATCATGCAACTACTCTATCACTCGATTTCTATGTGTCTTATTTTTCTCAATTCATAACAGAGGAGGTGGCACAGGAATCTGATCTTTGCCCCTCCAGCCCCAGTAACAGACCGTAACCTTACACTTTAACTAGTAACACTGTTGTTGTCTGTGCCTACAATCAAATGAGAGAAAAAACCTGTGAGGTAGAGTTTGGAGCCAGAAAAGGAAAGTAATATCTCTGTTAATCGACAAAATTGGGTAAGGTTCATCTAGGAATGGACAGATATCTACCTGACCAAACTATCAGTCTAACTTTATTCATCATAATCTAATATGGTTTACTGACTTAATGCAAAAACAAAACTAGTCAGAAACAAACCATGTCATATCATACAAGCCATAACATTTTTTTAATCATATTTTTACTTCTTAAATTGCCTTAGCTCATTTATATTTTCAATAGTTTTTGGAAGTGATATGGGTTGGATCAGACATATTTAGTCACAATTTTATAGTAGATAATAAGAGGGGAATGAAGATTACGCGGGCGGGGTAATTACATTTACAGACGTGATTCACTCAACTGAATACTTATCCAACAAACAAAACCCATTAAGATAGTATGATTACACCTGACTATTTTGAGCTGGTTTCGCGATATTTATTTTACTGTAAAATAAAACATCAGATGTGATCGCGTAGGATACGAGCGAGCGCGCGCACGTAACAGGTGCTCCGCTCAAAACTGCTTCAACTGCATTTTAACGCGTTTAAACTAATTATACAGAGCCAGAGTCACATAAAAACATAAACCAATGGTGATTTCTGCGTGAAAGCTGATGTAAACACCAACTGGCAGTGCTTTGGCTCAGCGTTTAGGCTGATTTACTGATTTAATCCCTTTCCTCTGACCGGCTCGCGCTGCTTCTGAGGTTAAACAAATGTGTTATTTCGTGACAAGTTTAACCAACCAGCTTTAAACATAGAGGAGAGTTTGGTACACTCGTTTGGAAGCGGGATAGTACTTTAGGACAAACTTTACACTATATAAATAAACTCACCTTGGCTGGAACTCTGACAGACGTCGCTTCCATCCCGATCCGCCATTTCACCGACGTCACATGAGAGGATTAGATTAGAGAGCGCGCGCTTAGTCCAAAAGCCTCTAGCGGACAGGTGCAGAATATAACAAACATCCTCTGTCTATAAATCTTGTCAGTCTGCAAGAGCTTTTTTGCTTATGTTCAATTTCATTCATTATTTTTATTCGTTTGAATACATTTTATTAAATACAATTATATGTTTTTTGGTTATTTTTTCAATGTTAAATTAATTTAATTTTAAATTATTTATTTTATTTTGTATTGTATTGTATTGTATAATATGTGTTTAATGCTTTAATTATAATGTTTTCATATTTTCTAATTATTCCATCGTTTATATTTATTATATTAGAATTGTTATTTATGTATTTATTATAATAAGTGTTATGACTAAGGCTATTTTAATAAAACATTTGAATACCTACAAATATATTAAATATTTTTCATTAAGACACTTTTTTGGTTATTTGTGAAATGTTAAATGAATTTTAATTTTAAATTATTTATTTTATTTTGTATTGTATAAAATGTGTTTAATGCTGTAGAGATCCCTTGCAAGGTTTCATTTTTTTAAATGAACAACACTACACCTGAGAGAAAGTTTAACATTTATTAATTATAATATTTTCATATTTTCTGATTATTCCATCGTTTATATTTATTATATTATAATTGTTATTTATTTATTTATTTATTTATTATAATAAGTATTTTGACTAAGACTATTTTAATCAAACATTTTAATACCTACAAATATATTAATTTTTTTAATTAAGACACTTTTTTTGTTATTTGTGAAATATTAAATTAATTTAATTTTAAATTATTTATTTTATTTTGTATTGTATTGTATAAAATGTGTTTAATGCTTTAATTATAATATTTTCATATGTTCTGATTATTCCATCGTTTATATTATATTATAATGGTTATTTATTTATTTATTATAATAAGTATTTTGACTAAGGCTATTTTAATAAAACATTTGAATACCTACAAATATATTAAATATTTTTAATTAAGACACGTTTTTTTTTTTGTGAAATGTTAAATGAATTTAATGTTCAATTATTTATTTTATTTTGTATTGTATTGTATAAAATGTGTTTAATGCTTTAATTATAATATTTTCATATTTTCTGATTATTCCATCGTTTATATTTATTATATTATAATTGTTATCTATTTATTTATTTATTATAATAAGTATTTTGACTAAGGCTATTTTAATAAAAACATTTGAATACCTACAAATATATTAAATATTTTTAATATAGACACGTTTTTGGTTATTTGTGAAATGCTAAAGGAATTTAATTTTTAATTATTTATTTATTTTGTATTGTATAAAATGTGTTTAATGCTTTAATTATAATGTTTTCATATTTTCTAATTATTCCATCGTTTATATTTATTATATTATAATTGTTATTTATTTATTTATTTATTTATTTATTATAATAAGTATTACGGCTAAGGCTATTTTAATAAAAACATTTGAATATCTACAAATACATTCAATATTTTTAATTAACACACTTAGCATGCACTTACGTGAATGCGTTGCCATCTAGGGATATTGTACCTTTATGTTATTTGTTGGTAAATCAAATTCTGCTCTCCTTAGACACCAAAGCTTTGGGAAATGTGAGATATAAAAGTCTTGATGTATGGGCTCTTTAATTTGTTAATACTGCGTAACCCCATGGGACTTTTGAGTAGTCTACTGTAGCCTTGAATTACCTAAATTTTTAATGTTACAAGTGTTTATGTGTTTTCCATGTAATATTATGACATATCCAGAAGGTGGCACCAATTTACAGTACATTTTCACAACTTCAAACTATGTAAAGCGTATATGTCCCATCTGGGCCTCCATGATCTGAACATGACAGTTTGAAAAACGCAAAAACGGCTTCGGTAAGAATTAGGTTTAGGGTTATAAATATATATCTCAGTATAATAAGAATATAAGTCAATGACTGCAAAGTGCACCATGATCTTGATCACGATCGTGTGTGTGTGTGTGTGTGTGTGTGTGTGTGTGTGTGTGTGTGTGTGTGTGTGTGTGTGTGTGTGTGTGTGTGTGTGTGTGTGTGTGTGTGTGTGTGTGTGTGTGTGTGTGTGAATTTTTTGCGCTGAGCCAGTTGTTATTTTTGGGCGTGACATCATTTGACATCTCTCTCTATAACACAAACAAATGCATAAAATGTCAGAAAAAAAACTACTTCTAAGAATTGTTCTGATCAGCTTAATGCAGAACGTACAAAAACAGCACAATAAGCCGTGTATTTTTGGATTGGATGATTTAATATTGAATATCCCCACATAACCTCTAATCCACACACACACACACCATGCATTTTGTCTACCAATCCATCATCCTGGCAGCTCACACACAACATGCATCCCACTTGATTATTAGGAAGCATTATAAAGTAGATAAATGAGAACATGGTGGTACTAAATCTCTCCCTCAGTCTCTCTTGTTCTCTTTCTAGAGCAGCACTGCTGTTTTGGGATTGGGCCATCTCATTAGTGAGAGTTTCATTACGTTACATAAACCCTGATCACTTTCTCTCCTCACTGTGCTCTCTATCCCACCTCAGCTCCTATCTCTAACATACAAACATCTGGATCAACATAAAAGACAGATAACACACAGGTAACTCTTTCTCTGAGTTAGGTGACAATATGCATTTGATTTATGTCAACGAGGACCAGTTTAGCAAGAATCCTGTGTGTTTGTGACATGTTTGACCTGTTTTCCTTTGTTTTACTTATACTCCACCTGTATGTGTATTGTATTCTGCAGTATCATTTTTAGTATCGCATATACAGTATTGTATCAAAGTACAATGAATGGCCTCCATATATGTATCATTATGAAGCCAAATATCAAACCAGTATCAAACTTTTTTAAAGAATGAGTGTAAATTCAATTGCCATCCAAAAAGAAACCTGTGTACCGCATATTACATTTTATATTGTACGCTATTTTACTGTATTGTATTCTGTATTGCTTTTATTATGTATTGCATTGTATATTGTTGTGGATAGATAGATGGATGGATGTATACGGACAGACAGACAGACAGATAGATAGATAGATAGATAGATAGATAGATAGATAGATAGATAGATAGATAGATAGATAGATAGATAGATAGATAGATAGACAGGTAGACAGACAGACAGACAGACAGACAGATAGATAGATAGATAGATAGATAGATAGACAGACAGACAGACAGACAGATAGATAGATAGATAGATAGATAGATACCGTAGATAGATAGATAGATAGATAGATAGACAGACAGATAGATACACAGACAGATAGATAGATAGATAGATAGATAGATAGATAGATAGATAGATAGATAGATAGATAGATAGATAGATAGATGCATACATACATACATACATACATACATACATACAGCCTCTATGAATATGCTAATAATTTAATACCATGCAGCTGTCAAACTATCCATCTGATACTGTCCAACCAGCGCAGAGGGATTCCCGTTTATAGATAGATAGATAGATAGACACACAGATAGACAGACAGACACACAGACGAATACATACATAGGCTACATACATACATTGTACATACATGGTAGCCTCTATGAATATGCTAATAATTTAATGCCTTGGTAGCTGTCAAACTATCCATCTGATACTGTCCAACCAGCGCAGAGGGATTCCCGTTTCACCAATACTGTGCGCGTCCTGGCACTCACAGCGTTAACGCGAACGCGCACATTGGCTAGCCATTCCCCTCCCACGCGCCGGTCGTCCTTTAAATGCTCGCGCTGCGCTTTAAATAGCAGGTGTGAGAAACTGTGTCCTGCAACATACACTCCTCAGACACCACCATCATCATCCTCATCGCCACCATCACCGACGCAATGTCCACCGCCACCGCAGAGACGAGCGCACAGCTTCCCCCGGCCGCGGCCAGGGTGTTCTTCCAGCCCGGCGTGGGTTGCGCCGGTTCCGGACCGATGCCACGCGATGACCCGGTGCAGAAAAAGCAGGGCAAAGTGACGGTGAAGTACGACAGAAAGGAGCTGAGGAAGAGACTCATCCTGGAGGAATGGATCATTGAACAGCTGAGCGAACTTTACGACTGTGAGGTAAGACTGCACCAGAACCGGAACTTCATAAAAAGAGCTCGACTTTAATTTAGATAGCCTAATTAATGATAATTCGAATTTTATGTAATGATATTTTAGTTTAGTTTATTGTACATATATAGTTTAATTTTGATAATTAGATTTTTTTTTCTAAAAAAAGAATTATGTTGTAATTCAGATTTTAATAGTAAATTAAACAGTAAATTAAATAAATGTAGGCTAAATAGTAACAAATTAATTGTAATATATATTGAATAATATAATTGTATTGATTTTGATTAGCATTTATGCAAAGCATCTTACAGTACAGTCAAGTACTTTGACCTTTTTATGGTTTACAGTTATTTTTTTACTGTATTTTATAATATTTTTCATTTTTGCTCTTTTGTGTGAATGCTATCTTTGAGAAACACAACAGCAGTATAGATATTTATACCAACATATCACTTATCAGCTAGGCAAAATTATTGGTTATTTTCAGCATTTGTTTTACAGTATTACTGGTTCAGTCTTCTTGGGGTAACTTGAGGTTAAATGTCTTGATAAAGGGCACAGTGGCGATGATATGTGAATCTGCTCTTGTGGGGTTCTGACCTGAAAGGTCACAAGATTTTTAATCTCAAAGCTACAGTTCACCACCCCCTTGGGTTTATAGGTTGATAAATTGTGTTTGTCTTTGTGTGACCTACATTTGTCTTCTTTAAAGCAGCAATGTAACGCATGGCCCTATACAGCTAGGAATCTTTAAAGCGTGGGATCCTTTAGCATCGGTCCTCATTTCAAGATGACAAAATGTCATTCTGCTGACCTCTGTGAGGTGTCTTATTGCTCTTATCCTCTTTTGTTCTCTCTATCTGTCTCCCTCTGTGTCTCTGTTCTGCGGCAGCTTGCTATTTTTCTGCTGATGCTGTGTTGGCCTTAGAGAGACAAGAAAGAGAGAAACCGCTAGTTTGACTTGTGAGGCAGAATAACGTTGACCCTGTTAAAAGCTGGAAAAATAAGGGAATTGATATTCACAGGAACACAGATTCTTAAGTAGTTGAGCAAAACGGGACACAAACCTTAGAAAAGTTCTTATTCAAATTATATATAATATGGATTCATTCAGTTTTAATAATTTTAATTAGTGGTCTCAAATCGATTAATCGTGATTAATCACATCTAACATAAAAGTTTGTGTGTATATATGTATATACGTGTTGTTGTTTTTTTTACTGTATTTTATATTAATTTACCTTTTGGATATAAATGTATGCATATATTATATATATATACACATACACACACAAACCAACTTTTATGTTAGATGCGATTAATCGATTTGACGGCACTAATTAGAATTAAATAATACATCTGTTTAACATTTTAAGAGGTATTCACCATTTCGTTAAAGAATAGTGTCAAATACTAATATTTGAATGGAAATGTTTTAGTTTAAAAAGTTAAATTTCTGTATTTATTGGGTTTAGTGTCTATTTTAATATATAAAACGTATTGAGTTATGGTCTGGGGGAAGTTGGTTTTAGGGTATAGTGGATTATAGGGTTAATGTAATGCTGTGTTGTTGGTTTTTTTGCATGTATCTTCCTCAAAGTAAGCAGACATGCACATATGGTAAATTAACCTTTGACATGGTCTCTCTAGACTTTACACCCAATCCCAGCAGCATCTTGTGGGTCTTTAGAGTGGAACATCTTATGGCAGAAGTGAGTTACCATTTGTGCCCAAAAAAAGCATTTTATTTGAGGTGTTAATCATAACATCAAATATGATGCTGTTTACAAGAGAAGGCATCTAATTAGGTTAAGGATGTGAGCTAATAAAGATGTGTTTACTCAGGTGTATTTTAACGACCTGTCACATTTGCACTATAAACGAGAAGGAAGTCACACATATAGCCAATAACCATTCACAGCTCAATGTCTGGCCACCCATTGATAGCAGGTTGCAATGAAAGGCAAAATACTTCATGTAAACAAAAGCATTCTGAATTAGACTATAGCGCATGTCAGCTGCACTAATAAACACTTCAGCAGTGTATTTAGAGCTTTATTAAAAGAGTAAGAGTGAGATTGTTGCATTTGTAATGTGGCAGTGTTGGGTTAAAGTCATTTTGAAATCAAAATTGACACTACTTTTTTTCTTTTTTTTTGAAATATTGCAGTATTTATTATAAATTATTTATCAGTGCACATCACTTTTTAAATGTCCTCGTAATCTTTAATCAAAATAACTTCCACGCCCTCTTGCAGCGACATTTTCTTGTCCGAGAAGCCATTTCACTTGGATATCCGTCACGACTTCCATTTCATGTCGTCTCATGTTTGTTAGCGCTTATGCAGCTCTCATTATCATCTATACTCTCTTTTAATTGGCTGAGCAAAAATGACCAAAGCCATTTTGATATTCGCTAGCAGCATGCTTGCTTGTTTGATATTATTGAAATATGTCTCTCTCACACAGGTAAATGAGTTAAGGGAAAGTGTTTAGCAGGTTTAGCTGATTGGATTTCCGTGCAACTCACTAACAACAACATCTCCATTGTGCAATATGGCCGTTAGGGTTAGTGTAAGGTGATGACACGTTATAGACCTACTTAAGGAAGAGTAGGTCAGCATGGGATTACTTGCTGACAGTGAAGGTTTTCTAGATTTAGAGAAGTTTGATAGAATTCAACCAAAACCCTGAGGCCTGAAACTGATTCTCTAGTACATGAATGCACATGCTTTTTGCAATTGCTTCTAGCAATGCAGACTTGATTGCATGTGTCGTTGCATTCCCAAATATGCCAAAAAATACGATTCATGATGCAATGCAAGCATGCATTGAAAATATCATCATTTATCCTTTCGGCTGCGAGAGGAACTGCATGCATTAGTGTAAACTACCTTCTAGAGTCGTTAGTTTATAGTAACTTAGTTTATAGCTGAACAATAACATTTGGTTTAATAGTGCAATCATTTGAAGGCTGCTCTATCACCCCATTGACAATCCAAGAATGCTTTAAGCATTTACAGCGCTTTCAATGCATAGATCTAATATTTGAGCCTGGCGCAGCGTCAGATCTCACGCTTGACTATGACATCACAGGCTTTCAGTCACAGAGCTGAACTCCGACCCCAACCGATCTGAATGAGTGACAGCACAGCGTGGATTAGATGAACTTGGTGGTCATACAGCGAGTGAATGTTTCCAACAGAGCGAAAGCGAGAAAAAGGATGAGCAAGGAAAAAATGGTGGAACGTTATCAGGATATTTGGAGGTTAATTTCTGTGACTTCTGGGAGAAGAGGATTGGGGGAAAGGAATTAGAGCAGAAATTAGAACGGAAGATGAGAGGAAAGTAATGGAAAAGCAGTAAGGAAGAACATAGAATTAGAATTGGATACGTTTAGTGGACGGTAAAACAAAGGAAAATAAGGCAATTTTGGACTTGGAATTGAATCAATTTCATGCCTCGAGTAAAACAGCATGCCATCTCATGCACACACTAACAACCCTCTGAGAAACACTAAAAGTGTGTGTTCATATGATCTCTGCATTCTCAGCACCTCACCTGTGCTTACAAGGCTTACAAAGAACAAATGTAGGACGTTTCTCGTTGCAATTTGCATGTACATGTGTATCAGAGCTCTTTGATGGGCTTTGCCTTAGTAAAACAGGTCCATCTGGAGTTCATTAGCGTATTGAACACAGAGATGAGGTGGTCTACATGCGAGCTAATGATGGAGTCCTCTGTCTAACTGAGTCCTCAAATCAATGACGGTCACAAACCGCTGCCTAAGCTGTTTTCTGCAGAGGATTCGGTCTATTTCAGGCACAGGGCAGCAGTTTGCAAGCATGCAGATTCTCTGGGTGAGAATCAAGGATGAATAGTGCTGTGATAGGATGTGAAAGCTCATTCAGTAACACTGCCGTACTAAACATTAATCCAAAATATTAAGATTAGTGCTCAATAAACATGCGTTTTATTTTTTTTATGGCTGGTTTTTAAACTTGAGGCCAATTCACACTAAGGATGATAACTACATTGTCGCCTTAAAAAAAAAAAAAAAAAAAAATGTAAAAGAATAGCAGAGTCCATACCACAAATATAATGATAACGGGCCGTTGTAAAAAAATACATACAGGTAAAGCATTACATTTTAATCGTGATAAAAGCAAAATTTAAGCAGAATTGTTTTTTCGTTTTTTTTATATATATATATAATGGGACGTCAAATTTTTTTATTTGAAACAGTTATTTTGCATTATGCACTAAATGGTGCAATCTATCAAATATTGTGACTAAATTCAGTCTCCTGTTAATTATATCAGTACTGAGTCATAGAGACGTTTTTTGAGAATGGCTGCAAAACCCTCTCTCTGTACTGACACACAACACCGCATAAGAAGCAGCGAGATATGTCCTCTGCATTCAGCCCAGTGGGGTTCTGCTAATATGCCCCTGTCTGCAAAAGATACCCACAACCCCCCTCTCTGCTGTCTTTCTCTTCAGTGAGGGGGGAAGGGGTTCGTCTTTGATGCTCAACGCCTCAGGGCTCTGTCTGATATCATGGCCACTGCATTGCATTTCACTTCGACTGTTTGTATTGATTCAGCGTGTTTGTGTTTTGTATTAGAGACGATCCTGTCTGCATTTGTTTATATTGTGTTTTAATCTCCATCTGACCTTGGAGCAGAAGCATCGTACCTTTTTTGAAAGAAAATCGTTTTAAATGCAAATTCCAAAAGATTTTTTTGTAATGTTGATCATTAAGAAGCACAATTATTGTATGTAAAAAAAAGTTGATCTATATATTATATTATATTATATTATATACTCTGTCCGGTCAAAAAAGTTGTTGTTTGGATTTAAATAGGCAAATGCTTAAGAGTGAGTCTATTTATATCATTACTCCAATCTTTTGTGTCATATGATCCTTCAGAAATGATTCTAATATGCTGAAAGATCATGTGACACTGAAGACTGGAGTAATTATGCTGAAAATTCAGCTTTAATCACAGGAAAAAGTTACGTTTTAAAATGCATTCAAATAGAAAAATCGTAATTGTAATAATATTCCACAATATTACTGTTTTTACAGCATTTGCAGTCAAATAAATGCAGCCTTTGTGAGAATATTTGAATGTTAAAAAAAAAAAAAAAAAATAATAATAATAAAAAAAAAAATTCCAAGCATTTGACTTTTTGATAAAATGCATGATGCAACAATTTTGCTAAGTTTATTTAAAAACTACATATTAGGTCAAAGTTTGAACTCGGGTCCCTTTACTAATCAACTGTATGACTAGAGAAACATATTTTATTTGTATATAATGAATTATTATATATATTTTCTTCGTCTTCAGTCATGTTTTTTTCTTACCAGTGACACTAATAAAACCACAAACGCAGCTGATGCTTCCTCAAATAATGGGTTCATGTCACTCCTGCCTTGTAGAGAGCAATTTTATCATCTTTATTCTGCCAACTGAAGGAGCCCGATCGTAAATCATCTGTGACACACAGAATATGCACGCGCATGGTATTTTATGAGCACATATGTGCGCAGTACAGTACAATCTGCTTGTTTATGTTGGTATGCAAATGGTGTTATGTGTGTGGGAGTTTGAGTGTGATTTCTGAGCATTGCTGCCGGTGTTTCTGTGTACATTTCGCACTTTCCTGCAAGCCCTCTCTCACACTGACGCCTGTTTGAAATCCTCAGTGGTCTGACATGTCTGCTCTGAGAGGGAGAGAGATTGCTTCCCTCTGCTTTGTGTTTGCAGATGAGACACCAGTCGACTGCGCTTTCAGGCACCGTGAACAAATGGGTCAAGTGAAGGTGTCTGTGCTGGTTCTGCAGCTCATACAGCACACACGTTCAGTACCCACAATCCACCTGCAGGGCTTTTCATTCACTATACACATACATTATATGCAAGCACATTTGCACAGCTAGAATGAAAAATGCTTTATACTGTAGTGGCCATTAATGATGGCTCAAAACAATACAAAGATAGATCTTAAGAAAATGTGGTCTTTGCATGTTGCTAGGATTGTCTGGGTGGTTGCAAAGTGGTTTCTTACTGACTTGGTGAACCGGTGTGAAATACAGCTACTGAAATGATTGTTTGAGGTGGCTGATTGCATCTGTGTCAGGTTATCTTGATTGATGTCGGATCAGTCTGTGATTGATTGGCCATGTCTTGGCGGCTAGCTTGACTGATCTGCTGATGGTTTAGCTTTATCTGATTTAGTCTTTGTGGCTGGCGCTATCTTTTTTTTGCCATTTTCCCGACTAGGACACTCGGGAATGAACACACACACACACACAGAAACAAAAAAGGTCTAAAATAATAGTCCTTGTAATGGTGAACGCATGATGTATTCGCTCATCTGACAGCAGCCAGGCGACTGATTGGATCATTATTTTAACAAACAGCTCCAATAAGAAGCCATGATGTCGTTCTAAAAGAATGATTTGTCAAAATCCTCATTTATTGCGCATATGAGAGTGTCTGTTTTTGAAGATTTATAGCGTTAATATATTGATTTGTATTTGTCTTTTAAATGTAAAAGTGTCAATCTTTCTGAAAATGTCACCCCATTGTAGATTTACATGAACTCACAATATTCATCTTTGTGTATATTTTAGAACCGCTAAGATAATTTGATAATATTGAGATCTCTTTAGAAACTCTAGAGGGAATTATTATATATATATATATATATATATATATATATATATATATATCTTTTTTTTTTTATTCTCACTAGTAATGAAATCTCACTTTTGTCAGATTGTTTTCCTCACAGTATGAACCATAGAGTGAATTTCTCTCACACACACACACACACACACACACACACACACACACACACACACACACACACACACACACACAGAGAGAGAGCGCGAGACTCATCCTTATTAACTCTGCAGACCAGCACTAATCATTTTGACCTGCTTCTCGCTAAATCAGTTTCTCTTTCACTCTCCGGCCACTTTATTAGGTACATCTCGCTAGTACCGGATTGCCTTCAGAACTGCCTTAATTCTTCGTGGCCCAGATTCAACAAGGTGCTGGGAACATTCCTCAGAGATTTTGGTTCATATTGACAGATTTATCAGCTGCACATCTATAATGCGATTCTCCCGTTCCAGCAGATCCCAAATCTGCTCTATTGGATTGAGATCTGGAGACTGTGGAGGTTTGAGTTTAGTGAACTCACTGTCATGATCAAGAAACGTATGATATGGTGTGTTATCCTGCTGGAAGTCATCAGAAGATACACTGTGATCATAAAGGGATGGACATGATCAGCACCAATACTCAATATCGATGATCAATTGGCACTAAGAGAACCAAAATGTGCAAGAAAATATCCCACCATCATTACACCACCAGCAGCCTGAAGCGCTGATACAAGGCAGGATGGATCCATGCTTTCATGTTGTTTATGCCAAATTCTGACCCGACCATCTGAACGCTGAAGCAGAAATGGAGACTCATCAGAACAGACAACGTTCTTCCAATCTTCTATTGTCCAGTTTTCTTGAGCCGCGTGAATTATAGCCTCAGTTTCTGTTCTCATCTCACAGCAGTGTCACCAGTGTGTGTCTTCTGCTGCTGGAGCTCGTCTTCTTCAAGGTTTGATGTGTTTAGAGATGCTCTTCTGCACCTCGGTTGTAATGAACCTTATTTGAGTTACTGTTGCCTTTCTATCAGTGTGCTCATTCTCCTCTGACCTTTGAAATATTCAGAACAGCCAGTCTGGCACCAACAATCATGCCCCATTCAGTCACTTAAATCCTCTTTCTTCCTCGTTCTGATGCTCAGTTTGAACTTCAGCAGATCGTCTTGATCATGTCTACATGCCTAAATGCATTGAGTTGCTGCCATGTGATTGACTGATTAGATATTTGTGTTAATGTGCAATTGAACTGCTGCACCAACATTTTTGTTCTTACTTTGTGTATATAAATAATGCATTGGTGTAATGCTTTTTGTGTGAATTATTATTATTATTATTATTATTATTATTATTTTTATTTTTTTATTATTGAAAATAAATCAATGCCATTGTACTAACGTATATGAAAAAACTTTGAACAAAATCCTACATCATGTGAAAAACCATTCATGCACATTTGATGAAGTAGAGTAAATCTGGGAAGTAAATCCTGGATTTGTCCTTGGATCTGTCAAGCAAATGCGGAATTGGCTGTAACACTCTGACAAACTGGCACTCACAGACAATAATGACATATGTGCTTTCATATTGATGGTGTATATTATTCTATCTCTCTCATTTGCCAAACGAGCCAAGCGATTACCACATGGAAAATAGTCCCCTCTCTTCCTCTCACCTTTAAACGGGGGAGTGTATTTATAGACCTCATCTCATCGTGCCTGTGTGCCTCTGTCTGTCATCACAGTGGCACAGCCTTCAGATTAACCTCAGCTTGTGACTGGAGTGTTTCCTGATGTTCTCGCTCCCCAAATAGCCCTGATGAACATATAATTCACAATTTCTTGGCTGCTGATTTGATCTAGACCACATCTATCCAATCTGTAAGAATTTCTGCACTAATTAAGGAAAATCAATTACTTGGAGGTCTCTTGGTGGTTTCATTTTAAGTATCAGATGCTTGCAGATGTTTCTTTAAAACTCAGGCACAAAAGAGATCTCAATTGGGAAATTTAGTTTTCCTTTTTTCTTCCACTCACCTACTATGTGTGATCTCTGTTTGTACAGGAAGAGGAAATGCCAGAGGTGGAGATTGACATTGATGATCTCCTGGAGGTGAACAGTGAAGATGAGAGAGCTGTAAAACTACAGGTAAACTCCTGTGTGAGCTTGTGTTTAGAAAATAATGCATTTTTTTTTCTGTTAGGGTACGTTTACACGACAACGATGTACTAAAAACTGAAACTTTTGTTCCTTTGCGTTTTTCGTGTTCAGACGACAACATTGTCAAAATGATCCCAGTCCACACGGATCCGCGAAAACGCCTAAAAACGCTGTATTATACTACCAGGCCAGTCGTTGGCGATGTCACATTGTTCATGTTTTTTTAGTTTACATGGAGACGATACCGGTATCGTTTTCAAACAAGTGCACTTTGAAACTAGTTTTCAAAAGTTAGCATTTTCAGGCCCCCAACACAGCATTGTTCTGTCACTGAACGGTCAAAATGCATAACAAGTTTTCCGATTTTGGTTGTAAAAGGTGTCGTGTAAACAGCCCCTTAAACACTGAGTTTAGTGTTTAACACCAAAACATTGTACATGAATGCAAACACTTTTAGCTATGCTTGGTTTCATGATGTTCTGAAATTGATCAGAATACAATTCATAATGCAATGTTCATTCTGCATTCTCAGCACTGCTGAAAGCGGCGTTAAGAGAATCTGGCTGAGTAATTAGTTAAAATTAGTTCTCGAGGCCGTATTATCCCTTTTACAAAGTCTTGATTTTGTTTTTGGGCTCTACTAGCATAGGGTTCAAAAATGAGTTATATTTAAAATAAAAAAAAAATCACATATTTTGCACTGTTGCAGCACCTCTCTTCCAGTCTGTCAGTAACGGTCTGGGGTGCGTTTCCCAAAAGCATCGTTGGCAAACTATGATCGCAAGTTCTGTTGAACTCTATTGGTAACGACGGAATTTGCGACTATAGTTGGCTTCTGGAAACACACCCCTATTTAGTTCCTGTCTTTATGAAGCCCCTCTTTCCGAAAAGCGCAATGTGCTCTGATTGGTCGGCTGGATCAGTGTGTTATAATTGGTCAAGTGTGTTTTGGAAATGTCCCGACCCTTACCATAACCATGAGTTTCAACACTACTAACTAACTAAACGAGGCCCCGCCCCTTTATTTTACGTGTGCCTTGAGTGGGAATTATTTAAATGAGGAATATTGTGGCGTGTTCGTTCCCGGAAGAAAACTCAAGACTCGAGTCATTTCAGGGAGTTCAGAAACATTTACTGATATACAGAATAACTCCCGCCGGAGTGACTTTGTGCTTTGTAACTTTGCAGACCTTTTTCAATGTCAAACAGCAACATTACACACTAAACAAGGTCCTCTTTAAAGTGTTTTTATACTATCTGAATAATAACATCTGCTTTATTGATAGAGACATTCAAATAAACTCTAGCACCATCTTTGAGGGGTTTTACTGCCACAGTAACACAAAAACGCGTGCCCTATATGGCCAAGCCAAAAATTCACGTTGTGTACGTATGTGTATGTAAATGTTTAGGGTTCTGAAGTTGTTTGTGTGTGTCTGTCGGATGATATCTTCCTTTTTTTTGTCCCTCAGGAATCACTGACAGACTGCTTCAAGCCCACTGATGTAAGTCATGACATAAAATATAGGCCACCAACCTACAGCTCTGTTCCAAAACATAGTGAGCTGCCTACGTAGACAGCATTTTAAGGAGTATTTTACGTGCACTCACAAAGCAAAGCCTTTACGTACATGCATGCATGCATACATAATCATCTGAAAAGGATACATGCAATGCTGCCTTTTTTGGACAAAAAAAATTAAGTCAGTAACTTCTAAGGCGGCATCTTAATCAAAATGCTACCTTAAAAGGCTGCTGCCTATGTAGTCAGTAAGTGTTTGAAACAGAGCCACAAATTCCACACAAACTGAAACTTGCTAACATCTGTATGTTGTCTTTCATGCTGTACCACACACACACACACACACAGAGTGCTTTAGGACAGGCTAGTGGATTTCATATGAGTGTGCACTGACCTGAAAACGTGTGTGTGCTCAAAGAATCCAATCCAACATTATGAAAATCACAATGCATAAGACAGCAGACACAATAACCCACTGACCAACAAATACAGATGCTTTTAATCCAATATAAACACCCATGTTTACACCCGTGTGTGTGTGTGTGTGTGTGTGTGTGTGTGTGTGTGTGTGTGTGTGTGTAATATAAAATAAAGTTATGTAAATGTAAAATTACAAAACACAGACACACAGAAGAGTCCTCATCAAGCCATAGGTGTATATATAAGATTGAAAGCATCTGTACACACACTCTTACAATCCTCTCACATGTTAAACTATCATGCATGCTTGTTTAAGTGTGTGTGTGTATTGTGCATCAAACCCAAGCACATAGTTTGTGAATCAAAGACCTCGCAGCATTGTTGCTGACCTACAGCCACAAGCTTTACACAGCGAATGAATGATGCGGAAACATGAGTAGACGAGACTAGAAAGAATTTTACTACATACAGTCTGTCTCTTTCTCTCTACACCAGGTCTTCGTGCGTGAGCTCCTCGGCAGGATAAGAGGAATGAGAAAACTCAGCGCTCCGCAGAAGAAAAGCTTTTAAGTGCTCGTAAATGCCAACGACAATCCAGCTACCTGGACTACAGGTCCCACAATCCATCACTCAGTCCACATACAGTCCTCAAGGACTCCATATCCCAGGATTCCTTTCTGGCCCAGAATCAATATACCAGAGTTCATTTTCCAAGGACCCATATCCCAAAAAAAGCAACTTTGTTCAGACCACCTACATATATCACACAATCAGTCCAAGAGTGCAAAGTTCATCCGGGACGCAATCTAAAAACAATCTCAGCAGCCGATCGGGACAGCCTGATGTTCCTGCCCTCAACCTCTCAGTCGGTCTCACAGGCCCAATACATCATTACACTGTTTGGTGCAGTATTACAGCTATTTGTGTGAAACCACAACTGACTAAGCTATTTCATATAGCCGATTAATTATGTTTTATATTGTTTTTCTTTTAAGCAAAGTTGTTAAAGTCACAACCAATTTTTTTTTTTTTTATTAGCCTAACAGACTTTTTAACACCTGTTGGCCTTTCCTGCTGATCTCAGAATAGTTTTTTTGGTTTTGTCCAATCACTGTCCTGTACTGATGGCCAGTATTCACCAATATCTGGCCAGTTAAATTGACTTTCATAATTTTGCAAACTGTCTAAACATTCTTTAGTCATTTTGCTTCTCAAGTAAATGATCTTGATTTAAGATATTGCGTCTTGTATTCTGATCAAAATTAAGTTAATTTATGCTTAAAACAAGAACAAATATCTTAATTCAAAGGGAAAACAAGATTTTTTTTGTGACCTCATTGGAAGATATTTCTTTTTGTTTTAAGCATCGCATTGCTTCTCAAGTAAATGTATCTTGATTTAAGAATGTTTAGATATTGTACTGGAAAACAAGGCTAAAACAATTTTTTTTGCAGTGAGCAAAAGTGGTCATGAACTAATTGTGTAATGTTCAGTTTTAAGACATATAATTGGCCAGAATACATATCAGTCCATCATTATTGTATTTTGATAACGCTAATCTTTGAAGAATGTTGAACCGATTTTTGACAGGTCTCTAAAAAATTCCCAAATTTGGGTCAATTATGGACAAATCCAGCCGTTGGGTTACATTTTTAACCCAACATTTGGGTTTGTCCATATTTGACCCAAAATTGGGTTTAAACAACATGGCTAAAATAACTACTTTCATAGAGTGGATATGATTGTATAGAATGTGAAAAGTTTAAAGATTTTGGGTGGGATGTGCTGCCAGAAAGTAAAGAAAAAAGGCTATATTCGGAATTAAATACTAAGTAATATTTATTATGAAGTATTTTAGTATGCTATTGCGAACATAGCCTGAGATTTGAATGCTTCTAAGAGATAACAAGGGCTGCATGAAAGTTGATCTTATTAGCAGACATATTGTGATGATGGTTAGTGTTCATCTAATGATCAAGTCTAATGATAGCTGGATGAGGAAGTCTAGTTTGACTCAAGCCATTATCGTAATCACATAAATCTAGGCTTTTATCTCCTTATCCTCGTACGGTTTCACACGGAGGCTGCCAAAGAATATACTGTTAAGTGGCTGAATATTAGTATATTATAAAGTGCTATGGGTGTAAATTGGTATATTATGTTTGGCTATAACGAACATTTAATCTTCATGTCGGTTGGTGTCATACTCATGGGTCAAAATTTGTGTTTGATGGTGTAAGTTGTATAACAAGGAATCCAGGGGAAAAACTATGGTGCTGTTTAAACTTTTAACCCTCTACAGCGTGGATGGATGATGCGTTTTGCAGGCCGAGAGAGAAAGTGCAAAAATATATAGAGATTCGCTCTTGTTCTGGAAGACTCTTCTATTTTTATGATATCGCAGTTTCTGTCGGCCTGCATCTAGTATCATTGTGGATTTTAAAGAGTTTGACCCTTCTCTCCGAGAAGAACATTCAGGGTTTAGGCTGATCTCTTTATTTTGGTTTACTGAGTTTGTTCTAAAATGTATTTGAGTGTGCGAAAGCTTTATTTATGCATGTTTTATTGGCATGATAGGAACATTTTTGGATTGCTTACTAAAGCGATGATTTGTCTTTTTATACATTATTACAAGTATTACTCTTATAAATATTAAATTCACTTTTTATTCATTTTTAAGGACTGTATATCTGCGTTCTGGGTGTTTTTAATTGTTTTTTGTTTTTTAAATGTATGTAAAGTGGTCTCTTTTTTGTGCTGTTCTACTTACAATAAAGGCAAAATGTCTGAACTGTTATAATACACATTCATCAGTGTTGCTTAATTTTATTCACACAAATGCACAATATATCAAACATCATCATATTACAAGCAGGCCTATTTGTGAAAAACACGCTCGCTTTGGGCTGTTATAGTCACAAATTTGCATCTAATTACTGAACGTGTCACATTAATCCTTAAAATGTATTAATCCGCTTCATTGCCACAGTTAAGGCCGCTCATCTTGTGGTCCCTATCAGGATTCTGTTATCTGTCTGTAATGCTAATGCATTTTCATGCTCTTCTCCAACATATATTCCTTCTGTTGTCTAGAACGTGTATGACACCAGCGATGCAGTTATTATGCAATTAAATCGTTCATGTTATATATATATATATATATGATTATCTTTTGCTGATCCTGCAGCTAGTGAGATGCTTGCGCAGCATTTAAATAGTCTCAAATTGTTTAATATATATTTGGTTTAATAAAGAGAATAAAAACATAGTGATGCCATTTGTCAAAATGTTAAATACAGCCTCCGTTAAAGGTATAGTTCACCCAAAAATAAAAAATAAATCTCTAATTTTCTCATCCTCAAGTTGTTCTAAACCTTTATGAGTTTCTTTCTTCTGTTGAACACAGAAGATATTTCGAAAAATGTTAGTAACCAAACGGTTTCTGGTGCCCAATGCCTTCCATAGTACGATGGGGATCAGCAATATCTTCTTTCGCATTGAACAGAACAAAGAAACTTAATACTGGTTTAAAACAACATGAGGGTGAGTAAATTATGATATTTTAAATTTTTGAGGGATCTATCTCTTTAAAGAGCACCGATACATTACAAACACACGAACTGTGAAATCGCTTCATAGCAACGCTTCCCCTTTAAATTTCCTGACCCACTTTTTGCAGGCGCGTTCACGAGGGAGACTCGGAGGTGCATGTGAGGAGAATGTCTGATGACGGGCGCGTGCTCTGGCTCCGCGCCCTCCAGATGTGCAACACAATCCATTCAAATGCCATTTAGCTCAATCAACCATCTAGACTGAAAGGGTATCGGGGTTTCTCTGCAAGTAAACGATCCAATCAGGTCTAATTTGATTGTCATCAGTGCTGTTGTCGACCATTATAGCATCATGTTAAGATTGTGATGTGGGCTGACTGAAATAGCCCAGTTTAACTCTCTTCAGCTAATATATTCTGTAAAAGCACTGGTCAGCATGCTCATCTTCCCCCTACATTTTCCTTCAGACATCTCTGTTGCTCTTTTCGTGCACCGTTGTCCTCTTGGTATGTCTTTTTTCTTCCATCTTTGAGTCCCAGCCTTCGTCTCATTCATTTGTTTCTTTAACTCTCTCATATCTAGCATGCCAGTGTTAGTGTGCCTGTGCCAGAGGACAGGAGAAGACAGTACTGAAGCATCTGCTACCCAGCAATGCAATCAGAGATTCGCCATGCGAGGAAGATTAAAAAGCCACATGAAGCAGAATTTAAAACACACATTCCTCTCTGCATTTCCCAAACCCATCATGAAGACAAAATATTCATTCATGCACTTGTGCATTTCCGAAAACTGTCTGTCACAAAAAAAAAAAAAAAATCATTCATTGATCAAAACATGGGTTACATTTATCATTAATAATCAATCTATTTATAATGAATGCGCTTTTTCCTTTGGCATTATGCTGCAGTCAGCCATGAAGAGAGGCAAACACCACAGGGGGGAACACAGAAAAGGACAGAAAGAGGAAGAGAGGAAACGGAGACACATGGTTGTATCATTTAACTGGAAAATTGTAACGTTTTATTGCTAAATGTCCAATAAATTATATTTTCCCACCTAAGCCTCAAAGTACCAGAGATGTCACCACAACACACATTGGATATTGTTGGTTTAGAGTGCTAAGCAAATATGATTATGATGATTATAATACATGATAATATATATGATTATAAATGTATATTTCAGCCATATCACAGGAGAGTGCTGTTGGTAATCCAGTGCAGGTAATCACAGCTCATTATCATAAACACAATATTATTGTGAGTGTGATATTGCTTTTATTCAACAGACAATAAACAAAAAGCTAATATGAGCAAGTTAAATTTTAGACAATACTTATACCACCAACAAAAATAAAATAGTTCCTGACAAAGCAACCGCTACACGTCTCTAAGCAACACGCGGTAATGGCGTTATTGGATGAATCAGTGATTTGAACAAATTGGTTGAGTGAATGATTCAATGACTCGCTAATAAGAGTCACTGGGCTGTGTCCGAAATCACCTATTTGAGGCTGTGTTCACACGTGTAGTTCAGTTCGCTTGGTTCGTTTGGTCCAGACCAACAAAACAAAAGAAAAAGACATACCAAACCTAAAGGCATAGGGATATGTTCACAACCTGATCGGTCGGCTTTTATGACGTATTATAAAACGGATAGTTCCATTCCTTGATTCTGATTGGTTGAGCCGCGTTCGAAGCCGTTGTAAATTACTCAACAAACACACACCACTGACCGCATTACATTAGTGTTACTGCACAACTGCTGTTTGTGATGCTTTGTTGCTGCATGTGTTGCTTAGCAACCTCTTTGGAACTACATTGCTTGGCGGAGGAATAAATGTGTTATAACGTAATTTCCAGCGGCAGGAATCCCTCCGTCACACACAAACGAAGATCTGCTGCGAGGAGACCCAGTTCTGATGCCTGTACCAAACTGTGATGGGCAACATTGCGGCTATGATGAGAAAAAACAGGTATGAGGGAGCCTCTGTCCTTTTTAGGGTCTCATCTTCCTGTTTTTGTTTAGTGTTGCATTCATATTTCAGTCGAAGCGTACCAGAGTTCGTTAGGAAGCGGACAGACACCCATCTTTTCAGCGGTCTCGATCCACTTGTTTGGTGCGCATCAGGGATCGGATGGCAGCGTTCACACTTGTTCAAATGAACCGCTTAAGAGCAATCGCTCCAGAGTTCGTTTTAATTTAACTAAACATGCCAAGTGTGAACACACCCTGAGGGGACAGCCACTTAGCCTAGAATCTAGACGCACCCTAGCGGCAGCAACATTTATTTTGCAGCCAGGGTAGTCTAGCAACTCTCCATTGACTTTCGAGCTGCAAAAACCTAAATTGGGTCAGGCCAATCACATCGTGTTTAGAGTAGGCGGGGCGGGCTTAACATAATGACGACAGAGTTGTGACGGTTTCCTGCTACTTGAAAACAAAGAATGGCTGCTGCTGCTGGAGAACAGTCTTTCGAATCGGCTTTGGCCGCAACTCTGGAGGACTTGGAGTTAAGTTTTTCTTTGAGAAAAGAGCAAAGAACGGCACTTAAGTCATTCTTAAAAAAAGGAAGATGTGTTCGTAGTTTTGCCGGCCAGATATGGCAAAAGTTGAATCTATCAACTAGCTCCGCTGTTGGGAAAACGCTCTGGTTGGTTGAAGCGCTGTCCTATTGCGTGCAGAGGGAATTTGAAAGACAGCCGTTTATCCCGCCCCTTTGAGCCGTGTCTATGGTGAGTTGCCAGACCTAACATCTTGATGTAGGTCTGGCTTGCCAGGCTAACAGCCACTTGTAGTGGTGTCCGAAACTATAGTAGACATTATCGAGTGCACTCATTCAATCCCACAATGCAACCACAGCAATGAATGTACAACTGATGTACAGCTCAACAGCTAGAGAATACCCATAATGCACTGTGAGGGTCGTGCCGAATTAATTCTCACGTCTGACCAGAAAATGGCGCCCGCAGCTGAATCATCCATCCATTCATTTTCCAAACCGCTGGACCAAAGTGGCTACAGCTTAATATCATACAGATATTCCTTTTTTGTTGATCCTTAATTGATTATTAAATGGTTTAATTAAGGTTTATATACGCTAGTTTCCATGACAGGTTTCAAGATAAATTTTTTCATTTCTGCTGGAGTTGCCAGTTTGCTATACCCTGGAAATCCAGAGTTCTCGCGAGAGCACAAGTTGAATTTGCTCAGCGAGTTACTCTGGTGTCGAGTAATGATGCTCATTAAATATGCCCTTGTATCCGAGCTGCACCAATCACATCGGGTTATCTGATATAGGCGGGCCAGAGGCGAGCTAAACAGATGACGACAGCGCTGTGACGTCGAAGTCATTAGTAAACATTGCAAGATGGCTATGGATGAACACCAGTGTTTAAAACGGCTTTGGCCGCTACAATGAACGAGTTAGACTTGGCTTTTTATCTAAAAGAGGAACAGAAGACGGCGCTCGAATCCTTCCTTTGCAAGAACGGCGTTTTTGCTGTTTTGCCGACCGGATATGGCAGGAGTCTAATCTACCAGTTAGCTCCGCTGGTAGCTAAACGTATGGGGCTTGTTGTGATTGGTCGTTGTGTTATCCAATTGTGTGCAGTGAGATATTCAAACATTGAAACGATTTCGACACAGCCTAGGTGTATTCGACTTGAAGCAGACGCCTCTGTATGCTTCTGAATCGCTCTCGCAGTACTGTGATGTCATGCACCGATCGGTCTGCACAGCGCCGCTTCAAATCAAACACACTTACTTGCTTCGTTCCTGTATTCATCAAAGTTTTGAACAAATAGGTTTTAAAGCAGCACTCAGTAGCTTCGGGATTTCTTCGCTGTATTCTCGCTTTTTGCTCGCAGGTTTCTCTCTAGAGCTCCCTCTACAGCTTCGGAATAGATATTTGACAACACTGTTGTAAAAACTTGTTGGTGATTCTCAGACACCAGAGGCTATAGATCAACGACATCAAAGCAGATGGGACATTCTTTCAAACGTCTTCTTCATTCGGGTTCGGACAGCGTGAGGGAGCGCAATAATGACAGCATTTTAGCAGATTTCTTTTGGCCGTAAAGCAATTGTTTACATCGCGAGACCTGATATCACGCGAGATTTCCTGACGCAGCGGCCGGCGGCCCGCCGGCTCAAAGTTGCAAGTGCGTATTTTCCGCTCACGAAACGACCACCATTCAACCCGAAATAAGTAATATAACCATTCTAATGACTCCGAAGCTGTTCAGTTAAGGTAAAAAAAGTTACTTAGTTCACCTTTAATGAATGAGTCAATGACTCACTCAGACAGTTGTCGCCACCTACTGGCGAACTTATAACCCGCAGAAAGAGTCACTGAATAAACAGGGTTTCATGAGGAACACCCAAACTAAAACTTCTTGTTCTGCTAAGAAGAATCTTCCATTTAAGAAACTGGTGCATTCTGGGATAATCAAAAGAACAGTAGCCCCATAAATCTTCACCCACCACCTTATCTAAAGAAAGCATGAAAACAAGAACAAGAATCACAGTGTTTCGGGATCTGATCTCATTTACAATAAAAATATTGAATAGATAACGTGTGACTGTTAACCACAAACTCTAATCATGTTTTATTTTTGAAGAAAATCATATTTGCTTATTCACATATTTGCTTTTATTTGCTCATTCACTTATTTGCTTATAAAATCTTATTTAGATTTAATTTATTCTAAAGCACTTTGAATTGCCATTGTATATGAAATATGCTATATAAATAAACTTGCCTTGCCTTGCCTATTTAATCTTATTTTGCAGCCAGTAGATTTTGAGCAGATTTGTGTTTTTATTAGTTAATGTTTGACTTGCTCAGCATTGACCCAGATCTGTAGAGAAACCCCGGGTCTGAAAGCTCTTCAGGAACGCACATACAATCACACTGCTGTCACGTGACCGCGACGGTCTGCGTGTGTATGGTGTGAGTTTAGGCTACTGTAATTGGTTTATTTCACTCCAGTAAACACAGTCTGTCTCTAGAGACATGTAAGTACTGGAATACCTCTAGTGCTATCAGAGCCACTGCTGCAGACTCCATTCACTTTACAGCCATTACAGCAGCCTTCACTTCACTTCACTACTACTGCTACTATTATTAGACTAACGCCATGCTCAAATTCTTCTGCTCCACTACTACTATTCCAGCTAAAAGGGAAAGTTCTCAGGCTAACGTTTTGGCAAGGTTCTCTCAAAGTTATAAACAAATGTTCTTTCAGTCACGTAAAAAGAATGTTGTTTCAAAGTTATCTGGTCTTTAATAATGTTCTCAAAACGTTCATTCAAAAGAACTTTTTCTTTCTGAAACGCTTTAGCTGGACGTTCATAATACGTTTGAATGATACTAATTGTTTCAGAATGTTCAGAGAACCTTCAAAAGTAACATTGCCATAATGTTTACAAAATGGTAAAATGGAATGTTCCCTTAAAGTCCCCTTGTAATCAATCGTTTTATCCCTTAAAACTCATTTTTGATCACCAAAATGACATGACATGTTTTTTTTTTCTTGAAAAATAATTCGTCATGCCTTTAAATATCTTGAATGTAACTCTACACCCTTACCTCATTTAGTATACGCAGTTCTATGAATATGCAAATGAGCCCCGCCTCCACTCACTCGCAGCAGCTCAGAGATCCACTCGTTGTCCTTGAAAATTAAAGGTAAATATCGCTTGTGAGCAAACTATTTGTATTGTATGCATACACTGCAAAAAAAATATAATAATAATTTTCTTACTTAGTATTTTTGTCTTGTTTCCAGTCCAAATATAAAAAATCTTAAATCAAGATGCATTTACTAGACAAGTAAAATAGCATAAGATATTATGTAAAATTACAAGCAAAATTATCTGCCAATGGGGTAAGAAAAATAATCTTAATAATGGAAACATTACAATGGGGTAATTCTTACCCCATTGGCAGATCATTTTTCTTGTTTAAAGTGAAAACTCACAAAACAATTTTTTTACACAGTGTCTTATGCTATTTTTAGACAAAAATACTAAGTAAGAAAAGTATTTTTTTGCAGTGTGCCATTTCAAACCAAGCCGTATTTTTGTTGAAGTATGCAAAAAAAAAAAAAAAAAAGGGAAAATATTATTTCATTGTGTGTATTCAGGGCTCAGCAAGACAAAAGAGTCTATTTTATTTCAAATATATAATTTTCACCATAGAACCCTATAAAATACAACACATGGTGGAAATGACTTTCAGAAAATAATGACTTTTCCACAAAAAAAAAAAAAAAAAAAAAATCTCATGTTATCATGTACTGTATCTCCACTGTTGGAAATTGTAAATAGATAAATTATGTGAAAAGAGTATTTTGTATGTATTTTATATTCTAAAAGTCCAGATGGTCAAAAGTGCACATACTGTATGTAAATGAAGACACTTCAAACTGAACCCATGGCCTCGGCTAAGTATCAATAACACAATAAAATGACTCTAAAGAGGCAATGAAAGGATTTTGTATCAACTTTAGGGGATATCATAAAATAGACATATTGTATCTGGCCATAACCGAGTCATTTAGTCATATTATAGATCAATTAGCAAAGCCACACTGAACAGCTGCAATTCAACTCTGACATTTAACTTGCATTTCACTGATCATTTAATATAATTAATATTTAATATTTTTTAAGACCTTCATAATATGAAAATATGTTCTCCGCCTCTCTTTCTTTCTTACTGGGCTCAGTCAGGTTGCATATTTCCCTTCTAGGGTGATACTGAGATGGAAAAGCATGAAATGGTCGTGATATGGACGTGTGATGCTGAAATTTGACTGGGCAGAAATTCGTCGCCCCTTTCAAACACGACTGAGAGACTGAAATATAATTATCACAAATTAGTTTCTGAGATCTTCTAAACATCGCAGCATAACTGTGTTGAATCAGTAAACGGTAAAACTAACAACTTCTCATTGTGCTTTAAATAATGTCAGAGATTGTTTGCGTTTCTAATGTTGCATATTAAAATTTCCCACGTATCCCTCGTGTTTCCTCTTTCCTGAGAATAAAACACACGTTATCATATCTAATCTGATTGTGGTTTTAATGGGCAGAACTCCATGTGTGTTTAATGACATACACTGATCTGATTGGTTTATATAGGTCGTCTAGCTGTTCAGGGTCAGTGTACTCACAGATGCTACTGTACAGAAGATTAACAGCTCTTAAAAACACACACGTAAACAAGTGCCTTTGTCTGTGTGTGTGTGTGTGTGTGTGTGTGTGTGTGTGTGTGTGTGTGTGTGTGTGTGTGTGTGTGTGTGTGTGTGTGTGTGTGTGTGTGTGTGTGTGTGTTGCCCGTAGAAGAAGGATACTATTCCAGACAAAGTCAAGACAGGGCATATTGCCATCTGTTTTGATTATTTCATGTCTGTGAGGAAAACAGTGACGCAAATGTGGTGATTTCCTTAATAAAAACAACAACAGAACAACATCTACTACAAAATGACCTTTGTGTGACCTTTAAATGACCAAAAATAAATTCCTTCGTAAGCCTTCATATATCATTAATTGCCAAATCAGAACAGAAGTTTTTCTTTTGTTTCCAAAGGGAAACTGTCGTCACTATGGCAACAGTGCAGTAATGACATCATTTTCGTTTTGTGGTATGAAGAGAACCTTTGACTTGTGTTATTTATTTTTAATCTGATATTATGATTGATATCATTAAATTAACTCCAAGCTCATCATTCAAATGTGAACGGCCGCATTATAATTTCATGGCGAGTGAGAAAGATTTCCAATTAAATGAATAAATCTCGTGTCAGCAGTGCTGTGGCTTGGATATTTTGTTTCTGCTGAAGATAAAGCTGCTGCGTAGCATGTAAAGATGTGTGTAAAGATGAAATATGCACTGAAACGTCTAATAATTCTGTCCGTGTGTAATTTGCTTCACAGCATGTTGTTTAGGACCACTGGATATTCATGACTTTTCTGGGAAAGATGCATTCATAAGAAAAATATATTTGTTTGTTAATGTTGATGCCGAGAATGTTTTAAGAGGATTTAAATGAGACAGCAGTGCCTCCAATAAGCCTTTTCTCTCTCTCTCTCTCTCTCTCTCTCTCTCTCTCTCTCTGAATGAAGTCACCTGGGTTGGATGGACTTTCAGTGGAATTTTACAAATCCTTTTGGAAACTAATGGGCCAAGATTTGTATGACGTCCTTTTAGGATGCATTAATGGAGGGACTCTGCCTTTAAGTTGCCGGAGAGCAATGTTGACATTGATCCCCAAAAAAGGAGACCTTGGATGCCTAGAAAACTGGAGACCAGTTTCACTGTTATGTGTTGATTTTAAAATCTTGTCGAAAACATTGACTAACAGACTTAAACAACATATGGCAACCATAATCCATGTGGATCAAACTTTTTGCATCCCTAAACGGACAATTTTTGACAATTTATTCTTGGTGAGAGACATCATTACTGTTGCAAAAAGACACAAGTTGGACTTTGGTTTACTTTCTTTGGACCAGGAGAAGGCTTTTGACCGAGTAGACCATCACTACATTAAGACTCTGGAAGCTTTTGGATTTGGTCCATACTTTGTATCTTGTATTAAGCTGCTGTACAGTGATATTTATAGTATGCTTAAGATGAATGGATCTTTGACTAGATCTTTTTCAGTGACCAGAGGCATAAGGCAAGACTGTCCCCTATCAGGCCTTCTGTATGCGATGTCTATAGAACCGCTTTTAATTATGCTGAGGAAACAGTTACAGTTGGGAGAACAAGTATTTGATACACTGCCAATTTTGCAGGTTTTCCTACTTACAAAGCATGTAGAGGTCTGTAATTTTTATCATAGGTACTGTTGGCGCAATTATTAGAAAATGGAAGAAGTTCAAGATGACAGTCAATCTCCCTCGGTCTGGGGCACCATGCAAGATCTCACCTCGTGGGGCATCAATGATCATGAGGAAGGTGAGGGATCAGCCCAGAACTACACGGCAGGACCTGGTCAATGACTGAAGAGAGCTGGGACCACAGTCTCAAAGAAAACCATTAGTAACACACTACGCCGTCATGGAAGGTCCCCCTGCTCAAGCCAGCGCATGTCCAGGCCCATCTGAAGTTTGCCAATGACCATCTGGATGATCCAGAGGAGGAATGGGAGAAGGTCATGTGGTCTGATGAGTCAAAAATAGAGCTTTTTGGTCTAAACTCCACTTGCCGTGTTTGGAGGAAGAAGAAGGATGAGTACAACCCCAAGAACACCATCCCAACCGTGAAGCATGGAGGTGGAAACATCATTCTTTGGGGATGCTTTTCTGCAAAGGGGACAGGACGACTGCACCGTATTGAGGGGAGGATGGATGGGGCCATGTATCGCGAGATCTTGGCCAACAACCTCCTTCCTTCAGTAAGAGCATTGAAGATGGGTCGTGGCTGGGTCTTCCAGCATGACAACGACCCGAAACACACAGCCAGGGCAAATAAGGAGTGACTCCGTAAGAAGCATCTCAAGGTCCTGGAGTGGCCTAGCCAGTCTCCAGACCTGAACCCAATAGAAAATCTTTGGAGGGAGCTGAAAGTCCGTATTGCCCAGTGACAGCCCCGAAACCTGAAGGATCTGGAGAAGGTCTGTATGGAGGAGTGGGCCAAAATCCCTGCTGCAGTGTGTGCAAACCTGGTCAAGAACTACAGGAAACGTATAATCTCTGTAATTGCAAACAAAGGTTTCTGTACCAAATATTAAGTTCTGCTTTTCTGATGTATCAAATACTTATGTCATGCAATAAAATGCTAATTAATTACTTAAAAATCATACAATGTGATTTTCTGGATTTTTGTTTTAGATTCCGTCACTCACAATTGAAGAGTACCTTTGATAAAAATTACAGACTTCTACATGCTTTGTAAGTGGGAAAACCTGCAAAATCGGCAGTGTATCAAATACTTGTTCTCCCCACTGTATGTGGTGTTTCTCTTCCTGATTCACCTGAAATTACCCTCATTAAACGTACTGCTTATGCAGATGATGTAACGATAGTTATAAAAAATTCTCTGAGGATATTAACAGGTTAACTTCTTGTTTAAATAATAATTTTCAAAAAGCATCATCTGCTTGCATTAATTGGAAAAAAATTACATCTTTTTTGCTGAGTGATTGGCAAATTTTTGTACCTCCAAAATTGGCAAAACAGTGTAAATGGGGCAGGGATGGATTCAAAATGCTTGGAGTTTATTTTGGGAATGAACAATATGAAAAGAAGAATTGGGAGGGATTAGTTGATCGTGTTAATGGTAGACTTCAGAGATGGAGATGGCTACTTTCACAACTTTCTTTTAGAGGAAGATCCTTGGTCATTAATAACATAATAGCCTCAATGTTGTGGCATAAGTTTATTGTTCTAGACCCTCCAAAAGACTTGCTTAAATGTGTTCAAAAAGCATTGGTTAATTTTTTCTGGGATGGATGTCATTGGCTTCCTCCAGGAGTCCTTTACCTTCCAGTGGCAGAGGGAGGTCAAGGGCTTATCACTCTCAGAAAAAAAGGTACAAAAGCTGTCACTGTGGCGGTACCTTTTCAAAAGGTACACCTTTGTATCTAAAGAGTGCATTTAAAGGACAATTCCGGTATTTAACACTTTGAGTCTATTTTGTAGTTTGTTTTGGATGAACAAGAGTGGTGGACAAAGAAATTTTGACAATGGTTCCTGTCTCGACTTTTTGACTATTTTAGAATTGCCCATGACCGCTTTAGAATGGGAGTCTATGGCCATGCACAAACATGCCCTTAAAACAACCCTTAACGTTCGTTTTCAAAACTGTTCAACTCACCGAGTGGTTAGTGGTGTTCGTTGATGATTAAAAACAAATATATCGGTGCAATGTATGATTTCAATCCGTTTATTTTTCTATAGTGGAACTATTTTTTCAGATACCTCAAAACCGCGTATAAACTTCCGCTCTTCCGCAACTTCCGTTGCTCTGCTCACGCTAGCCTTCTGAGAGACAGAGAACCGAGCGAAAAGACCTAAAAGACTACAATCAAATGTAAACAGCATCCTTTCCGTCTCCGGTCGCGCAGTAATATCTACGAGCAATGAGTCCTCCAACGGAAATCAATGGGATTTTACAAAATGCCAAATAAAACACGACAGAAACTGTATTTCGCTACGCTACTTGTTTTGGAACATCAACGAACACCACTAACCACTCGGTGAGTTGAACAGTTTTGAAAACGAACGTTAAGGGTTGTTTTAAGGACATGTTCGTGCATGGCCATAGACTCCCATTCTAAAGCGGTCATGGGCAATTCTAAAATAGTCAAAAAGTCGAGACAGGAACCATTGTCAAAATTTCTTTGTCCACCACTCTTGTTCATCCAAAACAAACTACAAAATAGACTCAAAGTGTTAAATACCGGAATTGTCCTTTAAGTCCCTCAAAGGTACATATTGGTACCAAACGTGTACATATTGGTACCAAACATGTACATATTAGTACCTAAATGGTACATATTAGAACCCTTTTGAAGGGTACTGTCCCAGTGACAGCTTTCGTACCTTTTTTCCTGAGAGCATCTGGAGTCAAAGATCTTGGCAATGAGGATACAAACATTGCAGAAACTATTGTATAGTTCAAATGATGTGCCCTGGGTGTTTTTTTGGGAGATCTATACTTAAAGATATTGGTGGAATAGGTATTGACACAATTATTCCTAATGAAGAAAGCTTTTGTCAAAAAGTTTTCTGATCTGTCTTTTAGTTTTTATGTCTCAGTGCTCAAATCATGGGACTTGTTTGAAATATCAAGAACTGTTGAGGAGCTTTATGGTGTGGAAGAACCTATTTTTTGTAATCCTCTTATTGAGCTTCCATCAAATATATCTCAGTCTTTAATCAATAGATTTTTGAATACTGGTGTCACTAAAGTTATTGATTTTGGATTGATTTAAGTAGAGGCCAATGGAGAACTTCGCAGTCACTTGCTGATCAAGCTGGCTTGAATTCTCTTAGAATTATAGAAGGATTTGTTAGGGGTTTTAAATCCTTCATTCCTCTATCATTTGATAACTTTGTTAATCATGTTTTGGAAGATGGTGTTGTATGGCTGAACTTTCCTCAGTTAAAGGTGTTTCCTAAAGAATGTGGCATTGATGACTCTGGTTCTTTTTCCTTATTAAAAGGTTATGGAAAATTGGTTTTTGATTGTATAGGGGAAAAAATATTGTATCACATATGCGTTAAAACTTTACATTTGGGTCAATTGAAAGAAAAGTCGATACAAAATGGAGATCTCAACTCTATATATCTGAAGATACTTCTGTATAAGCCTCCAATTTCTAAGAGATGTGGTGATCTTCATTTGAGATTGATCCATTGTATCCTAGCTACAAATCAATTTGTTGCAAGGATGAATGAAAATGTTACATCGAATTGCCCATTTTGTGATGCTCTTGATACTATTTTTCATATGTTTTGTGACTGCCCTAGACTTGATCCTATTTTTGTACTGTTGAGAAAAATAATAACAAAATTAGGGTTTCTGTATACTAATAGCTTATTTATATTGGGCTGTTGTTATAGGAAATCTTTACAAGAACAATGTTGTGTACTTGCTAATTTTGTCATAGGTCAAGCTAAATTAGCAATTTTGAAATCTCATCAGGAAAAAAATGCAGGAAGAGACATTTGTATGGTGGCTTTATTCAAATCCTTAGTGGAAGCACGAGTGGTTATAGAATATACATATTACAAGCATATTAATAATGTTCTTTTCTTTAAATGGAGATGGGGTGTTAAGGAAGCACTGGTTACAGTGAATGAGTATGGGGGGTTGGGTTTTAATTGGTAATGACATTGTTTAATGGGTGATTTATAATTGAATGTGTTAAGAACATGGAATACATATGTTTATTTATTTCTTTAAAAAAAATTGTGTTTAATGTGAATGTGATGGAATAATTATATCTACATTTTTAACTATGTACAATAAAGGGGTTGTAAAAGTCAAAAGTCTCTCTTTTCTCCGAATTACAGTAACGGGCCAGATTTTCTTTTTCACACAGACACACTCTTATAAACATAAATATAGATAATAATATCAGCAGCAATAACAAAATAGTCTAATAATAATAACTATATATAAGCAGTATCATACGAGCGAGGGTGCTGATCCATTGCTTTACAACAGTTCAATAAATAAATTCATATTAAAGGTGCGTCTTGCGGAAGAACATTGTAGCCGGAACTACTTCTCTCCCTCATCCTTCCCTTTTTTTTTTTTTTTTTTTAAATGTTAAAAATGTAGTGTTCATCGGAGGGGTCCAAGACCCTAGTACTTTTGTCGCACTTGAACAACGAATACACCAAAAAAATTAATGGATTCGAGGAGTTTTGACATTTTAAAAAGTAACAAATCCTTCCCTCGCGGGTCAATTTGACCCCCATAGGAATGAATGGAATGCGAGGAATACTTCAGTACACAGAAAAAACTAAAAATGCTCAATTCAAACTAAAAATGCAAAAACTTTACCAAAAATGATTTTATAATGTCTACATGTATGTGAATGCATACTGAAGAAAAAATTACTTTAGGACCCAGCGAAACAGCTCATTTGCTCCGAATAGACTAGAGCTATATGGCCATCTAGTGGCAAGAGTCATGAAAAATCATGTTATATAATTTTTTTTCCACAAGAGGTCGGCATGACACCCAATGTAAGATATTTTGAGCTGAATTAAAAAGGTGCATGCATGAAATTGTGAGTTATTTTGGATTTAAGTTGAAAGAATGTGCTTAAATTACTAAATTACTATTTATTGATTATTTATTGATTAAATCTAGTAATTTAAAGGGAAATAAAATAAGAAAATCTCCCCCAAAAAATGCATTAAAAATAGAAAATATATTCTCAAATGAAATAAAATAAGCTTTCTGGACCAAAAAAAATATAATAATAAAAATAAATAAAAATAAATTAAGTACAAGCTTCGGGTCATTTTGACCCGCGAGGGAAGGATTTGTTACAGGACCCGAGTGAAGGATTAGGGTTAAGTATTTGACCAGTCACCCAGGTTCTGGGCTAACGTTACTCCGCAGTGATTGTCCCCACTTGGTCTAAAATAGTCCGAATATAAACACTTATTATAAGCGTACTGTAGTGATTCAGGATAAGACAAAATCACGGCTTGGAAGATTCATTCATGGTGTAGCCTACTCGATCGGATCATTATAATTATACATTTTGTAAAAAAAAATGTATTAAGTGTATACATTTTTTACAAAAAGAGGTATAGTGTAGCCTACCTTTAAAAAGGCCTAACTTACATTTTCGACTGTTTACCTACTTCGTCCGTTTTGTTCCGCCAACGAAAATATTATCCAAAAGAAGTCACGCGTTTGCGTGCATCACTTCCAGACAGGTGGTGTGTGGTGATTCATTCCTTATTGAATCAACATGTTTGAACGAATCGTTTTTGAGTGAATGATTCAACGACTCATTCATAAAGACGTCATTGTTCGTTCCTGACTGAATCCGCGTTTTTGAACAAATCGTTTGAATAAATGATTCCATGATTCATAGACGGTCAGATTACGCCACCTACTGACGAATCGATGTAGCGGGCAGTCACTTAATTGCATTTTTATTGTTTATTGAATAATAATATCAACAACAATAATACATTTCTTCTTATTAGTATTAACCTATCATCATTATTATTATTATTATTTTTTTATTTTTTTTTGAAAATGATTATAACTATTACAGATATGAATGCTATAGTGTTAAAACGAGACTTGCACACTGATAGTAGAGACAACTGTGCGGTTTAATGTTCCCATTGAGCTGTTTGAATATTAACAGAAGAAAGAAAGTGAGATAAGTGAGTCCCTCCCTTTTCACTGAGCTTTTGTGAAACTCCTTCAGACTGAGTTGACTCGTCCATCATGGCGGTGTTTTCGGCTCTAACTCCGGTGTTCGTGGCGGTTTTGTGCGTTATTATAGGGTTTCTCTTCAAAAACTCCCAGAAGAGAGAGAGCAGATCCAAGCAGAAGAGTTCAGGAGAGACAGCCAGACCATGGGTGGATGAGGATCTGCAGGACGACACCGAAATCAGCAGGAAACACAACGGTACTGTACTCTACACTATTAATATATTATACTGTAACAATAAAGTAGTAAGTGACAGGAACTTGACGTTTTATTTGAGTTTTTCACCCATCGTCCAGTCTACAAAATCAATAATACTTACCATAATCCTAATAATCAAATATTATGTAAAAATTTATATAAATAAAGCAGCATTAGTATAGATGCATTATAGATTTTTTACATTAGTATAGAGTTTCAGAATCAGAATACATGCTACATATTTGTATTACATATTTTCTAATTATAATTTAAATTAATGTATAGTAATATTGTTATATTATGTCATATAATAATTTAATCATACTGGCCATGCCCCCAAACATTTACAAAACCCATCATGGATATAAATATAGAGACCATATAAAAAAAAGTAGACCAGTATTTAAACAATAAAGCACACGGTTACTGCAATGAGCAAAACATTTATTACTGGATCTCAGGAGGTTAAATAAGAGTATGTTGAACATCATCAGTGTCATCTTGAGTTCTTGAAACTGTCTGGATGGTTAGAGTCAGTACAAGAGGAGAGCAAACATAAACTCCACACAAGAGCTTTAATGTGAAGATACCTTTGACGTCGAGCGCAAAGATGCAGAACTTCTGAAGAGATCTCAGCGTTTGCTGGGACAGAGTTTTGAACCCAATGCAAAGGTTCAAGTCCAAAGAAGTCTTGCTGAAGATGTTGCAACATCCATTACAGCCCACTTTCAAAAATGTTTCTGGTCTGTTCAACAATTAAGTACACAGTTTATATGCAATATTTGTTCACTTTAGTTTGAGGAACACATATTCTGTATTAGCTATGACTTGCCTCAATAAACTACTGCTTATTAATAGTTAGTAATGTAGTTGTTATGTTTAGGTATTGGGTAGGATTAAGGGATGTAGAATATGGTCATGCAGAATAAAGCATTAATATGTGCTTTATAAGTACTAATAAACAGCCAATATCATAGTAATATGCATGCTAAAAAGCAACTAGTTAATAGTGCGAATTGGACCATAAACTAAAGTGCTACCCAATATAATTTTTAATAATTGCATATAAGCAATCATATTTTGCATATATGACAGTTTCTGATGACCAATAAAAACAAAAGACAGATGAGACTGCCATGATGTGAATTTGTGTTTCTTTTTATTGGCTAAATCTGTTGTCTGTGCACAGAGGATGATGATGATTGGCTAGACACAACAGAGGAAGAAAACTTAGTCCACATCCCGTACACTCCAGCTCAGTACTCTGCTGCCGAGATGCTGGAACGCTCGGAGAAGTTTTACTCGCTCATGAATCTGAGACGGTCTGTCCGCTTCATCAGTCCAGAACCGGTTCCTAAAGAAGTGATTGACAATGTCATACGCACTGCAGGTAATGCAAACATGATGGAAACCATTCAAAGCCAGCCCTTCGTTTCATCACTCATTGTGTGTGTGTGTGTGTGTGTGTGTGTGTGTGTGTGTGTGTGTGTGTGTGTGTGTGTGGAAGGCACTGCACCCAGTGGAGCTCACACTGAGCCCTGGACGTTTGTGGTGGTGTCTGATGCCGAAGTGAAACACAAGATTAGAGAGATCGTTGAGGAAGAGGAGGAGATCAACTACAAGCAAAGGATGGGAGACAAGTGGGTCCATGACCTGAAGAGACTTCGGTGTGTTTCAAATAGACAAGAGGCTTCAAATATAAAAAAAATGTACATATAGTTTTATGCTTAATGTTTATTAGTTTTATTTTTACTGTACTATACCATTATGTATTATAATTTAATATAACAATTACAGACACATAATAATAGTAATATGAGTTGATAAACTCATTTAGCTATGATATTAGTGCCCCCTTGTGGTTATTTTTTTCTGTCTCTTTTTTACCATAGTGGTGAACAATGTTTCAAACAGTTCAAACAGGTCACATAAAAAAATAAAATAAAAAAAAGAATAATAATAAGAAAAAAATTATATATATATAATTATTATGATTATAATACAATATACAGTCATTTATTAATATTATTTATAAGAAACAATAATATTTATAATACTATAATATTGTACAATTAATATATATATATATATATTTATAATGTGATCCATTATAATATATGAATAATTAAAAGTTGTATTATTATTATTGTAATACTTTACACAGTTTTTGTATAATAATTATTGTTAATATTTTTGTTGTTGTTGTAATACTGTTCACAGTAATATAATAACAATATTTATTAGAAATAATGATGTTTATAATACTATAATAATTAAGATTTAAATAATATATGTATAATACTATACACTAATATAATAATAATTATTATTATTATTGTTTTTGTTGTTGTAATGGTATACACAGTGATATAATAATAATATATAAGAAATAATATTTATAATACTATAATATTTATCAAATTAAAAATATATTTATAATATGATACACTATAATATAATAATAATAATTAAATCTGTTATTATTATTATTATTATTGTCATTTTTGTAATGACAGTAATATAATACAATATTTCTTAGAAATAATCAAATTGATAACACTATAATACTATACACTGTAATATGATGATAATAATAATAAGGATTATTATTGTTTTTGTTGTTGTTGTAATGCTATACAGAGTAATATAATAATAATAAGAAGTGATCATTTATAATACTCTCTTTCATAGAACAAACTGGGTGAAGGAGTATTTGGATGTGGCTCCGTATCTGATCCTAGTGTTTAAGCAGACACATGGACTTCTGCCCAGCGGCAAGAAAAAGACTCACTATTACAATGAAATCAGTGTGTCGATTTCCTGTGGGATTCTGCTGGCCGCCCTGCAGGTGAGACTCGGAAGCGCACACATCAAACATTCGTGGATCTTTGAATTTGAATTTCATGTGATATTCCATTTTGTGGTTTTAGAATGTTGGGCTGGTTACCGTGACGACCACTCCTTTGAACTGCGGTCCACAGTTGAGGTCCCTCCTCCAGCGACCAGCCAATGAGAAGCTTCTAATTCTGCTTCCTGTTGGCTATCCTGCGTCTGACGCCAAAGTGCCTGACCTCACACGCAAGGACCTCAGTGACATCATGGTGACTGTGTGACAAGCATCAGCTGCTGGAAGCCATAATAACACCAAATCTTTTAGACCGGTTTTGAATGTATGATTATGTTCTTTGTTAATAGAAATGAGGTTTGGCAAATTAGACCAAATGTTCTCATACCTTACCATAAAGGGAAATTACAGTGATGGTTCACATTTGAATACAGTTCCATGGTTCTTTTAATGTATGCCTTATATTGTGAATCTGCTGTGATCTATGCAAAACATTAAATAAATGACATGTTTGTATCTATGGTTTCTTCTTCACTCTCACTCCTGCACTGACATATTTGAAAGGGGCTTCATGTTTATTTTACACTCGTTGTAAAATATAATTTTGCAATAATCATCTCTAAATTACAGTTCACCGTGGGGTTCTTACTGTAAAGTATAAAAGGTGAAGTGTGTGTTGTTTATTATGTTGGCTTGAGAAAGCCAACATACTGTTGTGCTATTTAATATTCATCTTTTGAGACTGAAAACTCATTTTAGAGCTTTCAAGCATGTTTAAGGAACATTGCATGTTCATAACATGATTTAGCATAGCTTGATTTAACAAAACCTAGCAACCACCTTTGTGCTAAAACATGCAAGCAACATGCTAACAGCATGTTAAAATACGTTAGCAACATGTTAATTCATGTTAGCAACATGTTAAAACATGATAACAACATGTTTATCGTGCTAACAATGTGTTAAAACATGCTAGCAATGTGATAAAACATGCTAACAATTACTCTGAATCGTTTTCTTCAGACCGTTGACTTGTCACCGTTGGAACAAGCCTAACATAGAAGTTGCTCGCCATAGAAAAACACCTCTCCAGGACCCATTTTAAAAAAACAAGTTTAAAGGGGGGCGCGACCAAAAAAGTTGGAGAACCACTGGGTTAAATCATGCTAAAAATATGCTAAAACATGTTAACAATGTGTTAAAACATGCTAGTAATGCATTAATTCATGCTAACAACATGCTAAAACATGCTAGCAATGTGTTAATTTGTGTTATAAATTGTTAGTATTATGTTAAATCATGCTAGCAACATGTTAAATCATGTTAGCCAAATGCTTAAAACATGAAAGCAATGTGCTAAATCATGCTAAAACATGCTAGCAATGTAAAACATGTTTACACAACATGCTAAAACACCTTATCCATCTAATCTGTCCATCTATCAATATATCAATCTGTTTTCTGATAGACTGTAGGCTATTGCCTAGTCTGGCTATCACCAGACCAAGCTCAATCTTTTAAGATTGAACATTCGCTGCAGGGCGAAATCAAATCGCTGGCAGATCAGGTGGGGTTTACCCAGTCTAGCTATTGCCTTCAAAATCTTCAAACTTTAACCTTTAAATCTACTTTACACTTCAAACTACTTCAAACTGAAAACCTTCAAACTTCAAGCTTTTAAAACCTTTTCAAAATTTCTGTTCAGGCTTTCTCAAGCCAACATCATAGTTTGTCTTGACAAACTTCTTATAGTTAGATGTTGAAATACTTTTTTCTATTCAACCGTATAATGCAGAGGCAACTATGCCTATGCTATTTGTAGAATAATTCTCCAGAAGAATGTAAACACTGTTTTGTTCTCCAACATTAATTACACACAGTCATACTGTTCCCATATGTGAATTTAAAAGTTAGATTATTTTTTTTTTCTTTTACAAGCATATGATGTTAATTTGTTAGCAATGTAGCCTACATTTTGCGTACTATTACAAGTAGTAATAGTAGTCATTTTAGGATGTTATTAATAAAAAGAAAACATGTTAATTAATTTGACTACTTTTATTTTCACCCAAACAGGCTTTTTATTTTTTTTTAAGTATAAACCTCAGGTTAATATTACAATTATGCCTGATAACTGATCATATTTTTTGTGTCATGGTTGATATGACTGATATGATGGCTAATATAATAGATTATACTGTTGTCATGTACATTAAAGCTGTAGTCTTCAGGAATAAAAACATGATAATTTACAATATTGACGTTTAAATTTTGCGGAGAATAAACACGTTATATTAATCCATTGATTTTTTTTTTTTTTTTTTTTCATCGTTTTGCTTTTGGGACTGAATTTATGCTGATTTTAATATATAAAAAATAAGATCAAAGTTTAGAATACTGAAACTTTTATCAAGTTTAAAAAAAAGAAGAAAAAAAGTGAGTACTTTTATTTTTTTACCAAACAGACTTTTATTTTGAAAATAAATTGTTCAAAAGACGTTGACGACGTATTTGACGTTGACTAGTACAGGAAGTTCCTTTAGTTAGTTAGTTGACAGATCTCCTTAATCGATTCTCTTATTAGACTTGCATTTTGTGATCGATATGAGGAAGTAAATATGTAATATATCTCAACATTGTTTTAGTTGTACTGTTATGCGTCGCGCTCGATAAGCACAGCGGTGTAGTTTGAGGATGTCGTGCTCGCTGGAGAAGGTGCTCGGCGACGCGAGGACTCTCCTGGAGCGGCTGAAGGAACACGATAACGCCGCGGAGGGTCTCATCGATCAGTCCAGCGTCCTCAGCCAGAAGATACACAGCATGAAGGAGGTCGGAAACACTCTCCCCGACAAGGCATGATATGAATCTCTTACTGACCTCCCTACAGGGCACCTGTAGTATGACAAACAGCATACACTGCACGAATTACAGTTGTTTGCATGTTATTGCATGTACATTGCACAATATGATTTATTGCTGCAAAGCATTTGGCTTATAGTGTGTAAGATCTGGGCTGATGAGCAAAGGTTGTTGTAGACAATGCAAAAAATGATTTTATTACTCCTTGTTTTTTACTTGAGAAGCTAAATTACTTCAGAATCAGATAATGAGTCTTCTAAATAAAATAAAAAAGCAAGTTTATGCTTAAAATAATATAAAATATGACTGGGGTATGAAAAATAAACTCAATTCAATGGCTTATATTATAAAGGCAGATGTTTTTCTTGTTTTAAGAATAAACTACATTTTGATAAATTTTTAATAATAAATTTTTAATAAATATCTTAAGTCATTTTTGTCCTTGAGTTTGTTTGTATGTATGATTATTTAATATGTATGATATGTATGTATGATATTAATATATATGATTTTTAGATATTTGTAATTTAAAACAAGACAAAAACATAGAGTAAGAACATATTTTTAGCTGTGCTAAATCTGTGGATAAAAGCTTGGTTGGAATGCAATGCAATGCAATATTAAAGTTTTGACTGATGATAACTGATAATTATTTTTGAGTTATGGCTGGTAATTGATATGATGTCTGATTTTATAAATACTGTTGGCATGCACATTAGTCTTTAATTTTGTGCAAAGTGAAATCAGGAATAAACTTGATAATATACCATTTTGATGGTTGATTTTTAGTATATTTTAGTATATATTTATAAGTATATTGTTAATGTTCTATTCTATTATTTTATCTATATCTTTTTTTTTTGCATTTGGTACTAAATTTAATTTATGCTGATTTCAAGCCTGCAACTAATGATCATTTGATTAATTATAATAAAGTTAAATATTATTCTCTCTCTCTCTCTCAAAAAAAATAAATAAAAATACAATTATTATCCTTGTTAATTATTTACATTAGCAGTTTTATTGTATAGCCCCAGAATCCTGTATATGTTGCATCCCTACTGACACCAAATGAAGAATAAACAATAACTACCCAATATGAAGCTCTATTTGTCCTGTCTTTAGTACACAGAGGAAGGCACAGAGTATCAGGAGCTGTCCAGATACAAACCTCACGTCCTGCTGGCCCAGGAGAACACCCAAATCAAAGATCTCCAGCAGGAGAACAGAGGCAAGACAGCTTGAGTTTCTTCATAGAGTCTCACATTTTTGAAAGTGAATCCTTGATTCAACTCTTTGTGCTGTTCACAGATCTCTGGCTGTCTCTGGAGGAGCACCAGTACGCTTTAGAGCTGATCATGGGCCGATACCGAAAGCAGATGCTTCAGCTGATGATGGAAAAGAAAGAGCTGGATACTAAACCTGTGCTCAACCTTCACCAGGATCATGCCAAGGTGCCAAACCCCTGATTTCTTAGTAGTTTTCATTACATAAGACGTCTTTCCTTTAAAGTGCCCCTGTTATGCTTTTTAAAATATGACCTGTCATGTAGTGTGTAATACAGCTGTTTGTGAATGTGAAAGGTCTGCGAAGTTTCAAAGAGTGTCTCACTCTCAGTGTCCCAGTCTCAATTCCTGCACAAACCTACGTAGAAATTTGCATAATGCAACAATACGTCTACTTTCACCCTCAAACGCTCTAGTTGTAGCGGAGACTTGAAGAGTTTGGTTCGTGTGTCAACATGTTGAGATGACGCTGTTTTCTGAGAAAGCAAATCCACTTTGCTGCACTTCCAAAGCATGAGGACTCGCGCTGGAATTGATACGGTAAAATCAACGCCATTGTTACTGTTCATATCACTGTGTATCAAGTGCTGAGGAGGATCAGGAGCTGAAATACAGATATGGTAATGGACGTTTGATTTCGGACATGCGTTGTTAGCGGTCGACCAATCATAACAGACTGAAGGTGCGTTTCCATTACAGATTTGTGCAAAACTTTTGCGATTTAAAAAATTAATAAATTTAGTTCTATTTTTTTCTTCTAAATGTCGACAAAAAACTATTGCGAAATGACAATGTTATGCGACTAAAACTTCATTTTTTCCTCTCGCGATAAGTAAAGTCAACGTCAATGTCAACGGATGTTGGTAGGTTTATGTACTATATCCCAGCCACTGCACTGGCCTTTATTATTAATCGAAGGAGATGTATGTGTGTTTTCCCAGCATTAATGGCAAGGAACGGCCCTTATACTTGAGAGCGGCACATATGAGGTGTTTCTGGGTGTTTCTCCCTCATATCTGCTTCAAGGTCTTGATTGTGGCATTTATTTGAGGTTTAGAATCCATTATTTCTGTAATTCTTTTGTCTTAATATGAATTTAATAAAGAACTCTGTCTCGTATTCTGTCCAAACACACCGCGTCATCTACGTCAGGTGACCTGCAAATGTGCAAAAACTATTTCCATTGCAGTTTTGCGAAATATTTCACTTTTCAAATTGCCTGAAAAACCACCTCATTTAAACTTTTTTGCGATAAATGGGTGTTTTTGCGAAATGGACGTGTTTCCATTGGGCGTATTCAATTTGCGCAATTTGAAGGGTAATGGAAACACGGCTACTGTCATCTGACCAATCAGAGCAGAGTAGCTCTCTGAAAGGAGGGGTTTAGAGAGACTGAATCTTTTACTGAACCGTAGGGCTGCACGATAATGGTTAAAATGATAATCACGATTATTTTTCTTAAAATTATAATCGCGATAATTATTCACGATTATTTTCATTTGAGAAACTATAGAGAAAGAGAAGAGACAGTTAACGGTTTTGCACGAGTATTTGCGCAAAATCCGCGCAGATTTGGTTTACACGAATTTCCCCAGCAAAGTCAGTAAACATAATAACATGCCAAATTGGCCAGTGATTTGACAGCGATACCCGCCAAAGTTCATTTTTAGCCGCATTTGGCGGGTTGGCGGGTGTTCATTTCAAACCATCAGACTTCATTTAACCAACTACAACTTCCTCAGACAGCAAGTCAATACAAATGGCATGATTTAACGTTAGATGAGCGCTTTGTGATGCGTCTTCACATTAGATCTTCTAAGCGACACATTTCGTTTGAAAATGAGACAAAGTAGGTTACAGATCCAGATCGCTCAGTAAATTCGTACTGCAAAGAAAAATAGTCTAACGTTACTTGTTGATACACACTGAAAACGGTCAGTGGCTGTCGTTTTCAACTGATTCACATCATGAAAACTGGTAAAAACTTAAACTTCAAAAAATAGAGCATCGAAACTCATTTAGAAACAGATTTAGTCACACAAACGGCACAAGTGGCTTGTGAAGAAACAGACTGGCTGTATAACAATTTCATGCAAACAGAATATCGCTGTGGAGATCAGTGCTTTTACCGCAGTGTAGAGCGCGCGCAGGGTTGCCAGATTGCACCGATTAAGTAAAACACGGGGCATAAAATGTAAGAGAGAAGCTCTGTTTGGGTAATTTGGGAGATTTAAGCTATTCAGATCTGGCAACCACAAACATCAGTGCTAGTGGGGACTTGTTTACAATGCAAGATAATGCAAATGTCTAATAAAAAAGCGTTTTCAGGATAAAAAAACGAGCGGGCAAATATCGCGACGATTTTTTAAAGTTAATCGAGAGAGGCAGATATCGTTATCGCGATTAAAATACGATTAATCGTGCAGCCCTACTGAACCGATTCAAACACTGTGAGAAAAGAGCTGATGCTGTAATGTATATTATGAGAAAATTAAAGTGTTTTTTGAATTCGATGTAAACCTATTGTAGGAGACTCCAAAACAAAATCAGCAATCTTTAAAATAGCATAATAGAGGCACTTTAAAATAAGTCTGATTCAGTGTTCAAAAATCAGTCAGAATGAAACCTAAAATAAGCTTCTTTTTTTCCCCAGGAGGTTCAAAACCAGTTGGAGCGGATCTGTGAAATGGGTCAAGTTATGCGTCAAGCTGTACACATGGACGACCAACACTACTGCTCGGTGAAAGAGCGGCTGGCACAGCTTGAAGTATTGGCTTTAATTGATTTAGTCCGATTAGACACTTATAATTTATGCTTTTGTATGTCATTTTCAAGTCACCTTTATTTATATAGCGCTTTATACAGTAGAAATTGTTTTGAAAGCAGCTTCACATAACAGGAAAGTAACTCCTACTTAATATACTATGCCCTAAAAGTATGTACTCTTTTTGTGTAAAGAATTTTTATTCTTATTCTTATTTTGTGAAGAAAAAGAACATACTTTTGAGTGTGTAGCAAAAGAGTAGGCGAGCTTTGGGACATACTACTTCGTCATCTTTAATTGACAGCTCTGTCGCTTAGTTACGTGCATCCACATGAACTGCCCTGTCAATCATCTTGTCACAGTTAAAATCCTCCATTCAATCTAATTTAATCTCCTGCCGTTTCGGAGAGAAATGTTGAAGCACGTTGATCTGCAGTCGTGGGTCTTTCATGCGGATACTCTCCTCATATTAATGCTTTTAGATTATCGTCAGGTTAGATACTGATAATGAATCACTCAAACCCCTTTATCTAAACCTCTCTACATAACCGCCAGACTCGCACATCCTCCATGTCTGTAGTTTTTAAACACTTTTTACTCGTGTTTGTAGTTCTAATCGAAGTCCTCGTCCTACACGCAATGGGTTGTGGGCAATATTAGCCATTAAGAGTGCGCATCGATCTGCACTTCGGATTCTGACCGGAAATACTAGACCATCCGGGTATCTTTGGAATACTAATTTCAACATACTACGATTTGGGACGTACTAATTCTATTTTCGATTACTATATCGGACGGATAGTATGCGATTTGGGACGCACCGAGAGTCATTATTCAGCTCAAGTTAGTTCAGTGTTGATTCAGTTCAGTTCAATAACTATGTAAAGTTTAATTCTGCTGATAGGCAGCTCTACAGAAGACTAGTGTTGTTATTCAGCTTCACCCGATAGTGTCAGTGCAGTCAAACCAATAATATTGCAGTGTGTATGTTAATTAAACACCTTTTTGTTGATGCAGATTGAAAACAAGGAGCTGAGGGATCTCCTGTCCATCAGCAGCAGCACCGTGAGGCCGAAGAGAGAGGAGACAAACCCAACAGACACGGATGAGAAGCAGGACTCTGAGTAGAGGACATGTTGCTTTAGATGGCAGTATGTCGGGTGACCTGGCGTCCACTGACGTTCAAATCTGTATTGGGTTTTCTAGTGTCCTCCTGGTTTAGCTTCCTGCTGCCCGATGATGCACTTCCTGATGTTTATTGTTGTTATTGATGCTGTTCTTGTTCTGAAAAATTCAGTTTTAATAACAGACACTTTTATTGATCTATTGCATTATAGATCAAATCTGCCTCTATTTCTATTTGCATTTTCAAAAAAAAAAAAAAAAAAATTAAAATGAGATTTTTGGCCTTAAATTGAGTTGAAGCTTTTTAGCAGGTTTATAGGTCTTCTTAGGTCACATGATTAAAGGGGCATTCTGTATATGTGAAAGCAGATTATTAGCAGACCTATTAACTAACCTCAGCGTAAGATAGTTGTATCGTTAAGAAAGTTGTATGGATCAGCAGTATTGCATCTGTAAGCATTTTGATGTGATGATCTTGTACGCCGTGTCACATGTTCAGCGCACTTCCACAGTGACCAGAATCTTCTTAAAATCGTCTTTTTATTGTAAATTGTTGTATTTTCATCTCAGGAAAGCAATCATGTGTAACACAGTTGTTATTTTGTATAACTCAATATGTTAAAAAAAATAAAATAGAAATATTCAAGTTTAAACGGGAGTTTTATATTACATTATAAGGTTGATATTTATAATAGAAATATTCAAGTTTAAACGGGAGTTTTATATTACATTATAAGGTTGATATTTATATGATGAATCATAATGAAGTATGAATGTTTCGTAGTTTTCAAAACTTAGGAACCATCGACAGTTAATTTCACTAAATATTTACGAAAACAAACTTTTAATCTACAGAAATTAAGCATTTAATTACATTTAATAATAATTTGTGCATACTGTATGATTTGCTTTTGTATCAAAACAGCCAGTTTGGAGGACGGTCTATTTAAATAAATCTCATTTTATTTAGTTTGCCTTCTTAAAATATTTAACATGCATTATTATTTTTGAATATAAATTGAAATGGCTGATTATCAAGCTATAATTAGAATGCCTTGATTTCATTTCACACTTGTGTTGTCCGCACTCAAAAGTCACTGATCACCTGAAATTTAACTTTTTTCTCCAGTAAAATCATGTAATATATTTTATTTCAATAATATTTTTTTCTATTTTGCACTCTTGATATGTTAGTGTCACCCCTCCATTGCTGTGCACTTTTTTTCTGCATGCTGGCTGATTTGTTGATTGCAATCTTGTATTTTATAATTGATCTTTTTTTTTTTTTTATTCTTTGCCTATTTCATATGGTGGTCATTTTTGACCGTGAATAACACAAGTGACCTTTTTCCCCCACCATTTAGTTTATGTTTTTTTTTGGCCACATAGCGACTACAGCAAAAGTTGCCGAGTTTCGTACCATTCCGATGAAGTAGCAATTTTTTAAATTTCAGATTTTTTTTTTTTTCGGTCACAGGGGGTTAATCAGATGGTTAATACAAAATGTATCAGAGGGTTAATACAAAATTTCCATTAAAAAATGTCATTTTTCCTCGTGATATAATTTTGTACATGGGCGTCAATCATATTAAAGGGATAACGTTAATTCACCCAAAAATGAAAATTGTGTCATTACTTACTAACCCTTAAGTTGATCCGAGCCTGTATGAGTTTCTTTCTTCTGTTGAACACAAACAATGATATTTTAAAGAATGTTTGTAATCACACAGTTGATCCACCATTGACTTCCATAGTAGGAAAAAAAATACTATGCGTGCCGTCAACTGTCTGGTCACCGACATTCTTCAAAATATCTTATTTTGTGTTCAACAGAAGAAAGAAACTCATACCGGTTTGAAACCACATGAGGGTGAGTAAATTATGACAGAAGTTTCATTTTTGGGTGAACTGTCCCTTTAACTAAACGTGCAGTATTTCCCCGCCTGTCCAGCTGGTGGCGCCATCGTGCAACGCGAATATACTTACACTGTCGGCGAAGGAAAGTATGACAGCGTTCTAGTGCAGCCTTCAAGCTAAAGTCATCCAGTCTGCTGTCATCATGTCTGAGAAAGAGATCGGCCAAAAGTGGGATCGCTGCCTCGCAGACTGCGCTATTAAAGTCGGTAAGGATTAGTTTTATTCAATAATCTGCTGAATTCACGGCAGGAGGTCAAGTCCGTGTAGGGCACTCAGGTCATTGATCAGATAAGACGCTCACTCGCACAGCGGATTTGACTCAAAACGGTGTGAACTCCCTAACTAGACGGCGGTACACCCATAAATCCTGTCTAAGTTTGTAACTCGGTATGTTTTGACAGCGTGTTGTTAGGCTTTGAGAACGAATGTTATTATGTTACACTAAAAAACGTACTACGTGAATGCCTACTAGGACCGCCTTCTACTAATCTCGTCATAACTTAACGTTAGTTACTATGGCAGTGACATACTACTGGTACTATGGATAGTATTTTGGACATGAATCCATGGTTTGAAGCGTTTTGGCCGGTTTTTCTATACTATCATGGTATTTTCTTAAAATACAATGCATATCAAAGTACCATGGTATCTCTAACACCATCACAGTGCCACAGGCAAGAGTAATCTTGTAATGTAATATAATGGTTTTCTCTTGTAGGTACCGGGCTGGGTCTAGGAATTGTGTTCTCTGTTGTATTCTTCAAGCGTAAGTATATGCCTTATGTAAACCAGACTTATTAGAATATGTCTTCATCCATCTTAATATATCAAGATGTTTTTGCAGGCCGGACGTCGCCCATTGCCTTTGGAACGGGACTGGGTCTTGGCATGGCGTATTCCAACTGCCAGAATGACTTCAGGTCACATTATGTACTGCACAGTAACGTCGCTAAGGTTTGTGTTTTTGATTTATAGAGACCATCAAATCTCAGCATTACCTTGCAGTTCATGTCCATGCGGCAAAATCATCAAGTTTGCATTGATTGGGCTCATTTGTCAAAACGCGCATAGAACTAGAGACCCCAAAGTTGGTCAGATTACTATTCAGGACCACCTCTATAAGTGTACCAAATTTGATAATTTTCCTACAATTACTATTTGACTTCCATGGCAGATGAATAATTAATACGTAATAAAGTATCCTTGATGGCAGAGGCTATTTACACTAACTCCGCCCACTGATGTCTGATTGGGCAAAATTACGGAAGACACTGGATTGTCCACAGTAACAATAGTGTAGGGGTAAGGCACGTGGTAGAACGTTTTGACGCAGATCGACCCGAGTTAAAATCCTTCTTTTGCCGGACTCACTCTACTCCCTTTTCCCATCACAAATCAGATCGGAAAGGCTTTTATTTTCAATAAAAATGTAAAATATATTCAAAAAGTGGAAATAAAGTGTCTAACGTGTTTAATAATAAAGTGTTTATTGGTTAGGGGTAGGTGTAGGGAGGGCTTTATTGTCCCAATAAGGCGATATCCATTTCATAATTTTAATAAATATAATAATTTACACTGTTATTATTGTATACCGTTTAATCTACAACAACACTGAGGTGTAAATACTATCTGCCAGTATTTATATGTGTAAATAGCATCTAACTATTTAACTAACTGGCAAAGAAAATACTGATATTTTACACAGTGTCAATAGAATCTTTTGCTATATAAACTTGGTGTACACAGCCATAATAATAATAATAATTTATTGTTATTATAAGAAGAATAAAACTAACGAACACTTTCAGTGCTTGGTCCCTAATTATCCTAAAATTGAATGTATTAAAATATTTTTATGAATAATTTCTAAAATAAAATCAGTATTATTTGATCATTTCGATGAATAATTTCGTTAGTTTTTAATAAAGTTTGTTATTTTAGTACTTCAACTTAAACTAAATGAAAATGGGAAATGTTTCCTGGGCAAATAGCTAGCTTAATGTTTTTTTATTTTTATTTAGTTTAATGATAACACTGACAAAAGGGTACTTTTGCCCGTATATATAATAATTTGTTCAATTATGTTCACAATGTGTTTTTAAAATGAAATATTCAAAGAAATTCACTGGATATGTTCTGAGCACGGCATGTTATGTGACAGTGTAATATACAATATTATTTCTATAGCAACTGCCGTTTACCAAAGTGCTTTCCAGCATAATTAATACAACAAAAGCAATTACATACAGTCACACAAACTAAATTAAATCCTGTTCACCCTAATCATTTCTAAAAGCCATACCAAAAAGCTACAACTTCAAACTAGAATTTTGATTTATGAATATTTGTATGCACGCAGATGATCACTCTACACACTTGCTTTGTTTAAAATCACCTAAGAATCAAGTCATCTAATGTACCAATGCAAAAAAATCTGTATGTATGCTTTTCTTTGTTGGACTGTATGTGCTGTCTTTCACATCAGTTTCTACACTCTGATTTGTTTAAGATCATATGCATGGAATCTCAAGACATTTGAAGTGTTTAAATCCTGACCGCTGTTTTCTCTTCTCTTTCAGGAGCAGTAGAGTTGCATCAGTTATGGATTCTGTCATCTGCCTTTTCTTATTTGAAGCCTGACTGCTTTGTCAGTGTGGTTGTCTTTCTCTCCATAATATATATATGTTCTTGTACAGGACAGTCTGCGGTTATTTAATAAAATGATAAAGGAAATTTGAAGTTTGCAAAGGATGACATGAATGTGATTTTTTTTTTCTTTTCTTTCTTTAATTTATATATTTTTTAATATGACCCTACAGTATCATTTAAAAAAAAATCGGTGATAGCAACCCACGTTGTCAACTGGCTTTTGACCCAGGCCAAGATGATTTTTGGCAACCATGCAGAACTAGTGCACTTATGCTTAAAGCTAAAAACATGCTTTGTGTCCAGAGCAGTGTTGGCATGGTGACAGTTCTCCATTTGTGAAGTACAAGCATACTTTTTTTTTTTTTTTCTGCTGTGCTATTAATAATTGCATTTATTTTAATAAAAAAAAAAATTTGTTTCCTTTTATCCAAAGATAGAACTACATATCGAAATAAGTTCCCATGCATTATTCAGAATTAAGTCTTTAGTGAATGGTTGCAGGCATGTTAATGCTCATAAAATTACAAATATTAAATGAAATGTATCATCTCTTGCATTTGTCAAAGGTATTCACAACTGTACAACAGTTTAGGAAGACCGTCTTTTCAGCTTCTCTTTTGGAATAAACATTAATTTCAAAACCCTCTGATTCTTTCTCAGTTCAAATTCTCAGATCATCAACAACATTACAAATGTCTATCCTCCTGAGACCCAGAAAGAAAATAGTTTTTGGATTTAGTTTCTTTTCATGTCATCACATTGTTTAGAGCATAAGAAAAAAAACATTTTTGAAAAATTATATTTTATTCATATGTTATGCTATGTCCTCTGTAGTGGACACCAGGACTCGGTTGTTTAAAAAAAATAAAATGACATGAAATTATATGTATAGGCAAAAACAATGGGATTTTTTTTTTTCAATCATCAATAAATGTTGGGGTTTCAGGATTTATTTTAACTAAAATTTGCATACAGATGATTCTCAACTATGTTATGAAAGATATAACGGAATTAATTGATACAGCATTTTACTTTATGCAATATGTGGGTAAAATGGCCATAAATTAATGTTCCCATTCGATACAATGTATCTATACACTGTATCTAATGTCTAATTTCCATAAGAGTGCTACATTTGATCACTAAATTAATGTCAGACATTTTTAAAGACCAAGGATAAGTTGTTTTCATGGTGAAACCTCCAAACATTTGGTATCTCTGAAAAGTCCTGAATGTGCTCTTTACAGAACAACCAGCTTGTGACATGTATGGTGTCAGAGAAATTCACTAAAATGTAATGTCCACTGCAATGGACAAAAGTCTATTCCTGGGTCCCAGGAGGCTATTCAAACATACAAATCAAGCACTATAGCATGCAGTTGATTACTACAGAACACAATCAGTTTGTAAAAACAAAAACAAACAATGAGTTATGCATTTGGAAGTCTATGACCAATGAAAAAAAAACAAATTATATAGATTTATAAGATCGTAAAAACGTAAAATAAAATTAATCATCAACAATCACATTTTTTTTTGCACACATTTACATAAGCCTTTTGTAAGATGTTAAATGCGTGCCTCAATTAACCCTGAATAATGATTGGCTGTGAATGTGCATAAAGTCGCATTAAGAGCACAATACTCAGACACGCTTTATGCCCAGCGGCAGAGTGCGGATCCTGCAGGCGCCCTGAAGTGGACGATACAGGGATTAGGAGGGCAAAAGGAACAGCAAAGACGCCAACACAGTTAACTCTAGTGCACTCGTCCGCTCCCTTTTTACTCAATTACAGCCACACAATTACTGAATAAAGAACGATGAGCTCATAAAAATGCATAGAAAGCAAAAAGAAATTCACCTCGACGGGAAGAACCGGACCGAGATAAGTTTGTTTTTTAATTCACTCATCTAAAAATATCTAAATGGTAGTCTTGCTCTTGTAACACTCCCTCTCTTTCTCACACACTCTTGTACTAAAACCCACCTCTCAGTTGCCCTCCCCCAAAGAGTGTCATCATGACACGTAGCTTTGAAATACTCTGACAGGCACAGAATTGCTCATTCCGGTGCTAAGCATTGAAGAAGCCAGACTATGGACAAGGAAATGTGTCATTTTATTGCTTTGCTCATCTCATGTTGACAAATGGAGTGATGGCAGCTGAATATCCTCGCACTGATGTGACTGAGGCGCACAGAGGGAGTGAAATCACCAACCTTGCCAAAGGGAAAGATGGAAAGGATTACTATAAACGGGACATCTTGATCTTTTTCACCACCTGAGGTGGTCTGACCCGCAGATCAACTGTTTCACATTCAGCATCACTCTCTCAATGCACTTGAAAAACCCTGGATGTGTGTTCGCTTCATTGAGACCTGAGGAAGCGCACACTGTCCTATTCAACACTTCGATGATGAGTGGCTCACCTATCCCTCGAGTAGAGGCAGCATCAGGTGCAGATCCCTGGAACGCTCACAGGAGCTTCAATGACAGCGGTACTATCGGTGATGGTTGGAGCATTAGTGGGAGCGGTCCCTGGCTTCTCGCAGTCATGCTTTCCCTCATAATTCTGGTGACAGCTTGTGGGAACATTTTGTTGATTGCCTTGGTGTTCGCACATCGGTCGCTGCGCTGCACCTCCAATTGCTTCCTGGTGTCCCTCTTCCTGTCAGACTTGATGGTGGCTCTGGTCGTGATGCCTCCTGCTATGCTCAACGTGCTGTGTGGGACCTGGGTGCTGGCGCCTGGATTCTGCCCCGTCTGGCTTTGCTTCGACGTGATGTGCTGTAGTGCTTCCATCCTCAACTTGTGTGTCATCAGTCTGGACCGCTACCTCCTCATTATCTCTCCATTGCGATACAAACAGCACATGACCCCGCCCCGTGCCTTGCTGCTGGTGGGCGGGGCTTGGGGGTTGGCAGCGCTTACATCTTTCCTGCCAATCAAGATGGACTGGCACAGCCTGGGTCGCGTGCAAGACCTTTCCGAGCACTATCCCGCCAACGCCACAGTCTCGCCGCTGAGTTCCTTCTACCCCTCTTCATACTTCCAGCTTTCCACGTCAGGGACGCCGTCCACACAGTGCCGCCTGCGGGTGACTCTCCCCTTCGCCCTCGTGGCGACCTTTCTCACCTTCTTCTTGCCCTCTACGGCCATCTGTTTCACCTACTGCCGGATCCTGTTGGCGGCCAGAAGACAGGCGCGACAGGTGGAGGCACTTACTCATCCTCCTTACCCACATCACTCACATGGTGAACCATCTCATCCTCCGTCTCCCGGTCACGCCGTGCATGATGGAGACGACTACAGCCATCAGGAGCCACCCGTGCTGCGGCATGGTCCGGTGAGAAGTCCTGAGTCAGAGAAAGAAATGCGACAGGAATTCAATTTGTGAAGTAGCAAGTACCAAAAAAAATTGTTATTAGATGCAAATTGTGATGGATATCTTGCTTTATGTATGTGTGCAAATTCTTTCTGTGAACTCTCGACAAACTAAGCCACTTGTATAAGCCACTGTTTCGGCCTATTGTTCATTCAAAAACCCAACATTTATGCAAGTGAAGGCTGTGTCATTGCTGATTGTCATTGTGAGAGAGTGTAGAGAAATCCTTGTACCTTAAACACAAAAGGTGAAAGATGTAGCAGAAAAGGACATTTAGATTTTAAGGACTAGAACAAAGTAAAGAGAGACGTTAGAAGATGAGGAAGAGCGAAAAGGGAGGGTAGAACTTTTCAAGACAATAGCAAAGACCTTGCGAGGCACTCTCACTTTCAAAAGCTTTCATCTGAGAGAGGGAAAGACAAGAATAATTACCCCAGGCCAAGGTAACATTATTTCCCATATCTTGGCAGGCGAATCACTGTGAAATCTCTATGAATATATTCTTCTCTCTCTCTCTCCCCATCTCCTGTTCTCAGTTGTCGGTGAACAGCGAGCGCAGACTGGCACACAGGCAAAGGAAGAGAGCTCTGAAAGCCAGCCTAACCCTGGGAGTGCTCCTGGGTCTCTTCTTCAGTGCCTGGCTTCCCTTTTTTATCACCAACATGGCACAGGTCAGTCCACAAATCACACTTAAAGAAACATCTCATTCACGTTGAAAGTGAACCCTACCTTGACCTTAACAAGCACGCAACAAAAAACAGAATGGGTGGCAAATTAATTGCAATATGACAAATTGACAAAGAGAAATGTTCCTATTTAGTTGAGCAATTATTCCTGAGCTTGCTCTCAAGTTGTCAACGATCCTGTCCCCCCATCTGTGTCCCTCACTTTGCTCAGATTTTGAGCTTCTGGGCAAGCCTGTCTCTAGCCCTCCTTCACACACAATATGGTGTGTGAATAGCACTCCATCTTTGTCTCTCTTACTCTCACTTTCTTCATCCGTGGCATCCCTGACATCCTCTTCCGATGAACTAGACATCTTTGACCTTTTCCACCTCTTTGGTATTGTGTCTCAACCACATTCTGTATTCACGTTGTGATCTAAGACCTTTTATTCTGTACATTCAGGCAGTGTGTGAGTGCATACCACCTTCTTTCTTCGACGCCATCACCTGGTTGGGCTACTGTAACAGCACCATGAACCCAATTATATATCCAATGTTCATGAGGGATTTCAAGAGGGCTTTGGCACGGCTTCTACCCTGCTGTTCTTCATCTCAAGCCCCTCGTAGGCCATCACTGCCACTTTCCCTTTCTCTGCGCAACTCAGGAGAACCGCAACTGCCCACCGAACCCCCCTCCCTCGTGTCTGACCCGCCTCAACTACCAGCGACGGCCACGGACGCCGTTAACCTTCTCGATGCTGAACACGCCGGGATCGACCTGCCTCTGCTGCTGCCCAACCAGGTCGATGCGCTGGACGATTGATTCACCGTAGAGACTACAAAAGAAATGCAATATACTGTGGACTGCAAGATGTGTGACTTATTATAGGTTTGTGAGAAAATGTGTTAAAATATACCGTGCAAAAAAAAAAAAATTATTCAATGGGATATGTGTTAATGGGTTAGTCGTGCATAAACTGGGAGGCTGCATCGTTCCTTAAGGCAGATCACAGAGATTGTACATTTAGTACGGCCTCAACACGCATCCCACTTCATTCATTACCATAACAACCAAAACAACAGATGGATAAAGCAGACGAGAGCGAAAGAAATCTCACTAATACCTCACACAACGTCAAGTGGGTTGTCTATGGAGCTGTAATTCACATCTTAATTAAACAACAAACCACTTCTAATGAAGGGGGCAAATGGTATACACAGAATACTGACAGTTTTCACATAGCAGTTAATCACAAATCACATTCAGCATTGTTGATATTAATTACAGATGATATCCAGTAATAACTTAATGAGATTATTAGGCGATTCCAGACTGGCAAAAAGCCAAGGTTCCAGTTGGTTCTAGCTTATATTGCTATTTTATATTCGAGGTGGTGTCTAGATGGTAACCCTTCTTCTGCTAAAAGTCTCACATGCGACATTCAAACACTGTGTTTATTTGAGTCCCCAAACCCTCATCTTGGTAGCAGCAAATGTGACTCCATGGAGTGTTTCTCGGAGCGAGGTTTACCATCTAGACCCATTCATTCTATGAGTTAGCCATGGAAATGTCATCTTGGCTCAGAACAATCAGGTTTGCCATTGGTTAATTGGTTCTGTGCTCCAGTGTGCGATTGGTTGGTTGTGTTTGTGTGTTCAGCAGTCCAGTTCGTGTCGTCCCAGTCCCAGGACGTGTGCTCAAAGTCTGTGTTACTTTCATTATCTCTGTCTATTTTGCTTTGGTCCTGAGATGGTTCAACATGGTTCTCAACTTCAAGAGCACACTGTGAATCAGCATTACCTTGACAGGATTCAAGGATGCCATCACATTCACTGATGGAATCCAGTAAATCGGATATATCAGGGATATCCCAGCCATTCTCAGAGTCCTTCCCCTCGTATTGATCTACATTTGATGATGGGACATCTAAAGTATCTTTGTTTGAAATGTCCATGGATGGTTCCCCTTTGACTGTGCTCTGACCAGCTGATTCTGGAGTGCCTGGTTTTTCCTGAGATAAATGAACAAGCTGTAATTTGCTACTCATGGCTCCAGCCTCTTCCCTAGTAGGAACCCCCACTGCTACTAGGATGGTGTCCATCTGACGCATGTAGTCCAGGTGTCCTTTTACCTAAAAGTTGGACAGAACATAGTCAGTATTTATAAAACAAGTAAAACAATTTTTTTTTACAGTGCTTGCAATGCATTACTATAGTAATATCCTCATTTTAGTTTTAGTGGCGCTTGCCAACTTTTCAGAAAAATCAAGCTTTGGCATATAACTCAGGTGTGCATGATCCCTCACATCACACAATGCATGCTATCACTGTTCCAAGCGTTTTATTTTATGCCAGGTGAAATAAACTCCCACAGACTTGGAAAAAAAAGAGGCCAGAAACAACATGTAGGGGTGGAATCTTTTGCTTTAGACCAGTAAGTAAATGCCTTATTTAATTTTTTACAAGTAAAAAAGGGGCATAAAATGTACAGTCTATTCAGAGGGCAATCATGTTTTTAACTTTAGCTGATTGACATTGGAAAATAGCTCAAATTTAACACACATATAAAAAACGCTTATAATCTAATTCTTAGGTGTGCTTTAAATTTTTTTTCTTATGAACTTTGTACTTCTATGAAATTTAAGACTTAATTTTGATAATCTCCCATTGACCAATGTCCACCATTTGGTGTCACTGCAATATTTGCATACTGAACTGGTCTATTTAATTGATTTAATTAACTATAGCTGCCTTGACACATTATGTAACATCTGCTGAGTTTTTATGTAAAGATTAAAGTGGCTCTGATAAGCCTAAATTAGTCCTGGAAACTGTAACACTATTCTAGCGCTGCCTTACAAGCACTGGTATTTATTTCAGGAAATGCTAATTTAATTGCTTATTAACATGCCGAATGAAGGTGCAATTCTTCACATGCCTCACATTGCAGTCGCAAAACCAGTACCTTGCCATATCTTCTGCCAATTTATCTAAGCTGTGTATTGGGTGTAATTAAATTTTTATGAATAACTTCTTTCACAAAGATACCACAAGCATGTCTTTTTTTTTTTGTCCTGGATTGAGGGTCGATGTGATGCCACCTGTATCCTGTGTCTGTGAGATAAGGAGGAATATCTCAGATTCAGTCCTTTGTTTACAATACATCACATGGATGGCGTGCCTGACGACATGTACAGACTATCTGTTGCTCTGTGTAACTTAGAAGGGATTGTTATGAATGGATCATTTTAAGTTGAAGTGTCTTTATCTTTTTACATTAGTGCATTGCAAAAAATTACACATTTTCTGAGTGTTTTTTTATGAGGTAACATCGCTGGATTTAAGGACTCCACTTGAATATTAACGAGGAACTTCCCGCGACAGTAATTACAGTAATTGTGGTCTTTTGTGGCTGACAATTTAACAATGCCCTTTCTATTCATGTAAGGGGGTGTTCAGCAAAAAGCATTAAATCACTTTTGTCTATAAAAAGTAGCTTTCAGCTGGTTAAGGTTTGAAGTCATCTGAAGGAAATTAAACTTTGACTCTACGCTAATGTAATGTCATGAAGTTGTGTTGAATAGTTACTCTCACAGACAGTAAATTGAATGTGAATCTAAATGCATCTCACAGACATTTAAAACGAACATCAGGGATGCGATACTCAATGCACACACACGCATTTGCTTACCACTGATGACAGATCCACATTGATTATTTTGCGGTCTTGCGAACTGATTGGCTGGAGCCCAGCGACAGACAGCTGGACAGATGAACTTCTATACAGGAATCCAAGAAGCCAATCCCCTCTAAACCAATAATGACAACAACAAAAAAACTAATATTTACAAACATGGAGTCAACTAAAATGAAGAACAATTAAATCAAAATAAATAAATGTGGTTAAAACAATAAAATTAACAATTCAAGACATTCTGTAACTTTTTAATAAATAAATAAAAAGTGTCAATTCTAATATTACATCTGGTGGACTAAAATGACTATAATTTGTTAAATGTCTCATTTCAGTTATATTTGTAAATGAATTACCCATTACAATCTAATTCATAATTAAACGTATGTAATAATCTAAAAAGTTAATGTGTTACTTTAGCCCTTTTCTGGTTGCTTCAATGTCATGTAAAATTTGCCAACTAGTGCCTCTAAATGCTGAAATCAGAATATGTGGTAATTTAATTCCCATCTGAACGGATGTCTGAGTTCATAAGCAGAAAATCTGCCACAATGAACTTAATGAATGATATTGCACAAACTGTGAACAAACACTACAGTTCAAATGTTTGGGGTCAGTAAGATTTAAAATAAAAATATGAATACTTCAATTGAATGCATCCTTGCTGAATTAATCAAATGTCACAGTAAATACATTTATAATGTTACAAAAGACTTTCTGTTAATGAAAAAAAACCCTGAAACAACTGTTTTCAATAATGATAATATTAAAGAAATGGTTCTTAAGCAGAAAATCAACATAAAATGATTTCTGAAGGATCATGTGACACTGAAAACTAGAGTAATGACGACTTTGGGTCACAGGAATAAATTACATTAAAAAAATGTATTAAAATCAGAACATTTTATTTTAAATTGTAATATTATTTTAAAAACATTTTGTATAAGAGAAAAAGAGAGGTAAACTGCTAAAATCATAATGGCAAATTTTAATACGTAAGATGTAGGGATGTCCCGATCAGGGTTTTTTTGCACCCGATCCGATCCGAATCAATGAATATTGAGTATCTGCCAATCCAATACATGTATATATATTATAATAATAAGATACAGTATGCTCTCTCTCTCTCTCTCTCTCTCTCTATATATATATATATATATAGTGTCCTAATATATTGACATTGGTAGATGTACAATGGTGCGTTACAATGGTAGACAGACTGTGTGGTCACAATTATGAATATGGAACTACTGATATAAACTTCTTGTAGTTTATATGTACAATAAGCAAAATAATTGCAACATAAAGGGAAAAAAAGTGGATTTAAAGGGATAGTTCACTTTGAAATTAATTTTTGGTATGTTTTAGCTTACCTCAAGGGCATCCAAGATGTAGGTGTCTTTTTTTCCGCAGTAGTTTCAATTTTGATATTTTTAGGTCAAACCGTTCTTGTCTGTCAGTCATATAATGCAGGTCGATGGTCACTGTCTCAAAGAGCATGCACAGAGTCCAAATTAAAACAATTCCCCATCGTCCAAATTAAACAATTCCCCATCGTAAGTACACATTGATGGCCTAAGACACGAAACGAGCGGTTTGTGTGAGAAAACGAACAGTATTTATATCGTTTTTACCACTTATACACAGCCATGTCCAAGTGATCTGAGGGCGCGGGCGCATCCTGCTGTGTGACGTGTGCGCAGACTGGTGCATAGATATATACACTAGATGTCGCCTTGGCTATGGTTTCTTTCCAATGAACTGCAGTAGCCAAGGCGACATCTAGTGTACATATCTATACCCGCCCGCGCCCTCAGATCACTTGGACGTGGCTGTGTATAAGAGGTAAAAACGATATAAATACTGTTCGTTTTCTCACACAAACCGCTCGTTTCATGTCTTAGGCCATCAATGTGTACTTACGATGGGGAATTGTTTAATTTGGACGATGGGGAATTGTTTTAATTTGGACTCTGTGCATGCTCTTTGAGACAGTGACCACAGACCTGCATTATATGACTGACAGACAAGAACGGTTTGACCTAAAAATATCAAAATTGAAACTACTGCGGAAAAAAAGACACCTACATCTTGGATGCCCTTGAGGTAAGCTAAAACATACCAAAAATTTATTTCAAAGTGAACTATCCCTTTAAGGATAGAAAACATGACCCTCGCGGTGTCAGACTGCCATCTGTTAGTCAAGTCCGAAGCAAGATGCAACGCATTATGGCAATGACGTCTCATATAGTCTGATGGAAGATTAAAAAAATACAAAAAAAATGGCTTTAAGTGATTCCTTACAAAAGTGCGCATCAAATATGCTAAACATGGAACCTTGACCTTGGGTGCGAGGCGCTAGAACGGACCACATTGGTTCACGCACACACATTTGAGCTTCTTCTTTTACTTTTAATGGACGTCACCAGTTGGCAAAACCAGCATGACAGCTGATGAAAAATAAAGGATCGGGCTTACGATAGCCGATACTGATCAGTAAAAAAAAAAAAAAAAAAAGCTTCATCGGCCCCGATCCTTCAAATCAATCAGGACGGAAGCAACACTAATAGTGTCTTACCTGCAATATCCATTAACAATCTTCCCCGCCACTACTCTGGAGAGTCTCTTCCATGCTTTCTCGGAGCCGTCCACAGGGGCCCCCAGCAGCACCACATCTTCCACCACACCTTCACTACCTGCCCGATAATAAGAGACAGAATGTCTTTCAACCGGCTCCATGCGAACAGATTCTCATTTACAGTCTCACACCTCTCCGATTTCATCTTTCATTAGGCTGATAAAGAGAAAATGACTCAGTCTGGCTTTGCAGGAAATTTGGCCATGTCCAGCTCTCTCAAGTCGACACTTCTTGAGACGCAAGGTCTTACTCAAAGACAAAAGGATGTTCCCTCATCATCACTCACCCACTCCGTACAATGAATAAAAAGCCTACCTTGATCATTAGCGAGCTCTTCTAGACAGAAGTATATGACACGAGCTCCAAGGCTAAAGCCAATTAGATTGACAGGGCGCTTTCCCTGCACAAAGATGAATAAAGGAAGATAATTAAACACATTTGAACATTTCTAGCAGTATACAGTACATCTATCATATTTGAAGGCCTCTAAATAATCATCAACATGATCAAAACTTTGCTGAAAAACCTTTTGCACTCAATCTATCACATGCATTCTGTAGTCTGATTGACAGTTTATACTTTTTTACCATGTAGAAGGCCTAAAAAAGCCAACCTTCAGGGTTTTTGAAGTGAAATCTTCACTGATTTTTTATGAAATAAACATAAAAATAACTTAAATCGTTGCAATATTTCAAGAAGAACATTTGCTGGATTGAAGCAATTTAAGTTTAAGTGATTATCCATACATCATTTTTATACATAATGTTATAATTTTAGTATCAAATATGATCCAACAGGCTTTTGAGAAATGTTGATTTGTTCATCTGTCGTTCATCATTGTATTACATTGCATTATATGTTTTGCCTCCACAATAAAAACTAGAGAGCTTTGATCATAAAAATAATCATTTAAATACAAAAATATTATTGGGAGATATAGTGACTGATATTTATATGCAATTTAAGTAAGTAGTCTGCTACAGTATACTGGTATAAAGATTTACATTAAAAGCTATCAGAATTTCAATGTACTTTTCTGCCCAATAAATATCAGCAACTGCACCAAATTGCATATTTTTGCTCAGTTTTGACCTCTGAATAAAATTGAGGTGTTTTTCTTCCTCGATTATTAGACCCATATTCTCCTAAATCCAACTATATGAATCATAAAAGCCTATCAAATATGATATTCAACAAAAAACGCATGCAAACGGTTTTTAGAATTTTTTTTTTATTTTTTTTATTTTGTCTAAGGGTTTAATTTTTCAGATTTTTCTGACTTATTTCATAAGTCAGGATTTGCAGGGTTAATTAGTATGCTGAAAGCATGCTGTTATCTTCGAGGTTAAAGTGTTATTTATACAGCTTTTAATGTTATTTATATATTATGTGGTGTTTTTAATATGCTTTAAGACAAACCATGTGCAAATTCAGAAGTCAACACCATTGCTGAGTATTTTCTTCTAAAACGGCAGTAAACCAAACAGTCTTAAATTTGCGGTTTGATATCACTGGTGTTTTTGACGACACAAACTACCAATCAGATCAACGTGTGATCGTCAACGAGTGGATCTCTGAGCTGCTGTGAGTGAGTGGAGGCGGGGCTAATTTGCATATTCATAGAACCACCTATACTAAATGAGGCAAGGGTGTAGAGTTACATTCAAGATATTTTAAGAGTTACATTCAATGCTCATCCTGCCATGAGCATTGCATTTCTATGGTTTTACACATCTTACTAAAACTTGGTATGTCATGCAGTTACAATAGAAGTCTATAGGGACCTTTCTTTTCTTGTTTTCTGTTATCTGTTTAAAATCTAAATTGTAAAAGTTGTCTATTTTATGTAACTCAATTCAGTTTTCAATAAAAATATGTTGCAAAAAAACATATAGGGTAAAAAAAAACATATAAAAAACAAGGAGTAGGAAGAAGTAAAACGTATGTACTCCTACCCCTTTATACCCCTACTACTATATTTAAGGCAATGGCTACAAAATAATAAATCTACAGAGATAATAAATCTATAATCAATGAAAATGTATATTCAAAAGTTCTTATCACATACATATATTACACCTACACAGCAATATTTATACACATACTATAAATTATTCAATATGAGCTCAGGTTATTGTTAGCACTGTATTTCTTTCTACCTCTGGAATATAATTTCTTTGCACATCTTTTAAAATGTAATATGTTTGAACATTGCTTTAACTCATTATTTAGTTTATTCCACAAACAGATAAGCAGAAACTTTTCCTAGTAGTTTGAAAACTGGGAGTCTTAAAATTTGACATTCCCCTTAAATCGGGATTTAAGGGGACATTCCCCCCCCCCCCCCCTCTTTCAAGAAACCTTTTCTGTACATTGCCAGGCAATAAATTGTTTCCAGCCTTGAACATAATTATAGCTATTTTGTTTCTAAGAGACGAGTCTAAAGGCTGTCTATCATAATTGACTAATTTTCATAATTGAATGTGACCTGTAACATTCCTTGAAATAGTCATTACAAGTTGTGCTGACCTGAAAAGATCAAATACTAATGGAGAATCTAGAAGGACTCTGACCTGCTGTCGGCTCCGGAGCACCTGTGCGAGGTGTTTTCCCACCTCCGCTGAGCGACTCAGACACACTCCCCAGGGGTTGTCGATCACACTGGCCACAGCCAGCAGAGAGGCAGGCCATGTCAGAGCGGTGACTATGCCTGAGCATGAACAAGACAATCAGCAATGTGGTTATTCTGGACACCGTAAAGCAATGTGTGACATTGTTTCATTATGCTATAATTAAATGGAGCAATCTTTGTGCTTCTTTGATGAATAGAAAGTTCAAAAGAACAGCATTTATTTAAAATAGAATATTTTCTAACATTATAAATGTCTTTACTGTAACTTTTGATCAGTTTAACTCATCCTTGATGAATAAAAGTATTGATTTATTTGATTTCTTTCCCCCAAAAATAAAATACAAATTCTTACTGACCCCAAACTTTTGAACGGTAGTGTTTAATGTTACAAAAGCTTTAGATTTCAGATAAATGCTGTTCTTTTGAGCTTTCTATTCATCATAGCATCATGAAATAAAAATGTAAATAACTGTTTTCAACATTGATAATATTCATAAATGTTTCTTGAGCATCAAATCATCATAATTGAATGATTTCTGAAGGATCATGTGACACTGAAGACTGGAGTAATGATGCTGAAAATTCTGCTTTGATCACAGGACTAAATTACAGTTTAAAATATATTAAAATAGAAAACAGTCATTTTAAATTGTCATAATATTTCACAATATTAATGTTTTTTTTATTGTTTTTTATCAAATAATTGCAGCCTTGGTGAGCAGAAGAGACTTCTTTTTAAAACATTAAAAAATCTTACTGACCCCAAACTTTTGAATGGTAGTGTATATATGAGTATGAGAGGCTCTGGGTTTTAAACATAATAATAATAATAATAATAATAATAATAAAAAAAAATAAAATAAAAAAAAGAGTAGCACATTTTTCATTTTATGATTCTACTAGAATGCACAGCAAAAAGACTGAAGCGTGAGTCTGAAAGTATGTGACAGAAATGCGATGGCCACTCAGCCAAACAATACAAATTCCAGCATTGGATTCATTGTCATTCATGATAACACACACATGAAAGAAACAGAAATACCAATTTGACTATTAGAGACACTTTCTCTGTATTAGCCACATTCCTGCCAGGACGACTGTGAAAGATGGTCCAATCAGATTAGACTTAAATGAATTAATATGACTGCACATTTCAATACTCACATAAATAAGGTCAGATAAAGTACAGGTGACTTTCTGTTTTCCTCAAACCATGAAGTACTACCTTTTTTATAGCTTAACAGCATTGATATAGTAAAGCAGACATACCTGAGAGCACTGTGTATTTGAGGGCCTCCTGGGCAAAGACACTAACAAGCCCGTCCCATAATGAGTCCAGAATAGAGCCAAGGTCCAATAAATAACGTGACTCCCATTTCAGACAGTAC